>BLSH010037215.1:439082-453450 GCA_018402905.1 Glandirana rugosa
TTATCACGGGACAGTAACCACAGTCACCGTCCTTATCACGCAATGGGGCACTATTCCTGCCACTGACACCAATGACAGGGCACTATTCCTCTTACTGACACCAATGATAAGGCACTATTCCTCCCACTGACACCAATGATGGCGTACTATTCCTCCCACTCACTAACACCAATGATGGGGCACTTTTCCTACCTCTGACACCAATGATGAGGCATTGTTACCAACACCAGGGCATTTTCTACTCCTACTGGCCACAGTCTGGTCCCTTTAAAGTCTTAGGCCTAATGCACAAAGGACGTTTTTGGACGTTTTTACAGCAGCTGTTTTTAGCTTCAGCCGTTTTTTCCTACAGTCAATAAACTCTCCATCATGTTATTCTGAGTGTTCATGCACACAAAGGCTGTTAACAACTGTTTTTAGCAGTGACGTTTTTGAGCTGTAAACCCCCCCCCCCCCCCCAGTGGGTTCTGAGAGACGTTTTTTTCAGCTGTAAAAATGCTTAAATGCTCAAATATGCGCAAAAACGGGGCTCACCAACGTTTTTGGATGTTTTTGATTCATTGAAAAAAAAAACACTACTGCTGAGAATTGATCAAAAATGATGAGTGCAATAACGCTGAAAAACACTACAAAGCTACTGACATTTTAGAACTTTTTTTAACATCCTGTGTGCATGAGGCCTAAAGGATAAGAAATTGGCCCTTTGTTTAGAATATTTGGAGACCCTGAACTAAAGCAAGAAGTATGTTAAGACTACAAAACATCTCCTCCTGTCAGTATCACCGTACTATATGGTGAACACAGATATGAACTGGGCTGGGCTGATAACACATCATCCAGTCCAGAAAGCACATCTTATGCCACCAGAAGGGACATACATTTGGAACACAAAGGGGCCATCCCCATCCCACAAAGTTTGGAGCATGAAATTGTGCAAAATATCTTGGTATGCTGACACCTTAAGAGTTCCATTCACTGGAACTAAAGGACCAAGCCCAACCCCTGAAAAACAACCCCACACCATAATAATTTGGAAGAGTGCACAAAAGCAATAAGATATGGATGAGCGAGTTTGGGGTTAAGGAACTTGACTGGCCTGCACAAAGTCCTGACCTCAAGCAGAAAGAACACCTTTGGAATGAATTAGTGCGGAGACTGCGAGCCAGGCCTTCTCGTCCAACATCAGTGCCTGACCTCACAAATGTGCTTCTGGAAGAATGGTCAAACATTCCCATAGACACACTCCTAAACCTTATGGACAGTCTTCCCAGAAATGTTGAAGCTGTTATGGCTGCAAAGGGTGGGCCCACTCAGTATTGAACCCTATGGACTAAAACTGGGATGTCATTAAATTCATGTGCATGTAAAGGCAGGTGTCCCAATACTTTTGACAATATAGTGTATATTGAGATTGGCTTTTTGTGCTAGCTGTTAACTGATTGTTTTATATATTTCTTTGAGGTGGTATGCAGGTGTTGCTTGGTTAATTTGTGATTCACGTTTTTTAGGTGCTTTGCTATACAAACTAGAGTTGTCAGAAGCATTTCATTTTTAAAATGAAATCTGTTTAAACAACAATGAAACAATGTACCTTTGTTTCAGTTTTAGTCAGCTGCACAAATCGTTTCTTCTAACAGATTCTCCATTTTCAGCTTCATTCTTTAGCTTACTTTCACTGATCCATTTAACCTGACCTTGAGACCAAGGAGCTGATGGATAGAAATGTGTCCAGAGCTGGATTCTCATCATGCAGGCTTATTCAATTAGTGTAAAGAACAATAGCATGCATTAACCCCAAAGCAATCAGATTTCACCTTTTAACCGTCTGCAGCAGATTAAACAAAAAAAGGATGGTTACGAATTGGTTTTCCTTTTGCTTTACTAAAAAGAGTCCTTGAGTTTAAAGAAGAACTCCGGGATAGGCAAAAAATAACCCACTAGTACACCCCCTACACAAAACACTTAATAACATTTTGAAAATTCTTACCAATTAGGAGAAAAGGCTAATAGAATTTCCATGACCTTATCTCTGTAATTCAAAAGATAACAGCATCTGCTCTGCCAAGGAGGAGGTGTAACAACAGGGATTACATCATATCCTCTCCTTTCTCTCTGTGGTAAAAGGAATCTACAGTTCCCATAAAGCACAGGGAATTGTAGTGAATGTGGGCAGGTACACTAGGCCTGTACATGCTGAATATGTCTGAGAGTGTTGGCCCACCTACCACCAGGGCTGCTGATAAGGCTCTACACCAGCCCTCTTGTACTGGGCCTGGGCGCCATCGGTTCAAAAGGGGGGCCCAGGCACCTGCTGAGCAGGAGAGCTAGCTTTACTGCCTTACTGCAGACACCGATCCTCTCCTGCCTCCCCCTGCAGCGCTACCGGCTTCTCCTTTGCTACCTCCCTCCAGCTGTGCTGCAGGAGGATCAGATCTAGCATTCATGCCCCCATCTCTCTGCTTTCCAGACCCCCCCTGTGTGGCCCTTTTCCCTGCAGCATTGCCGGCTTTCTTCCTCTCCCACTGGCAGCTGCTGCGGGCACACAAGAGGATGTTTCAGGATAGAGAACAGGGGAAGGGGGCGGTAAATATGTCATATAATAATGATTTTAGTGTATTTTTAGAGAAAATATCATTTGATATTTTCTGGGGGGTGGACCCTGTCAGGTGGGCAATATGGGGCGGGCCTCATGATTTCTAACAGCAGCCTTGCCCACCACTGTAAGTGGGGCTGAATTACATCACTGCTTCCTGGAGAAAGAACTACCGAAGGGATGTTCCAAGACCAGTGGCTGGGGGAATAGAAGGCATAGCAGCCACTGGTCTTACAAACTGGAAAGCAAAGAAAATTAACAGTTTGATTTGAAAATAAATAGTAGTTGCTCTGAAATAGCCTCAGTGAATCAGAATATGGGTGACATATTCAGTGACAATAGGAAATCAGCAACAATGACATGTAAAGAAATTTGTGCCCAGAGTTCTGCTTTAAAGTGTAACTAAACCCAGTAATATGAAAATAGTTCACCCCCCCTCCCATGCTTACAGCTTATAAATCTTCTTTTTACATTAAAATACTGCCACTATATACCTTTTTGGCTGATCTGTATACCACGGTCACGTAATGAACTGCAGGGTCTGCCTGAGTGCTTAGTGTTCAGGTAGGAGGAGATTTCCACTACAGCCTTTGTCCTCTATGAGAGACGGATAATCCATGAATTAAGCTGTGACATCCCACCCACTGTGTTCTTTTTTAGTTACTGGGCATGGACGAGGAGGGAGGGACTGGGCTGTCATTTAGGATCTCTACACACACCCACATGTGTAATGTCATACCTTGTGACCTGGCTAGCTCAGCTCAAACACGAAATATTCTCTCCAGTAATAGAGAGCAAACTGAGCATGTGAAGCTTTACTACCCTGCCTGTGTATTATTTGGCCTTGCCAAGAGAGACCCTGCACGAGGGGGAGGATCTATCCATACAGGATAAAAGAGCCTTTTTACACAATGCATAGGATTAACGCCTTAAGTTCCATAATGAGTATAACAAGCATGCTATTCTGCATATACAGACAGATTTTACTGTTGTGGGTTTAGTAACACTTTAACCACTTGCCAACCACCTGCCGCAGTTATACCGTGGCAAGGTGGCTCGGCTGCGTAAATCGCCGTACCGGTACCGCGATTCGTGCACTAGCTTTCGTGGGTGCGCGCGTGCCAATTGGCCAGCGGGGGAGCCAATCAGCGGGTCTGGCGGACTCGATGTCCATAGCCTGCCTGCAATTGTTCCCCACAGAGACAGAACGGGGATCTGCCTGTGTAAACAAGGCAGATCTCCATTCTGACAGAGGATGAAACACAGATCCTGTCTTTCTGCTATGCAATTGTCAGCTAAAGTAATGTAGTGCCGTATTGCAAAAAATAGCCTGGTCATTAAGGGGTTAAACCCTACCGGAGCTGAAGTAGTTATATATGACTGAACCTTCAAGACAAACAGCAGAATTTTTCTTTGTTTAAATATTATTTATTAATTATTAATTAAGCAGGATCGCCAATTGAAAAAAAATGTTTGCTGAACAGTGACTTCAGCCAATCAACTGCGGTCAATGTTTATGAATGCTGCCAGCCATAGATGATGGCCAGAATACAATAGCTGTCAGGGAGGGATTCCTCCACCCACACTGTTTAGCATGTAGGAGGAAATCTAAGGTTTTTGTTCGCTCAGTCTACTGGGTTGGAGGGAAATCTTTATATAAATTGCCAGTTTTAGATTTACTTACCTGAGGCTGAAAGGGTAAACTAGTGAAAAAAATAAATAAATAAATAAATGCACGTTTTTGGAGGCAAAAGAAAAAAATTGGCATTTTTTTTTTTTTTACAAAGGAGACCTCAAAGCATTGGAAGACTCCTGCACAGCCTCCCTCCAGCTTTCTACCCATACCTCTGTTCAGGCTTCCAGTTTAAGGTTGAAGGAAATGTTAATGGACTACAGGCGTGTTGATCAGCACACTCATAGTCCATTGAGAAGTACAAGCAGTCTGCAGCAGTGGAAGACGGGACATGTAGTTTCTTCATTCACAGATCCCTGTGACTGAATCACGCAGTTGTGTGGACGGAGCCCCCCACAGCCTCATTGATCTTAAATGTGACAGCGTCTGTGTTGTAGAAGAATCCCGTTGTCACAGGGGGAATTCAGGGGGTGAGGGGGTTGCTCCATAGCAACAGGTTACACCCTAAATATGGGTGCATAAAGCTGAACCAATCTTTAAAACCAGGGGTTTCTAAACAGAGGACCAGTTTATTGTTGTTATGTAGGATTTGGGGGGGGGGGAGCTGTGGCCAATGGGAGTAGAAAAATGCCCCATCATTGGTTTTAGTGGAAAGAATGGTGCCCCATAGAGGCAAGCAAAGGGCCACAGTTTGGCCCACTGTTTTAAACGTACAGCAAACTAAAGTCAGCATGAAGTCAGACCTTTCGATCTGCAAAGTTGTTGGGGGTCATTGATTTAGGAGTACTAAAGACACTGGATCAGTATGACAACCAAACAACAAACATTTCAGAAGGTGAAGTTAGTAATGGCATCCTTGTTATTCTTGTGGTACACGTTTCCATTGTCAAGGCAAGTTATCTAGTTGCACCTCTCAGAGAGAAAAATAATAATCTGGCTGTGCATTCAAATATTCATATTATAAAAGAACTATTCTATTGTGCTATTTAAAGATAGGATTCTATTTTAATAGTGAAATTATTTTAACTGTGAAATATGCATTTTTCTCTCTTTTGCTGAAATTGTGCATATTATTTCCATTTAATTATTATTGTATCTTATATATTAGGAGCCACTGGGTGCTTTCTATATTTAAAAAGCAGTACATTTGCTTTAAAGCACTATAAAACCCGAAAGCAGACATTTATTATAATGCTTACCAATTCCAATGTGATTGCTGCATTTGTTTTCTTTTTTAGGTTCTCTTTCCTCTATTATCACCTGGTGATCGAGCCAGTAAGTCTGTGGTGTTTCAACAGAACAAGCTCTCTTCCGGATATACCAGTTTACAGGGATGGGACTAACCATTTAACACTGGCAGGGGGTTCTTACAATGATCAGCTTTTATGTATTTATGTAATTCCTTTATCTCAAAATGAAAAAACTCTTACTGTAACTGCTTATGCAAGCTAAAGTTTGGCTTCAGTTTGTTAGTTTTATTAAATCTGCCAGTACATCCAACACTCCCACCCCCAGACTAACAATGCTGCTATCCAAAGGTGCCCCCTGTGCTTCTTCATCCAGAGTGTGGGCACTTTAAATACAGAAGATGTATTACTGACCACCATATCACCAGAGACCTAAGAAAGAAAACCAATGCAGACACCACATCTAATGATTGGCACGCTGCAATATATTGCATTTTTGGTTTTGGGCTTAATACTCTTTAAATTTATGATTTGCCAGACATAAATATATTTATTTGCATCAATAAAAAAAGACTGTTGTTTTTTGTTCCATAAAGTACTGTGGCCTGAAGCCTAGTACACACAATCAAAAAATCTGATAAAAAATACAGCTTTCGGAACAATAGTATGATAATCTGTCATTAGTACACAGCTTTCAAGAGCCAATCATAACAGTTCATCTGCAATTAGGAACAAACATGAGAAATGTTCTCGTACGACACCAGAATGTAAGATTTTCATTTAACCACCTCAGCCCCGGAAGGATTTACCCCCTTCCTGAGCACTTTTTTGCGATATGGCACTGCGTTGCTTTAACTGACATTTGCGCGGTCGTGCGACATTGTACCCAAACAAAATTGTCCATTTTTCCCATAAATAGAGCTTTGTTTTGGTGGTATTTGATCACCTCTGCGGTTTTTTTTTTTTGCGCTATAAACAAAAAAGAGCGACAATTTTGAAAAAAAAAAACAGTATTTTTTACTTTTTGCTATAATACATAGCCAAAAAAAAAAAAACAATTTCTTCATCAGTTTAGGCCAATAATATAAAAAAATATTGCAATAAGCGTGTATTGATTGGTTTGCACAAAAGTTATAGCGTCTACAAACTATGAGAATTAATTTATGGCGTTTTTTTTATTTATTTATTTTTTACTAGTAATGGCGGCAATCTGTGATTTTTAGCAGGACTGTAATATTGCGGCGGACAGATCGGACACTTTTGACACTTTTTTGGGCCCATTGATTTTTATTCAGCGATCAGTGCTACAAATAGCCACTGATTACTGTATAAATGTCACTGGCAGGGAAGGGGTTAACACTAGAGGGCGATCAAGGGGTTAAATTTGTTCCCTGTCAGTGTGTTCTAACTGTGTGAGCGCTGGGATGACTGGGGGAGGAGAGAGATCTCTGCTCCCATTTACAGGGAACAGACCATCACTCTCCTCTCCCCTGTCAGAACGGAGATCTACTTGTTTACACTCGTAGATCCCCGTTCTGTCACTGCGGGGGAGCAATCGCGGGCGGTCGGTGGACATCAAGGCCGCCCCACCCGCTGATTGGCTCCCCCGCTAACCAGTGAGCAAGCGAGCGCGCCTCCGGCAGCGTGCGCCCACAATACACGGTCCCACGCCCACCGTCATATGACGCCGATTTGCACAGGAGAGCCGACCTGTCAAACGACAGCAGCTGGTCAGCAAGTAATTAATCAGTACAGTATTAGTCCAAAAAAAATCGGAAGACCAAGACCACGCATGCTCGGAAACACATTACATCACTCCCGAAGCTGTATTCTGCCGTACGAAAATCTTCGTAACTTTAGTAACCTCTTCATTTTAGATATGAGACTATCATGCAAAAAAAAAAAACGGACAATCATTCATCTGATATTCTCATTCGAGGCTTGACTGAAAAGGAGAGTATATAGTAATATTTCTAATAATGGGAGGAAACAGTTATCTACACAAGTGAAGTTATAAAATTTGAGATTTAATTGGTTACTAAGGGTAAGTTCCCTACTATTGTGAAGAACTTGTCTTTTCTCTCATTGTATAAATATTAGCAATTATATGCTTCTTCATAAATAAATCATATAAGCTTAATGAGTTTTGTCTTATGATTGATTCATATTACTATTATGCATTTCGGCAGAATTAGGTAATAATTTAGCTGGACATGTATTATTTGATCTCATTCCAATGGTTATGCAGTATGTGTCCTTCCAATAATCATTGGAATGAGATCATAGTTGATTGTGAGGCCAGGAGCTGATCATGGATTATAAGTCCTTTTGCACACAGGGCATTTGCCCATCTCTCCTAAATGCCTTTCCTGTTGGCAGCATCGTTTTGGTAGAAAAATCTATTGAAGCTTGTAAATGCTTGTAAAGGCGTCTAGGTGCATCAAGAGATTGGGCATTAATTAATTTCATTGGCCAGAATAATAATTTATTCTGGCCATTGAAATGAATTAACGCTCAAGAGCTTGACGCGCCTAACGTTAACAAGCCTTTAGACACATCAAGTGTTTTTTCTGCCAAAATGCTGCTATTGCTGCACGTACTGGCAACAGGTTTTTTATTTTCTGCTTCTAAACACCCCTCCCTCTGAACACCTATGTGTGCATGGACCCATAGGTTAACACGCAGGTGCATTTAGAGGCAGAAAAAAAAAGCCAGATGCGTCTAACAGCAGCGTTAAAAATGTCCAGTGTGCATGAGGCCTAAGTCTAACTTCACATCTATGGGGTTGCGGTTGATGCAGTTTTCAGGCGCATATTGTATGTTTAGGCCTCATATACAACGTTTTTTGACGCCGGCGTTTTCTGGCGTTTTTTGCAGATCTCCATGTTAGTCAATGGCCCCATAAAAATGCCAACGTTTTTGAGCTGTAGATGGCGTCGGCGTTAGTGAGCTGAAACTAGAACCCACGGCCAGTGCGTTCTGAGGCTGTAACGTTTTGGCATTTTTTGACGCCGACGCCGCAAAACGCCAACAAACGCCAACTAATATTATACCGGCGTTAACTGGCGTTTTTTGACGCCGATGTTTTTAGGTTGAAAAATAACAGGGATGACTTTTTTTTTAAAAAACGCCTATTGACGCCGACGCTCACTAACGCCGATGCATAACGCCGAAAAACAAAGATTTTTTTTCCTTGACGTCGGGCCCAACGCTTTGTTTATTTTTTAAGAAACGTCCGTGTGTATGAGGCCTAAAACTCATGTTTATTATGCATTTTTGCATGAAGTTTTTATGCATTTTGCGCTTGTGTTTTTTTCCCTTTAAACACACTATATATAGCTGGTTGCTAAGGAGCGGGCTAGGAAGCCGGCCGGCGCCCCCAGAACAACTGATGAGTCATCAACTGTCATCACTGTCTAAAAAAAGAATTGCTGGGAGAAATTAAAAAAAAAAAAAAATCGGGGAAAAACGGTGTTATGGATTTGGAGGGGAAACCCACGCCCTCATTTTTTTAAAAAAATGGCGTGGGGTCCCCTCCCAATCCTTACCAGACCCTTATCTAGGCATGCAGCTGGGCAAGTCAGGAAAAGGAGGGGATGGGCGAGCGCCCCCCCGAACCATACCAGGCTGTATGCCCCTCCCCAAAGCACCCTGTCCCCATGTTGATTGGGACAAGGGCCTCTTTCCCACAACCCTGGGTTGTGGTTGCGGGGGTCTGCGGGCGCCCCCCCCCTCCATGTGAATGAGTATGGGGTACATTTTACCCCTACTCATTCACCAAAAAAAGCATCAAGAGAAAAAAAAAAACCCACACACAGTTTTTGACAAATCCTTTACTAAAAATATAAAAACAATGTCCCCCGATGTAGATCCATCGTCAATAATGCCACCCACCGCACCCCCGGACCAGAAAAAACAAAAAAGCTACACACTGGACGAAGGTTAACCGCCGAAAAAAATCAGTTCAGGCACAAGCATGTGTCTGCGTGCATTAGCCCTATAGCATTTCCACAGCCAGACCCAAAAGTAAACCGCCCATAAAGTAGCAAAGGTTTATTTGGATATCTTTTCATGATATGAAAAAATAAGTACATTTTCTTGTAGCTTGTAAGGTATTAGACATTTACTGTCAGAATAAAGGCAGAAAGGGACATTACTCTTACTTGTGGTCTCCAGGGTGTACTTTATTTGAGAGTATTTTGTAAAGTATATTTTATTTGTTTTCATAAGTGCATACATAGTATAACATTACGCAAATCGCGGAGACCCCACCAAGGGTCACAACATTCAACGCAACTGTTGCAACAGTTGCCTGCGTGGTCAGAAACATTGCATATACATATCCTCCAACATGGGGGAAACATTATATTACATTTGAAAGTATTTCGGTTACTCTCTATTCGTCTGACTTGGGTGCGATTTCAGCCCTTGTACAGGCTCCTAAATAACATCCAAGTCAGATGAAGTCAGAAGGAAGTCGTAGGGCAAAGTTGCAGGTCTTATGACTTTGCCATTGCAGCAGTGTGAACCGAGCCTTAATGTGTTTGTTACCCCAACATTTCATATCCCTGACATGTGCCTGCTGTACCATGTACTTGTATGAGAAAGTATCCTCTTCTCTTTGTATTGCTTCTTTTGTGTGAAATCCCTGATATTCCTGCCAGTCTCTCTTTCTTATTAAAAACTGACCACACTAAGCAGGAGAACACACAGTGGTCCATTCTCTAGCCATGCTGGGACCTCAGTGTACTGACCTTCAATGATCAGACTTGTCCTGATACGCCCCCGCTGTACAGCCTTTCACTGGGATATTTGAAAAGCACGCTTAGCTCCTCATGCAGTGGTTCTCAACTCCTGTCCTCTGGACCCACTAACAGGCCAGGTTTGCAGGATAACTGAAATACATCACAGGTGATATAATTTGCTGCTCAGTGATTGCAGTATTTTAGTCTGCATCTCCCCAAGGTAATACTTAAAATCTGGCCTGTTAGTGGGTCCCGAGGACAGGAGTTGAGAACCACTGTCCTAATGGATATGTGGAAAGAAGGCCCACGTCCCTAATTGCAATCCTAGTAGACAAAATCTCTTGGTTGGGACTTTAAAGGGCATAAATTCCACAAGAAGAAAAAAATTGATTTATATAAAAAATCTCATGTTTTATTTAGCAAAAGTTAAAAGAAGGGTTTTTTTTTAACACACCCAAAAACATAAATACAGTAGTACATTAATAGTTTCAAGGCCTGTTCTGCAGCAGCAGCAATCTCCTGTTTTTTAATTATGAAAAATTCCTTTTTATCATCAATATTTGTACAACGGTGTGTTTATATCATTCATTCTGCTTATACTCTCTATGTTATAAATGATGGATATTCGGTATTGTTGAACTCTACTTATATTATTCCTTTGTTTACCATAGACATCAATTTTGCTACTACCACTTCCCCTGATGAAGAGGAACAACGCATTACCTCGAAACGTGTTGGGTAGCACTCTCTTTATTCTATAGGAGTGTGCTGTGTTTAAGTGGTCTGTTTTTGAATATGTACTATGAATATGATACTATTAATATACTACTGTATCTATGTTTTTGAGTGTGTTAAAAAAAACCCTTCTTTTAACTTTTGCTAAATAAAACATGAGATTTTTTATATAAATCAATTTTTTTCTTCTTGTGGAATTTAGGCCCTTTAACCACTTGCCGACTGCCCGCCGTGGCTTGACGGCGGCAAAGTGGCTTGTTAACGCAAACCGCTGTCACCTGACAGCAGTCGCAATGATTAGTATTGTAAGCGTGCGCGCGTCGCTGGAGGCGCGCTCACTTTGTACCGGGGGGGCCGGGAGCGGGTAGGGCAGACTCAATCTCCGCCGGCTACCCGCTATGGCTCCCCCACAGTGAGAGAACGGAGGTCCGTGTATGTAAACACAGATCTCCGTTCTGACAGAGGGGAAAGGGCTGTGATCACAAGCTTCCTGTATATGGAAGCTGTGATCACTCCCCTCCCCCTGCCAGCCCAGCCCCCCTACAGTTAGAACACACTGAGGGAACACAGTTAACCCTTAGAGCACCCCCTCCAGGTTAAACCCTTCACTGCCAATGGCATTTACACAGTAATCAGTGCATTTTCATAGCACTGATCGCTGTATAAATGCCAATGGTCCCAAAAAAAGAGTCAAAATGGTCCGAGATGTCCGCCGCAATATCGCAGTACCGCTAAAAATCACAGATCACCGCCATTACTAGTAAAAAAAATTAAATAAAAATTAAAACCCCATAAATGAATCATCATTTGTAAACGCGGCAACTTTTGCGCAAACCAATCAATAAACGCCAATTGCGATTTTTTTTTACCAAAAATATGAGGAAGAATATAAATCGGCCAAAACCCGATGAAAAATGTTTTTTTTATTTTTTTTGGATTTGTATTTTAGCAAAAAGTATTTTTGCAAAATTGTTGCTTTTTTTGTTTATGGCGGCCATCAGAAATAACGCAGAGGTGATCAAATACCACCAAAAGAAAGCTCTATTTGTGGGGAAAAAGGACACAAATTTTGTTTGGGTACAACGTCGATTGTGTTACAAGGTGATCGTTTACAACAACTTTAAGGAAGTTTTTAGAGTAGCTTAATTTGGAAAGGTGCTATCCAAATTCCCTGTCCTAATTCTGTGCTGAGAAAACATACCATTCATACACATGACTAATCGGTAAACTGAAAAAATGTGTTTAAGGTGAAGTCGATGTGTTGAATCCCAAAAAAAATGAGAACACCTCACACTACATAAGTGTTGTATGTCTCTAATATGAAAACTAGGCAGATGCCTAGGGCAGCATTGTTTACTGGGCAACAGAACTATATTTTGTCAGTTATATATCATTTTTCCTCTTAGTTTTTCTGCTTGGGCCTCACAGACCATTTATTGTTCTCACCAAAACGTGAGAGCACTGGAATACTCTTGTAATGATTAGGTTCCCAGGAAGTCAGGGAACTTCGGCACACACCTGCTGCCATCCAGAATAAACAGAGCCACCTTTGTCCTAGGAATGAATCAGGAGAACTGCTTTGACAAAATCAACCTGCCAGATGCCTTATAACAGGAATAAATGCCTTGGTAAATCAAAGCTAGATCACATATGCATCTCATTGGCAATCCCAGTCACAGGGTTTTATGCTCCTGTCCCTTTCCCCCAAAGTGCAGTGCATACACTGTAAGGAATACTGCTCACAGTTCTACAAACTCATCAGATCACCCACTACTCCCAATGACTTCTCTGTGAGCATGCACCATGCACTTTTATTGTACAATCTCTGTACAATCTCTTACAGATTCACTAAAGCTATGGAATCCGAAGGATGATTTAAAGCGGTTGTCTACCCAATTAAAAAAAAAAAAAAAAAATTAAAGCCTGCAAGACAATAGCATAATGAGCTAGTATGCATACTAGCTCATTATGAAATACTTACCTTGAAACGAAGATCCGACCGGGCTTCTCGGTCCGCTCTGTGGGAGCAGACATCTTCCCTCGGATCTTGCTTCTGGGTACGCGCGCGGGACCTGTCTTCCCGGCAAGGTCTGGCACATGCGCCGTAACGCCGCAGAATCTTGGAGAGGGAATATCTCCTAAACTGTACAGGTTTAGGGGATATTCATTTTACCTACAGGTAAGCCTTATTATACGCTTACCTGTAAATAAAAGTACAAAAATTGGGTAGACAATCGCTTTAAGCCAGTTGGTAACATTGTTTATTTAGTTTAATGTTGCATATTGTTCCAATAAATTCCTATCTGTTAAAAAAAAAATCAGTTTTATAAATTTATGAATCAAATTTAATGAATGGATACCATTTACGTGGATTTTTTTTTTGTAATCAGCACATAATTTTGAATGACAGAAAAAAAACTTCAGGAAAACAAAGCAAAGACATTCTAAAAAAAATTAAAGTGATTTTAAAGTCTCATTTAAAAAAAAATAAAGCAAACATATTATACTTACCTGCTCTCTGCAGTGGTCTTGCACAGGGCAGCGTGGTTCCTCCTCTTCTCGGGTTCCTCCTCGCTGCTCCTGGCCCCTCCCTCCTGACAAGTGCCCCCACAGCAAGCAGCTTACTATGGGGGCATCTGAGCAGAGCTGCAGATCGGCCACGCTCCCTCTCTCTCATGATTGGCTAACTGACTTTGACAGCAGTGGGGCTGCTGCTGTGTCTCAGACAATCAAGAGGGGGAGTCCCGGATGGCCGAGGGACTTGTGGACATCGCTGGATAGAGAGGGGGCTCAGGTAAGTATTTGGGGGGGGGGGCTGAGGGGGGCTATTACACAAAGAAGGCTTTTTATCTTAATGCATAGAATGCATTAACGTGGATGTAAACCCGGAAAAAACTTTAACGACACTTCTAGCTTGTACAGGAGAGGATGTCATGTCATCTGTGCCCAATCTTGCCACAAAGAGTTAATCCAGCTCTGAGTATTCTCCTTATCTTTTTTCAGTAAGAAATAAACTGACTAATTGCTAAAATAGGAGACGTTTCTTCCCATGCTGTGTGAGTGACAGCTAATTTCCTTATCTCATGCACAAGCATACAGAGCCTCACATCCCCCCCCCCCCTTTCTCCTCAGCCCTCCTAGGATTGGCTCCACTACAGGGTGTGTGTGGCACATGCGTAGGAGACACGGGGGGGGGGCACACTCTGCTTCTGGCCAGAACGTGTTCGGTGTCCCCTGTGTGCGCACTTCTAGTGTAACAAGTGCTGCCGGTCCATGGGGAGTGTAGAGGTGGGTGGGAGTCTAGTGACATTACGGCTCCGCCCACTGAGCACCACAGCTTAGAGTCGCCCAGTGATTCTGGAGATTTGCGGGGCTCTGTGTGCAGATTGGGGTGACATTTAACAGGTAGGAATACATACAGGAGGAATATATATATATATATATATATATATATATATACACTTTAGAATGATGG
>BLSH010037215.1:470721-485360 GCA_018402905.1 Glandirana rugosa
GTTGACTGCTAAGAGGTAGAGGTAATAAGAAACATCAAAGTGCACCCTGAATAAAAGAGCATTAATATTTTCCTCTCCCACTGCCTGCGCTGCTGTACTGCATTGCATTGCTGAGGTATATCTGCCTGAATGTTAGTGAAGGTTTTCATTTATCTAATGGTGGCCATACACTCTGATGTATTGATTTATTTTTTTATTGATTTCTTGATGGGAATAATCGATCTATAGTCAACACCCAATTTGATCGGTATGGCACACATGGGGAAGTGGATTTTGATGATATTTAATATGTAATTCTACTTTACAATTGTAAGTTATTGATTGCATCTCCAGTGGTGGTTGTTCTCACGGTCGGTCGATCATCCAGCCTCGCACGTATCCCATCTATGTTGCGGGCAGGCAGCGCTCCTCCTCCTCTGCATCATGATGGCTTCCGGCATGCGTCTCCTCCCTCCTCCTTCTAGGCGTCTAATAGGATCGCCTGTCCTTTCAGCCAATTCTGTCATGGGTCTCAGGACCCGCTTGGGAAATAGTGAATATTCATTCGCTATTGTCACACAACTGGGTGCTCTGCGCCCCAAGCCCACCCTTTTTTGAAGCCTATTAGAGCCATGCTTCAAACCCCCCCCCCCCCCCATTGGAATCCATGTGTCCAACGCTGTGAATGTAGATTAAGGGCCCTGACGCATGGATGGGGGGGGGTGCTCGTGTGCCCCTAATGGAGGGGACGCCACTGCGCATCTCTATTTTCACCATGTAGTCTCATAATCAAATTAATCAAAATACGATATGCATTCATGAACAAAGCATCTGAGTGCTGCCAATCAATGTATAATGATCAATAATCCTCCATCCTGGCAGCTCTAATCAGTTCGATTTAATCCAATCTAAATCAAATCTAAAATCTATCAGAAGGGAAGTTATAGCTGATGTTTGATTGTTTTCAGCTTCAAACGTTCAGATATTGATTGGATAGTAGACTCGAAGCATGCATGGCCACCATAAGTCTTATAGCTTGCAGTAGATAGTCAGATTCTGTAATGTTGAAGACACTTGGGAGCCTATCCAAGCACGTTCTTCAGTTCTAATAAAGGACCTAAAGAATTTTCAGAATCTGACCCTTCCAAGAGCAGCGTATTGACCAAACTATCAAAGAAGCCATTATATGATTTGGTTGGCTGCACCACTGACATATAGGTGATTACTTTGATAACTGGGCCTTAAGTCTACAGTTTTGTTAGTTCCTGGCAAATCTTGGAAATTCTTGGACAAAATCAGTTTTCATCTTATCAAAAGCACCGTATGTTTAAAAGTGTTATTAAACCCTAACATGTAAAAACTAAATTACAGTAGTTACCTCAACACTTTTTCTCGCCTCTCGCCTTTTTTCTCAGTTGAGCCTTTATTGTTTCCCTAAGTCAGATTCACTAAAATACTGAAAACGCTATTTAATTAATTCAAAGCAAATTTATCCATTCAGTTCTTCATGCTTTATTTTGTCAATAACTTTAAATCCAATCCCTCCCCATCCTTTATAGCTGTGGTCAATAAGGGCAGATGATTCATGTAGCATTTACTTGCTGGAATCCATCTGCCCTTAGCTCGTGAAGATTCCTGGGATGTATGACATCATTTTGGCCTAGGCTTGGAAACCCAGAAGCAACTGAAATCATGTTAAAAAAAAGGTTAAAACAAGAAAATATAATATGCCCTCCTATCTTTACTAATGTTAGCAGCATAAGAATTAAATATAGATCATAACAATTGAAATAGTGTCACTAGTTTAGTTTAGTTTCACTTTAGACTAACAGAGTAGCAAGACATTTAATACATGGCAGATTCATGCCACTACTGAGCTGTTAATAGAGGAAGGGGAAGCAAAGATCTAAGATACATTGTGCTTTCACCTAAAAGTGAAAAATCATCAGTTTTGTGGCAGTGTTAAATGACTTCCCTAGCTGTAATTTCCTTTGTCAGCAACCATAATCGAAATGATCAAAGCAACAAAAGTCCCGTGTTTCATGATAAGACAGAGAGGAAGCATTCCAGCTGGAAATGGATACAATGGCATAATCATATATGGGGAGCATCCACCTCTTATATATCTTAAATCTTATTATTTGTGCCTATTAATGTATTATATCTGTACACCAGTTAATCAATATTACAACCCATGCAATTATTGTTTCTGTGTCCCAATCCCAAAGACTTGATCTTGCCCTGATAAAATCAGTACTGGGCTTATCAATCTTTTTGGCTAAGCTATGATATAGTGCAGTGGTCTCCAAACTGCAGCCCGGGGGCCAGATGTGGCCCTTTGCTTGCCTTTATCTGGCCCTCGGGGGACTATTCCACCATTGGACACCAATGACAGGGCACCATTCCACCTACTGACACCATCAATGAGGCACTATTCCTCCCATTAAAACCAGTGATGGGGCCCTGATGGCACAGTAAACCGGCCCCTTGCTTAGAAAGTTTGGAGACCCCTGATGTAGTGCATGCAAAGAAGGGGGTTACGTTTATAAAAGGAAAGGTTATTATGAGGGTTACAAGGGAGGTTGGTGTTGGGGGGGTCGTTATGACATAGCAGTGCTCTTTATGTTTTTTGCATGTTCCATCTTGTACACTTCATTAGTCTCTATAGTACTTGCAATAAGGGCCATCTTTAATATGGATTGGACCCTGGGCAAACATCTTCTTCCCCCCCCTCCCAAGCAATTTTTCTCCCACCCCAACATCCCAAAAAAACTCTCCTATTCCCACTCATGTTAGTTGCCCAGCGGAGCTACCTCTTACATCAGATGTGGCAACCAGAGCTCCCGCTTACATCAGATGTACCCAACAGAGCTCCCCCTTACATCAGATGTGCCCACCAAAGCACCCACCTATGTCAGAAGTGTACACCAGAGTACCCTCTTACATCAGATGTGCCCACCAGATCACCCTCTTACATCAGATGTGCCCACCAGAGCTCCCCTTTGCATCAGGTGTGCCCACCAGGGATCCCCCTTACTTCAGATGTGCCCACCAGAGCACCCCCTTACATCAGATGTGCCCACCAGAACTCCTCCTTACATTAGATGTGCCCACCAGAGCTCCCCTTACATCAGATGTGACCACCAGAGCTCCCCCTTACATCAGATGTGCCCACCAGAGGTCCCCCTTACATCAGACATGCCCACCAGAGCACCACCTTACATCAGATGTGCCTACCAGAGCACCACCAATGAGCTTCCAGGTTTTTTTTGTCAAAGCTTAATTGAACAAGCTAAAGTTAGAAGCTGACTGGATACTATGCACAACCGCACCAGATTCCGTGTGCTTCAATTTTAGTAAATCTTCCCCAAAGTCTATCAACTGTTTGCTACAAAAATAAAAAAGGAGTAGTCTCTGGACCCATTTCCATGGCTTGGTGTTCTCAACCTTTTTGCTCTATGTGACGGTCTGTCAGATTCTTCATAAACACACAATCCAAGGAACCTACTAAGGCTTATTTAGAACTCCCACTAAACCTGGAGTTCAGCACTCCACTGGTCTACTACTGAAAAAATTGGAACAGTAGCCTGACATTGTAAGATCTCCATTAGCCAAAAGGTCTTTATGTCCTGTTCATCTGCTTTAGATATCCCGCTGCAATATTTATATATGAATGTGACATAGGAATACAAAAAAAACTAGAAGTGTGGGAAATTGCTTTCTATTGCAATGCTTGAAAAAGGAAACCCACCACTGCCTGTGGCTGACTGATTATAAGGCCTCATGCACAATGTTCTAAAAACGTCAGTAGTTTTGCAGTGAGTTCTTCATGTTTTCTCAGCGTTTTACACAAGCGTTTTTGAGTAGTAGTATTAGCAATTTTTTTTTTTATGGGCCAAAAACGTTGGTGAGCCGTGTTTAACCGCGTTTTTGAGCAGTAGCGTTTTTTTTTCTCCTCAATTGATCTAAAACAAATGTTGGTGAGCTGCGTTTTTGTGTGTTTTTGAGCGTTTGATCGTTTTTACAGCTGAAAAACATCTCCCAGAACCCACTGGTCTTGGGTTTTTTTACAGCTCAAAAGCGTCCCAGCCAAAAACAGTTGATAACCGCCTATGTGTGCATGAACACATAGGATAACATGATGGGGAGTTTATTGACTATAAAAAAAAACTGCAACTGTAAACGTCCAAGAACGTCCTGTGTGTATGAGGCCTAATGGGATATATCCACATAGCCATAATCTCCAGGTGCGGTGGGGAACAATACATTCAACTGGACCTGTCACAGGCACTCATCCAGTGTCGACTATGCCTGCCCTTTCCACTCCCTCCTCCATTCATGGAAGCTGTACTATAGCTTCCATCAATGAGAAGAGCTCCATGAATTGAGAAAATGGATCTCTCATTCATCTGCTTCTCACACGTTCATAGATTGCTTTTCATTGATGGAAGCTACAGCAACAGCACATCTTCTATGAAGGAAGGAAGGGGGTGAAAAACTGCAAGCATAGTCAGCACTCTTAATGAGTGCCTGTAATGATTCCAGTTGATCGTATTTGCCCCCACAGCACCGGAAGATTATGGCTGTGGGGGTATGATACGGGGCAGAGGACTTTGGATTTCAATTAAGAGAACAGCCAACAGAACAAGGGACATTTGCATTGAATGTACAGTCAGGTCCATAAATATTGGGACATCTACACAATTCTAATCTTTTTGGCTCTATACACCAGCACAATGGATTTGAAATGAAACAAACAAGATGTGCTTTAACTGCAGACTTTCAGCTTTAATTTGAGGGTATTTACATCCAAATCAGGTGAACGGTGTAGGATTACAACAGTTTGTATATGTGCCTCCCACTTTTTAAGGGACCAAAAGTAAACTTTCGCTTTTTAATACTTGGTTGCAAATCCTTTGCAGTCAATTACAGCCTGAAGTCTGGAACACATAGACATCACCAGACACTGGGTTTCATCCCTGGTGATGCTCTGCCAGGCTTCTACTGCAACTGTCTTCAGTTCCTGCTTGTTCTTGGGGCATTTTCCCTTCAGTTTTGTCTTCAGCATGTGAAATGCATGCTCAATCGGATTCAGGGCAGGTGATTGACTTGGCCATTGCATAACATTCCATTTATTTCACTTAAAAAACTCTTTGGTTGCTTTCGCAGTATGCTTCGGTCATTGTCCATCTGCACTGTGAAGCGCCGCCCAATGAGTTCTGAAGCATTTGGCTGAATATGAGCAGATAATATTGCCCGAAACACTTCAGAATTCATCCTGCTGCTTTTGTCAGCAGTCACATCCTCAATAAATACAAGAGAACCAGTTCCATTGGCAGCCATACATGCCCACGCCATGACACTACCACCACCATGCTTGACTGAGGAGGTGGTATGCTTTCGATCATGAGCAGTTCCTTTCCTTCTCCATACTCTCCTCTTCCCATCATTCTGGTACAAGCTGATCTTGGTCTCATCTGTCCATAGGATGTTGTTCCAGAACTGTGAAGGCTTTTTTAGATGTTGTTTGGCAAACTCTAATCTGGCCTTCCTGTTTTTGAGGCTCACAAATGGTTTACTGCTTGTGGTGAACACTCTGTATTAACTCTGGTGAAGTCTTCTCTTGATTGTTGACTTTGACACACATACACCTACCTCCTGGAGAGCGTTCTTGATCTGGCCAACTGTTGTGAAGGGTGTTTTCTTCACCAGGGAAAGAATTCTTTGGTCATCCACCACAGTTGTTTTCTGTGGTCTTCCAGGTCTTTTGGTGTTGCTGAGCTCACCGGTGCGTTCTTCCTTTTTAAGGATGTTCCAAACAGTTGATTTGGCCACACCTAAAGTTTTTGCTATCTCTCTGATGGGTTTGTTTTGTTTTTTTTCAGCCTAATGATGGCTTGATTCACTGATAGTGATAGCTCTTTGGATCTCATATTGAGAGTTGACAGCAACAGATTTCAAATGCAAATAGCACACCTGAAATGAACTCTGGACCTTTTATCTGCTCCTTGTAAATGGGATAATGAGGGAATAACACACACCTGGCCATGGAGCAGCTGAGCAGCCAATTGTCCCATTACTTTTGGTCCCTTAAAAAGTGGGAGGCACATATACACACTGTTGTAATTCCTACACCGTTCACCTGATTTGGATGTAAATACCCTCAAATTAAAGCTGAAAGTCTGCAGTGAAAGCACATCTTGTTCGTTTCATTTCAAATCCATTGTGGTGGTGTATAGAGCCAAAAAGATTAGAATTGTGTTGATGTCCCAATATTTATGGAACTGACTATATGTATTGTGCTGGTTTAAAAAAAAAAAAGAATTAAAGCGGCGTTCCACCCACAAATCAATTTTAACATTTCTACAGTCCTTTAAATATACTGAAACAGATTTGGAGCACAAAAATTTTTTACACTCACCCTAAGTGCCCTGTTGCTAGGTGGTGGCTTGTAATCTGCCACTTCCTGGTCCGCGGCGCTCTGCATCACTTCCTCTGCCGCCTGTGCGCCCGGGAAATATGAGTCATCATCTCCCAGGAGTCTGGCATCCTTGAGTTAAAAAATCGCGTTATTTGGCAACTAGATATGCACTCAGCGCAGCGGCCACTAGTGCAATGTGCATGCGTGAGATCGAGAGGTGCATGCTAGTTACCCAGCATGCACCTCTCCATCTCTCATCCAGGAAGAGGATGCGAGTGAGCTTCAAACGCCCACACTCAAGATGGCAAAGCCCTAGAAGATGAAAATTAGCAAACTAAGTTAAAAAATATAGGTTTATAACAAGTAATGAAAGATATGCATACTTGATTTATGTTATGTGTGCAGTCTGAGGGGATGCCTGAGGAAAAAAAAAATATATGTGGGCGGAACTCCGCTTTAAGCTTAGGCTTTAATGAATAAGAGCCCAAGTTGTCATATAATGCAGCAATGAATGCTGGCACTTTTTTTTTTTTACTAAGCAATGACCACAACATCAAACAGGGTTAGTAACCTGAATGGCAAGGTGGAGATAGCAACAGTCTACATTATCTTCTTGTTCTTGTTTGTTAAATCATATTATTATCTTATCTGGGCTACCAGTGGCTACCATTACACATTGTTTCTTAGTAACTCCTAACATGATGGCTTTGTCCACTTTTTTATGATAAATAATTGACTCAGCAAGCATTACTTTAAAGTACTGCTTTCATATTCTGTTAGAAAAAGAGGAAGGCTGAACAGCTGAAACAGTAATGAATAGTTTTGCTGGTCTGCAGTCCAGTGTGCAATGACTACTGTGCAGAGTTATAAGAACTAAACTATAATCTTATTCTAGAAATAATGTATACACATTCACTACTTAACCACTTTACCTCTGGAAGATTTACCCCCCCCCCTTCCTGACTAGGCCATTTTTTGCGATACGGCACTGCGTCCCTTTAACTGACAATTGCACGGTCGTGCAACGCTGTACCAAATAAAGTTTATGGTCTTTTTTCCCAACAAATAGAGCTTTGTTTTGGTGGTATTTGATCACTAACAAATGGCCTTTGGCCTCACCTACTGTATAACCGGCCTTCACAGAAGGAGCACATAGAAGGGCAAGACAAAACCAGAGAAAATTCCCAGCTCACCAACCAGGCTGCTTACGAAGCAAATTAACCTGTCTAAGAGTATGCGTTAAAAACAGGGGTTTAGTTAGCATACATTTGCAAACATATGGGTAAGCTGCACAGCCACTTCACGGCACTCTGTATTACCTGTAGCCCTAAAGCCTTGTACACACGGGACGACGATCGTACGTACAATCATCGCAAATCGTATGTTGGCTGTTGTATCTAGCATACTGACTGCACTACATGATCGTACGACCGCAGAAGAACGTTCAGGTGCATGTAATTAGCATCCAGCCGTTCCTGACTTCTGAGCATGCGTGTTGCACAATACAACTTGTTGTACCAACTGCTCTGTACACACGATACAACGGTCGTATGAGCGCTTGTTGGTACGACCAAGTTTTCTAGTTTGCTCATACAACTCCCTTGTACGACCGTCGTATGTTCGACTGCTCTAATCGTGCATACGAATGATCGATATTGCATACAACAGTCGTTAGTACGACCTGTTGTATACGACCGTCGAACCGTGTGTACAAGGCTTAACTATTGTAAATTTATGAGAGTCTCTAACATTGGAAGCACATGCATTCTAATGGATAGATAGAGGGCAGGTGGGCCTGGAGGTAGCCCATCCCTCCTTAAAGGCACTGGGGATGCCTCTATCTATCCATTAGAATGCAGGTGCTTCCACTGTTGGAGACTTTTATAAATTTACAGGAGTTAGGATTGCAGGTATTACAGGGTGCTGTGAAGTGACCCTGCAGCTTACGCATACGTTTGCAAATGTATGCTAACTAAACCCCTGTTTTTACGCATACTGTTAGACACGTCTATTCACTTGGTAAGCAGACTGGCTGGTGAGTTGAGCAAGGAATTTTCTCCGGATTTGTCTTGTCTGGTATTTGATCACCTCTGCATTCTTTATTTTTTGCGCTCTAAACAAAAAAAGGCCGACAATTTTGAAAAAAAACCCAATATTTTTTACTTTCTGCTATAAAACATATCCAACAAAAAAATTGAAAAAAATCTAATGTCTTCATCAATTTAAAGGAAAAAAAGAGGGGGGGTTGAAACCGTGCAAAAAAGACTTAAGGTAAACTGAAGCAGGAGCGTGTTTGTAAATCTAATATATAAATTTGGCTGCTGCCCCCACAGTGACACTAAAGAGTGCCTTTAATAGAAACTTTGTTGGATATGGTGGGCTGACGCTGCCGCTTAAGTCAGTGTAAGATATATAATGCACAGTGTGATTTTGCAAGAATAATAAAGTGCATAGACCTGCTTAATTATAATTAGTGATCAACAATAGCATAATGTGTACTAATTTCAAGGTTCAAGTGGTCGTAAAGCGCAAATCGGCTCTAAAGTGCCAAAAATAAAGGATTATACAGGATATGGTCCTGTATATGTAGTTATACTGATAATGCAAAATGTGCAAAAATACAAAAAATGTGCAAATATGCAAAAATTAATACAAAAAAAATATAATAATTAATTACAGTGCTATGCTTAAAGTGGTTAAAAAGCGCAAATCGGTTCATAAATATGATATAAGACTATGCACTCCTTATCTGTGTATTGCTGCTACCCAGGTGCAAACATAGCAAAAACACTAAATGAATTTTGTTATAAAGCGGTTAAAAAAGCCTAAATCTGCTCAAAAGCACCCAATAATTTCATATGAGAATAATATGCAAAACCTCTTCTCATTTGTCCAAACATGTGATCCAATATGAAAAATGATAACCACAAACCATTAAAATGTCATACAACCAAATGGATGTAAATATCCAGCCCTTCGGGGCTCCCTTAGTGATCCACAGCATACACAGTGTCTTGTCCGCTCCATGCACCGGGGACTGGCTGTATGTGTTGGGGATGTTTGCCTTCACTATTAGAGTGTATCGTATCTGGAAATCTTAATAGACACAAGGGGAAAGAATTTCCATAGCGTAACACCATATAGTATGGCTAAAATCAAGATATGAAAATATGAAAAAGAGATACAAATGAAAAAACAGAAAGAATTTCGGAGAGATGTATTTGATTACAAAAATAAACAAGTATATAGCTGGCAGGCAGACAATGAATATGGGGAGATGAGCCCCCAGAAGTGGATTGGATGAGTTCTAGGGAGACCTCGCCGGAAAGGGAGGAGGAGGAAAGTTGGACTACGGTGAGAACACCAACACCCAGAACTCCCAGAAACACTCACAGGACACCCAATAGAACACCCACAT
The DNA here is from genome assembly GCA_018402905.1 of Glandirana rugosa. Lineage (NCBI taxonomy): Eukaryota > Metazoa > Chordata > Amphibia > Anura > Ranidae > Glandirana > Glandirana rugosa. The sequence continues at coordinate 480,540 of BLSH010037215.1, forward strand.
ATGGCAATCGCTCCCAAAACAACCAGAGAGGACAAAGCCCCAGGATGGAACAAAGGAACACACACAGACTTCCCAGACCACCCCCCCAGAACACCCCTAGACACATATAATAGATATTTACCACTGCAACAGGAGCATATATACCAACATGAACAAAGAGGTTTTTTTCACCGGGGACAGTATGGAAGACCCCCCAGACAGAGAAGAGGCTTCCAAAGAACCCAGCAGGATTGGGCCCCCCCAAGAAGGTACAGGGAAGACACCTGGTACCAAGACAGACCTTACTATCCACCCCAGAGGGAAGTATCATGGGGTCCCCAAAGAGGAGGAAGAGGATATGCACCGGCAATACCCAACAGGTCAGAAAACTGGGAAGAAGGAAACGGTGTAGGGGTAAACGAGGGGAATCAAGAAAAAGAAGAAGAGAATAGTAGGAGCCGGGATTTTTAACCTAAGTGATGTAGAATTCAGTAAGAAAGAACTAGAAATACTAGACCTTGGATTGAAATAAGCACCAGATAAATATTTTGACAAATTTGAAGTCTATATTGACCTACAAAAATTCATATGTAAACTGAATCTTAAAAAATTCTATGCCAACAAGGAAGATAAGAACACTAATGCTCCGGAAACAAAATACACACATCGCTCAAGAATAATTCCGCATTCAACCCGAATTGTTCCGGAAATGACAGTTTGGAGGTATTCAAAAAAAATGGTGGAGGAAGATCTGAGAAAATTGAAGATTCGTCTGAATAAAGGTGATGTGGAAAACCATTAAAGATCTGGAGAAGAAGAAAAATGTTGTAATTAGGCCAGCGGACAAAGGGGGAGGACTAGTTATCCTAAACAAGAGAGACTATGAAATGAAAATGGAAAATATATTGAATGAAATTGATACATATGAAAAGTTGAAACAAAATCCAAAGAAAAAATATGAGAAACGGTTAAGAACATATATCAAGGAAGGAAGCAAGATATTTGGGACCAGAATCAGCAAAAACGCCTGTGATCTACTATTTGTCAAAAGTCCATAAAAACCAAATGAATCCACCGGTGAGACCTATCATTAGTGGGATAGATTTCCTTTTCTCCAGATTAGGGGAATATGTAGACAAGTACCTACAACCGACTGTTGATCGGGGTAAATCATACCTAAGAGATAGTGCACAGTTAATTGAAGAATTAAAAAATATAGAGGTAAATGAAGAGGATTTACTTGTCACTAGAGATGTCAACGCCCTCTATACGAATATAGTACAAAAAGATGGTTTAGAGGCTGCAGAATGGGCTCTACAGAATTTTACGACTCTTAAACAAGAACAGATCCAGTTCCTTGTAGAAGACTGAATCTGGCCACGAGCAATAACTACTTCTGGCACAATGGGCAATTTTATCTCCAAAAGAAAGGCGTTGCCATGGGGGCAAAATTTGCCCCGAGTGTGTCTAAGGTCTTTATGAGTAAATGGAAAGAGGAGCAAATCTACAGTGTACACAGGCCTAAACTGAGATTTTATAAAAGATATATCGATGACATTGTTCTGATTTGGAGAGGCACTGAATTAGAGTTTAAAAGATTCTTTAGCTGAAATTCACTGCAACAAATATGGGATAACCTTTTCAGGCACTTGGGACAGAGAGAGTATCAACTTCCTGGATTTGCAAATATTCAAGAAATATGGAACACTATACACCAGAACGTATTTTAAACAAACTGACAGGAATGGATACATTCCCACAAAAAGCTGCCACCACCCAAAGTGGATTAGCAATGTCCCTAAAGGACAATTGTTGAGGTTAAGAAGGAATTGTAACCTAGAAGAAGACTTCGATAAGCAGGCAGATATTATGGTCAACCGGTTTGTGGAAAAAGGTTATAAGAAAAAAGATATGGAAAAACTTAAGAAGAATATCAAACATATGAAGAGAGATACACTCCTCACTGCAAGACAAAAGAAAGGATCCAGCACCAAATTTGCCTTTCTGACGGGGTTCAATAGGTAATACACAAAATTGGAGGAGATAGTTAAAAAGCATTGGCCTATTTTAAAATCGGATAGGACATTGAAAGATCTACTACCAACAAGACCAAAATTCATTTACCGGAAGGCCCCTACATTAAGAAATAGATTAGTACATAATGTGATTAATCCACCTAAAGACATCAGACTCTTTCCAAATCTGAAAGGCTTCTATCAATGCCAAAAGTGCCTACCATGCAGAGAAACTAATAAACAGCCTAAGAAAAAAGAATGTTTCACCTACAGTTCTACTGGGAGAGAATACAGGATATATCACCTCATCACATGCACTAGCTCTTATGTCACCTATGTTATTGAATGTCCATGTCGCTACCAATATGTAGGCAGGACCACGAGACCTCTGTTTGTTAGAATCCGAGAGCATGTAAAAAATATCAAGAAGGGATTCAAGAATCATAGTCTATCAAGACATTTTAAGGATAAGCACAATAAAGATCCTTCCCTCATGACTTTTTATGGGATCGACCATATCAAAGCACATTGGAGGGGAGAGGATAAGAAAATAGCTATATCCAAGAATGAAACCAAGTGGATATATATTTTAAACACTTTAGGGCCTGATGGCCTAAATATAGATTTTTTTTATCTAATTTGTAAAAAAGATAAAAAAGATAAAAAGATAATAGTTCTGGAACCTTTTGGACCCATATTTTGCCCATGAGAAATTGTCATGTCTCTATCCCACACTCCCATATGCCAAACCTATTGTGTTACTAACCAAATCAACAATTTATTTATTTACCTCTGACATATAAAAATATATTTTCTGGTAACCCTCCTTCCTTCTCCGCCTGGATGAAGGTATAACAGCATATTCCTTTTAAAAAATCATTCAATTAATTTTTATATAGAAATGGGTGGTCATCCTTTGTGTCGTTCTTCGCCTTGACAAGTGTCCCCCCTAATCCCCGGGGGGCAACTTTGACGTGGCGATCCTGAGGAAAGAGGCAAGATGGATTTACAACCAAAGGGCTACTGAATTCCTGGGTCTAAATACATCTTTGACATTTAATGCCTTTCTCTAAATTTCTGGGAGAATGCCAGTTCCAGGAATATCTATGTAGTGATATGGGGGTGACCAGATGTGGACACCCTTATTTCCCCTTGCACTAGGAGTTTGTAGATCAAATTATCTAGAAATATCTGTTCAGTGATATGGGGGTGAACAGACGTGGACACCCCTAAGTATCCTGTATTGGATAAAGTGCTGTCAGTATATAATGTAAAGTATGGTGTTTTTCAGTTTTTTCCTTTTGTATATTAAACATGAAAAAATGTTCTGTAATTTTGCTGTCTTCAGGTGGGTGGCGCTGTGCAGGGGGGACCCGTGGATCTGCTTCCCCTTTCTCTCCTCCATGGGTGAATGGGGAGTGCTTGAGTGCTGAATCCGGAGGACCTCTTTACCTCCGGCAGGGCTCCCGGGCGGCTCATCGCCCGGGAAGAGCCGCTGGATTGCACCGCCCCCAGGTGTGGTCATGGTGACCTCGCTGGGGTGCTGCGCATGCGCCGCCCCTGGACACTGGGGCGGAAGTGAGTGACGCCGGAGAGCCCAGGCGGCTCTGTCACTTCCGCCGGGGCCGGCTCTTAATTGGACCGGGGACTCGGCACAGGACGGAGGTGTGGAAGCCCCGCAGACGTGAGTTCCCGGTCCATCTGTCTGGCAGGTAGGGATCATTCTTTAGATGAAAGGGGTTATACTGGTTAGCTGCCTTGACTCAATTTGTCAATGCTGGGTATGGGTTTGCAGCCACCTTTGAATATGGGGATTGATTGGCGCTTTCCCCTTTCCCTTTCGGTTTTTTGTTTTTTTTTCCGCTAACACAGTATATACCCGATTATACCCCTATTTTTTTATTATTAATTATTTCCACAGACCTTACCGACAATTTTGGGAACTTGGGAGCAAGAGCTGGTCCAGCACTCCCCAGACCAGGGTGAATGGGTCTGGCACCACCACCTGAATTTTTTCTGGGGGGGACAGGGGGGGGGGCGCTCCTCGGCTTCCGGCCGCATGATGCCATGCTTCCGATGCAGACAGTGACAGTATGGGTGAGCACAATGTTATCTAATTATGCGTTTATGCTTGCTTGATTGATGTGAAGTGTTTCATAGTTTGATGTACTATTTTTTGTCTAGTAGAAAATTGATGACAGAGCGAAAAGATCCTGAGGAAGCAATCCTTGCGAAACGTCGATCTTATTTTTATGCTCCTAGTCTATCAAAAATATTGTCTGTTGTTTACATGTATGCTGACATTGGATACTGTACATGGTTCATGCAATATGCCTAAATAGGCTTTTAACTATGTATCAATAAATTCTTGTTTATAATACAAGTAGTAGTATCATTGTGTTCATCCTGGGTGGTAGTCAGTCCTTTAACCACTTGCCGACCGTGTAACGTAGATACACGTCGGCAAGTAGCACCCATTGTTGTGGGAGGACGTTATATAACGTCCTCCCACAATCGCGCTCCCGCGCGCCCCCTGGGGCGCGCACCTGGGAGCATCCGTGACCACCGGGTCTGTGAGACCCGGCGCATCACGGATCAAGGTAAATGGCCGCTTGGAGCGGCCGTTTACCACGTGATCGATCCGTCAAATGACGGAGCATCACATGTAAACAAGCCAGCGGAAGTGCCGGCTTGTCTCCCCCCTCTCCGCACCGATCGGTGCAGTGTGACAGGGGAGGGGGGAGAGGGGGGGCGCGCCCTCGCGCTAACACCCTCCTGCAATATATTGCAGGAGGGTGTTGTTACCCACGATGAACGGCTGCACATA
>BLSH010037215.1:487760-509660 GCA_018402905.1 Glandirana rugosa
TTAAAAGTCGAAAGTCACGAGAGTGTAAAACTTACTGTTAATGAGTCAGTATGATGTGACATGGGTATACTTTAAAAGCAGGAAAAAAAGTGTGTTTATCTCGAAAGAAAACCACCATAAATTAGTGGTAACCTCACAAATAAAAAACTCGTTATTTACCTTTTTATGGCTTTTAAAACATTTTGCATCAGGTGTGATAAATTTTCAGTGATTGGCACCATAGATTGTAGACTCTATAACTTTCACAAAGACCAAATAATATACACTAATTTGGGTTATTTTTACCAAAGACATATAGCAGTATAAATGTTGGCCAAAATTTACGAAGAAAAATTACTAATTTGCAAAATGTTATAACAGAAATAAAGAAAATGCATTTTTTTACAAAATTTTCGGTATTTTTCCATTTATTGCTCAAAAAATAAACACTCCAATGGTGATTAAATACCACCAAAAGAAAGCTCTATTTGTGTGAAAAAAAGGACGAAAATTTCATATGGGTACAGTGTAGTATGACTGAGTAATTGTCATTCAAAATGTGAGAGCACTGAAAGCTGAAAATTGGTCTGGTTAGGAAGGGGGTTTAAGTGCCCAGTTGTCAAGTGGTTAAAGTCCTAAGGTTATCCTCTTGACCAAGAGTGTCCCTGTCTTGGAACACTCTGTGTTTTTTCTCCTGTACAAAAAATTATTCAATATCCTAGCATCTTCTATTTTACACATACTAATTCCCCCTCTTCTTCTTTTTACTTCCTTCTATCTGAGGCATAAATTACACTATATTCCATATTTAATTTACATTTTATTATACATAGAGCAAAGGGTGTTCTATTGATTTTTAGTACCTGATTTTTTAGTATATATTTTTTTATTTATACATTCAAAATTAAAAGATTGCATTTTTTAGTGTATAATGTATTTTCTATTGTGTTTTTATTGTTTTGTTATTGCATTCATGTATTTTAGAACGTATTTGTATTAAATTTTGTACAGATATTTATTATGTACAGATTAAGGATTAACTGGAATAGGATGGTTTTTAATACAGCATTTGCATTAAATTTAACTGTAAGAACACATATGTTTTAAAACACACTAACTCACAATGAAGAATGATGAAAGCCGGAGTTAAAAATGGCCACGATCATGTGACCACGAGTTGCCAGGTTATCTGGGCATATAAATACACAAAGGTGTAGCTAGATGGCATCGCCTCTGATGACGTTGTATGACGAAGCGCATAAGGCGGAGCCTGTGCGTCACCACGCTACCTTCGGATCAGCTACACAGTAGCAGGTTATACAGGCGCTGTTCTGACTTCTATTATGTGAGTACATCTGACCGCTTGATTTTAGCCATACTGTACGGTGTTACACTATGGAAGTTCTTTCCCCTTGTGTCTATTAAGATTTCCGGATACGATACATCTAATAGCGAAGGCAAACATCCCCAACACATACAGCCAGTCCCCGGTGCATGGAGCGGACGAGACACTGTGTATGCTGTGGGAAGCTGTGGATCACTAAGGGAGCCCCGAAGGGCTGGATATTTATGTCCATTTGGTTGTATGACATTTTAATGGTTTGTGGTTATCATATTGGATCACATGTTTGGACAAATGAGAAGAAGTTTTGCATATTATTCTCATATGAAATTATTGGGTGCTTTTGAGCAGATTTATGCTTTTTTTAACTGCTTTATAACCAAATTCATTTAGCGTTTTTGCTATGTTTGCACCTTGGTAGCAGGAATACATAGATAAGGAGTGCATAGTCTTATATCATATTTGTGAACTGATTTGCGCTTTTTAACCACTTTAAACATAGCATTGTAATTAATTATTATATATTTTTTGTATTAATTTTTGCATATTTGCACATTTTTTGTATTTTTGCACATTTTGCATTATCAGTATAACTACATATACAGGACCATATCCTGTACAATCCTTTATTTTTGGCACTTTAGAGCCGATTTGCGCTTTACAACCACTTGCACCTTGAAATTAGTACACATTAGTATTATTATTATTATACAGTATTTATATAGCACCGACAGTTTGCGCAGCGCTTTACAATATTAGGCAGACAATACAATTCGATACAAGAGGAATCAAAGGGCCCTGCTCGGTAGAGCTTACATTATGCTATTGTTGATCACTTATTATAATTATGCACGTCTATGCACTTTATTATTCTGGCAAAATCACGCTGTGCATTATACATCTTACACTGACTTAAGCGGCAGCGCCAGCCCACCATATCGAACAAAGGTTCTTCATCAATTTAGGCCATTATGTATTCTGCTACATATTTTAGGTAAAAAAAATCCCAATAAGCATTACTGATCGATTTGTGCAAATTATAGCTTCTACAAACCATGGGATATTTTTTTTTTTTTTTACTAGTAATGGCAGCCATCAGCGACTTATAGCGAGATTGCAATATTGCGGCGGACAATTTGGATACTAACTGACACTAATGACACTGGCTGGGAATGTGGTTAACATCAGGGGCCATCAAAGGTTTAAATGTGTTCCTAGCCAGTGTTTGTGTACTGTGGGGGAGGTGCTTTTACTAAGGAAAGTCATGGATCCATGTCTCTGCTTTGCAGGAACACGGGATCAATACTTTCCCTACTGACAGAATGGTGATCTATCTTGTTTACATAGGCAGTTCGCCATTCTGCCTATGTACTAAACAATCGGCGGGTGGCAGCGGGCATTGAGTCTGCGGTACCCGCCATTGGGTTTCCACTATGTGTGATCAGTGATCACGTATATATACGTGATTCGGTGCACAGATGTCACCCAGTAGCATTAAAACCTATAGGGTCAGCAAGTGGTTAATAGACCTGTGAACTATTTTTCATTAAATTGTTTTTTTTTGCTGTACTTTTCTGTCTCCTTGTACCATACTCATTTTCCCCTTCACTTCTGTATGTTTAGAATGAGCAGTGCTCATTAGCTGTGGTCATGTGCACTATTGCTCTTTGCAAGATAGAAATCCCACAGTCCATATTCCATAGTCCATCTTGGGAGAGAGCAAGAGAGGATGGCTATATTCCTACATGCAGTAAGGCTGGAGAACAAACATAGCCACCCTCTAACAGAAAGTCAGATCACAGCCAAAATAGAAAGGCATTTGAAGGTTTGTAGGAGGCTGAGAGCAATAAAGGCACTTTTTAAGAATACATAGTTGAATCGGTTTTTTTTTAACAGAGTTTAGTGTCACTTTAAATGTTTAGGGTTGAAGTACTTTCCTAACAAATGTGATAATATAAGACAAGCAGTAGTTGTCTTTGTATGGGCTTATACAAAAAAAAGCCATGGCTGCATTGGTACTGAGTGCTCTCCCTGCTACAGCTGAGAGTAACAATTCAAAAAACTGGACTGCAGTTTCTAATACGGCCAAACTCTCCAAACTCTCCTGGTAACACTGTACTACTAGGGTGACAGTATGAAAAAAATATATATATAAAATATTTTTTTAAAATATTTTTTTTTTAACTCACTGCCACCAGTCAGTATTCCTGACCACTGCCTCACCAGTCACTGTGCCCCTGATCACCACACCATTTATATTGTCCCTGGTCACCACCACACCAGCAATATTGGGAACTTTTTTGTTCTTCCTTTTTTCAGCCTCCTGTACTTCTTGGCCAGTGAATGTGGCATTTCGGGGGCAGCCACTTACCAGCAGGTTTTGCTTGCTTGGCTTTTATAGGAACTGAGACTGATATAGGTTACATAGTTACATAGTTAGCCAGGTTGAAAAAAGACACAAGTCCATCTAGTTCAACCAAAGGCGCTATACTACACTATATTCCCTGATCACTTGTATAGAGGCAACTATTATAGTACATTGGTTTTGACACAATTAGTTGTGTGATACACCAGATACAATGTCTGGTGTATAATCAGTCCAGATGTTGAAAAAGTCTTACACAAGTCATATCATCATAAAAAGGAGTGGCAGAATGTGTTTTTAGGTGACATTGTAAGTATGCCCATGCTGTGTGTGAGAATTATCTTATTAAATTGCCAACTTTGTATTTTCGTTTTCTTTCCGCATTTTCCAAAAACTTTTGGCAAAAAAATTAAGTCTTCAAAAGACTTGCCATTTCTCTTAAAAATACTTTGGGGTGTTAACTCTAAAAATGTGGTCATTTTATGAATGTTCCCACTTTCCTGGTACTCGAGGGCCTCCAAAAATGCAATAGGTAGTCAAGAAATGAGATGTGTAATTTATGCCCCTGGAAATCCTGAAGGTGCTCTTTGGACACTCCTTAGGCCCCTCTGTGTGTCTAGGCTGCGAAAAAGTCTCATGCACGTGGTATCGCCAGACTTGGGAGCAGAATGTATTTTGGGGTGTATTTCTAAGTATGATGTGTGTTAGAAATTTCTTATTGACAACTTTGTGTAAAATGTAAAAAAAAAAATGTTTTTTTTTGTGCATTTTCCAAAAGCAGGTGGCACAAATTACATTTACAAAAGACGCACTATGCCTTTCAGAAAATAACATGGAGTGTTTGCTTTACATAATGGGGTCATTTGTGGGTGTTTTCATTGTCCTGGTGCTCCAGGGCCTCATAAAATATGATAGGTAGTCTGGTAATTAGATGCGTAATTTATGCCCCTGGAATGCCTGAAGGTGCTCCTTTGATTATGGGCCCCCCTATGCATCTAGGTTGTAAAAAAGTCTCATACATGTGGTATCCCTATACTCATGGGCCATAGCAGAATGTGTTTTGGGGTGTAATTGTAAGTAGGCCCATGCTGTACATGAGAAATAACTAGTTAATATGACAATTTTGTGAAAACAACCTAATTTTATTTAATTTCTTAATTTTCCAAAAAATTGCACCAAAAAAATCACAACTTCAAAAACTCATCATGCCTCTTAATAAATACCTTGGACTGTCATTTGGGGGGTATTTGTACTGGCATTTTAGGGCTTCAAGAAATGAGATAGGCAATTAGCACATCAGGACTGAACAATTTTCAAATATATATACCATAGAGTTTGTAGACTATATAACTTTCCTACAGACTAAATAATATACACTGATTTGGGTTATTTCAACCAAAGAAATATAGCAGAATACATTTTGGTCTAAATTTATGAAGAAAGAATATTTTTGTTTAAAACAGAAACTAAGAAAAACTGAAAATTCCTATCCGATACTTACCTTAATTTTCCTGTCCTGATGGACTCCATGGCAGCCTACGTGTGGGTTTTACCCCACCCTCCTTTACTCCCATAGGACCCCATTACCATAAATTTAGCCTCAGGCCCACACCTGTGTTCTGTACATAGCTCCTCCTCCATACATGAGGGTGGGAACTCCGGCTGCCATGGAGTCCATCAGGAAAGGAAAATTACGGTAAGTATCGGATAGAACGTGTTCAGTGAGGACCATGAGGCTGCCCTGCAGATGACCTCCGGCGCTACATGCCGCGCCGCCGCCCAGGATGTAGCGATGCCCCTGGTCGAGTGGGCTGTCACCACCTCCGGGGGAGCCAAGCCCTTTGCCCTATAAGCCTTCTGGATCACTTGCACGATCCAGGGCACGATAGATCTGGGAGAGGCCTCCTTCCCTTTGTTCTTCCCAGAGAACAGGACAAACAGATTGTCCGAACGTCTGAACTCGGCTGTGGTCTGTATGTAGAGTCTCAGAATTTCTCCCACATCCAGAGGGTGAGTATTCGTGGAGCCCGGAGATCTGAATGTCGGAAGGGTGATTTCCTGATTCTTGTGGAAGACTGATGTAACTTTTGGCCTAGAGCCGAGCATCGGAATTAGTACCACCCTGTCCGGAAAAAAGGTCAAAAAAGGCTCTTTATAACCTAGGGCCCCGATCTCTGATACCCTCTTGGCAGAGGTTATTGCCACCAGGAAGGCCGTGTTCATGGACAGATCTTTCACAAAGGTTATGTCCTCTTGCCCGGGTGACTGCTCCATCAAAAAGTCCAAGACTAAAGGTAAATCCCACTTTGGGAATCTGGCTCTCCTTTTGAGGTCTCAATCTAGCTGCCCCTCTCAGGAATTGACGAACCAACGGCTCAGATGCCCATGAGGTACCCGAGAAAGCCGACAAGGCCGAGACCTGCACTCTCAATGAGCTGGTCGAGAGGGGTAGTTCGAGTCCAGACTGTAGAAATTCTAGGACTTCCTGCACTCCCGCATCTCTGGCAGACTTCCCTTTAGAGGATGAAAAAACCGAAAACTTGGCCCAGATCCTAGCGTATACCCTGTTGGTGCTGAGTCTCCTGGAGCTCATCAGGGTGGAGATCACTCGGGGAGCGCAGCCCAAGGCCTCGAGCCTCTCCCTCTCAAAAACCAGACCATCAGATGCAACCACTCCGGACGCGGGTGTAGGGCCGCGCCCTGAGACAAAATGTCCGGTCTGAGAGGGAGGGGCACCGGGGCCCTGTAGCTGAGCTGGGTGAGCAAGGTGAACCAGGGCCTGTTGGGCCAGAAAGGCGCCACCACCGCGACCTCGGCCTCTTCGTCCCGAAGCCTCTGCAGGAAGTGGAAAATGATGGGGGTTGGAGGAAAGGCATAGGCCCTGTCGAACCTCCAGACATCCGTCAGGGCATCCACTCCACAGGCTTGATGGCACTGACCCCTCGTGTAGAACCTGTCCAGTTTGTGGTTCAGAGGGGAGGCAAAAAGATCAACTTCGGCGCTCACCCCCAGAGACTGGATCCAAACAAACACCTCTGGGTGTAGAGACTATTCCCCGTTGTCCAACGTAACCCTGGAGAGGAAGTCCGCTTGCGTATTCCGTACTCCTGGTATGTATACTGCCGAGATGTCCGATAGGAATCTCTGGGCCCATGATAGGATTGGGCTCACTTCCTGTAGCAGGGACAGGCTCCGTGTTCCCCCCTGCCTCCTTACGTAGGCGACTGCCGTCGTATTGTCCATCCTCAACAACACCGCCTTCTCCACTACTTGATGGCGAAAGGCTAGGAGGGCCTGGTGAGCTGCCCGTAATTTTAGGATGTTGGAGACCGGTATGCGGGACAGTGGGCCCCATCTTCCCTGGGCTGCCTCGGATCCACAAAGAGCACCCCATCCCGAATTGCTCGCGTCCGTAGTGATCACCACCCATGGGGGTGGGGAGATGGGGGTGACACCTGAGGAGATTCCTGCTCCGCAGCCACCATGGCAGGCTGTCCCTCATAGTTGTTGTTATACAGACCAGGTGGTCCCCCTTGTCTGGCCGCCATTGCTGTAGGAATCCCAGTTGGAATGGGCGCATCCTCCACCTGGCCCACCTGATCTTGGGCGTCGTAGAGACCATGGTCCCAATTACCCGGAGGCATTGGGAGACCCTGAGGTGTGATGTTGACAGGGCTGGCCGTAGCCGCTTCCGAACTAGTGTGACCTTGTCCATAGGCAGGGAGATTGTATTCTCTGCCGTATTGAAGTGTGCTCCTAAGTAAATTAGGGCTTGTGACGGTTCCAGATGGCTCTTTGCCAGATTCAGTAGCCACCCGAACTGTTGTAGCCTGGCCATTACTAAGTCCCTGTGGGACAGCAGCTGTTCTCTGCTCTAAGCCAGGATGAGCAGGTCATCGAGGTAGTGGTGCAACCTCACCCCTTCCGTCCGGATCACGGCCACCACGGCCAGGAGGACCTTGGAGAACACCCGCGGGATGTTGACAGCCCAAAGGGGAGGCACGTGAACCGGAGGTGACTTTGTCCTATCAGAAAACGGAGGTACTTACGGAAACCCTCTGCTACCGGGATGTGAAAGTAGGCGTCTTTCAAGTCTATGGAGACCATCCAGTCGCCCGGCTGCACCGCCTGTTGGATTGTGGATAAGGTCTCCATCTTGAATTTCACGACCTGTATAAATCTGTTTAGGTGCGTAAGATCTATTACCGGCCTCCAAGCCCCGTTTCTCTTCCGCACCAAAAAGAGAGGGGAGTACATACCCCGGAACCTTTCCTCTTCTGGAACAGGCACCGCCGCTCCCTGGGACACCAAGGACTCTGCGTACTCCAGGAGAACAGCTTTCTTCTCCTCTGAACGGGGCAGCTGGGTGGGCATGACTTTGAGAGCAGGGGAGGTTGAAAAGGTCCAGGAGTGTCCGACAGAAACTGTTGAGATGACCCAGGCATCCGAAATCGAGGCCGCCCAGATGTGCTGGAAGTGGAGCAGACATGCACCCACCTGGCTCGACTGGGCGGAGCCACCCTCAAAAAGATTTAGCGGAGTCACGCCCCGCCAAGGTCGAGCCCTTGGCCGCCCGCTGGGTAGTGGGTTGACCTCTCCTCCAGTTGCGTCTGAAGTCCTTCCCAGGCTTATAGCTGCGGGCCTCTCTTGAATGGTCTGAAGTCTGTCTCCTTGGCTGGGGCTTTTTCTGACCGAACAGCCGCCTGTCTTGAGGGAGGAACCCTGACTTCCCCCCCAGTGGCTTTGGCAATTGCCGTATCCAACTTATTCCCAAACAGGGAGGTCCCCTCAAAGGGAATTCTACACCAAGCCTGCTTGGAGGATGAGTCTGCGAGCCAAGGACGTAGCCACAAGACCCGCTCGGCTGTTACGGAGGACAGCATTGCCCGAGCTGCCAGGCGGATTAGATCGAGGGACGCCTCCCCCAAGAAGGACGAAGCACACCTCAACTCCCGGAGGGGAGAGCTCCTGGTCAAATCTTCTGAGACCGACCTTAGAGTTATGTCGATCTCCTCGGTCCAGACCTCCATAGCTTTTGACACAGCCGCCAGGGCGAGCGCAGGTTTGCAGGCCATGCCTGCCGTCACATATACCCTTTTAAGATCCAAGTCGACCTTCCTCTCCAGCGGATCTTTGAATGACACCGCATCTTCTAAGGGAAGGGTGACGTGTTTCGCCAGCCTCATGACCGCTGCATCCACCAGTGGGGCGGACTCCAAGTCCTTGACTTCCTCCTCTTTAAAGGGATAAAGTCTGCTCGCCCTGATGGCTAAGGAGGACTTCTTGTCCACTTTTTCCCATTCTTCCTTTAGGATTTCCCTTAGTTCTGGAAGCAAAGGGAAGCTGGGGTGCTCCTTATGAAGATGCTTAAAGAACTTCCTTTGTTTCGCCGGGGAAGACACCGGCTCCTCCCACCTCAAGGCTTCCTTAACCGCCTTGATAAATGGAGGAATCTGGGCTACATCAAAGCCCATAGTCTCTTCCCCTTCTGTTTCATCCTCAGAGAGGTCTCGGGGAGTAAAGCTCGGCTGAGACGGGCCTGGCTCTTCGGGGCGAAACCCTCCAGTGAGTCCGCCACGGAGGCCTGGCTGTGGGAGTGGGGTGGTCCAAGTTCCTTCAGTGATTGTTGGACGACCCACCTCACAAGGGCCTCCATCCCAGGGTTAGGGCCGGTACAAACGTTGGCCTCTCTTTCCTTCACCGCCTTGGAGTAACATGTGTCACATAGTGACTTTCCCTCCGGCCTCTTTACGCCGCAGCCCCAGCATGCTCTGTGACTGGAGTGGCTGCTATGGCGGTGGGAGTGGCGTCTGGAAGAGGAGTGGGAACTCCGTCTTGGGTGCCGATCCCGTGACTGGGACCTCTGTCGTCTGGATCTTGATGGCGAGTGTCGATGTTGCGTCCTGGCAGGGTCCCTGGCCTCTTGTGTGCTCTGGTGTGACCTGTGAGGGCTAAAAGACAAGACCAGGGAACAGGGAGAGAAAGATAGGTACATGAAAAAAAGATGCAGCTCGGCACGCTCCCCCACCCCCCCCCCAGTCAGCCCCAGAGCTACCTGTCGGGCAAGGGCTGGCCACTAGGGGGCAGGAAATGGTCCATTCCTGCAGTATCCATCACTATAGACAAGAGGGGAGAGAGGTATCACAGCACTCATTTTACGCTCCTCTCCCCCCCTTTTCCCCCTCCCTCCAGATCTCCCCACAGGGCTTACCTGGAGAGTATGAGGGCAGAGCCTGGGAAAACCGCCGCCACAGCCCGCAGTCTATCCCAAGGACTGCAGGGCTGACAGCCGTTTAAAAATCCTGCTCCGCCAACCGCCGCAACTGCGCATGCGCCCGCCGGGCGGCCGGCTCGACCGCGCACGCGCGAACCAGGCCTCGGTCTCGTCGGATCTCGCGCCTGCGCAGTAGACCCGCCGCGGAGGACGCGGCGAACCAGGAGGAGCGCACTGTGTTCCAAGCTCTGACAACCGCCGAGCAGACCACAAGGGATGGGGGGGCACGAGACAAGGTAGGAGCATAATGTACTGTAGGGAAGAAATAACGCTGCCATGGAGTACTCGTCTGTCTTCAGGACCCTGCCGGCTCCAGAATCACCCTGGGCAAAATATGGGCCGCCTCTCCTGGGGATCTTCTTGGCCACTCGCCTCTCGCCCGCCGTAGCTGGGCCCTGGGCGGACACTACCGCCCCATGGGTTTACCCCATTATCAACTGGGAACCTCCGCCCTGGATGTCTTTAGACTTGCTTGTAACCTGCTGGTCCAGGAGGACAAAAAAGGAACACAGGTGCGGGCCACGAGGCTAAATTTATGGTAATGGGGTCCTATGGGAGTAAAGGAGGGCGGGGTAAAACCCACACATAGGCTGCCATGGAGTCTGTCAGGAAAACATGTTTTCGTTTTCAAAATTTTCAGTCTTTTTTCGTTTATATAGCAAAAAGTACAAAATCCAGTGGTGATTAAATACTATGAAAAGAACACTCTAATCAGTCTCAAAAAATCATAAAAAGTTCATTCGGGTACAGTGTTGCATGCTAATAGTCAAATATGAAAGTGCTGAAAGCTGAAAAATGGAATGGACTGGAAGGGCATGAAAGTGCCCAGACCTGGGGTGGTTAAGGCGACAACAGTAGTCTATTAGACCCCTGATGACACTTCTGGACCCCACTGAAGCTGATCAAGCACATATCGTGTTTGATCAGCTTCTTCCCCAGCCAATGCTGCTGGGGAATGACAGCACTGAAACAAGGGTTGACTTAATTTTAGTTGCAGTTATGTGCCAGGTGTTGTGTACAGCGAGCACAGATGGTGAGAGCATACGTCTGTGCAGGTGCATAACCATGTACAGCCGCATCTTCTAATACTTCTCAGTGAATGGCTGTAAGCCAGAGTTGCCAACTTCCCATTGCCTTTTTAACTGACAAACTCCTATTCAAGGACAGAATTCCTATTAAAAACTAAGACAATCAATATTTAAACAGTATGAACACAATATGGAAACACTGACAATACACACAAGTCATTTGCATGGTTTACACTTACAAAAGTCAACACAGCATGACACATTAGCAGCCCCTGATATTTACAGACAATTGTAAAAGTCACTGATTTTTACAAACTGTCAGTAAATTTGCTGACGGTTGGCAACCCTGTTGTACGCTGCAACAACAGGCCCCAGAAAAGTGATTATGTAGACTCTACATGCTGTATGGAAGAGTTTCTCCTATCTTCACTTGAGTTTCCTTTTTGAACTCTGGTTTTGGCACAAACACACATTTGTAGATTGTCTGCACACTTACCAAACTAGCCCTGTTGTATTTCTGAATTAGCATGGCATGGATGTGGACTGTAAACGAGTTTAGGACAAGATGCAAGATAAACAGAAATCGAATTAGGTAAATAAATAATAAATAAGAAATGGGTATCAGTAAATCCACCCGCTGTAGAGCAATGGAAATCTGGAACAAATCAATTAATTTGAGAAGCAAACCTATATGTTACTATAGACAATGATTACATTTGATTCTGGTAACTTGAACTGGTCCTGCTGAGTGGAAATGATGTGCCATCATTTCAACTAACCACACAACTGCCTAGTCCCCTATGTGATGGCTATTCAACTGCAATCAATTTTATTTATTTCTTTGTTTCTCTGTCCTGCATGATGGATTGTTTCTTTGTACAACTAACAAACATAAAAACTTTATTAAATAAAATCTGATTAAAGAATTGATATACAGTTGTGCAGCTGCAAACCTGGAAAATGTCTTACTGCCTGTGATTAGCGCTGTGCAGTGTTGGCTTCCTGGCAGGATCGGCATGTGAGATTTTGAACACGCCCATGCCATTCCTAATAATCACCTTGCAGATGGAAAGACAGACATGCCACAACCAAAACCAGGATGCTGGAATGAGGACCAGGAGCACTAGACGCTCCTGACAATAGCGTGACGCAACCTGGGACAAGATATGAGCTGGAGCCTCTGAGCTTCAGTCCTGTACCCTCTCGTCTAAGCCCATCTCTAGTGATTATTGTGGCTAGTCTCAGGGTGGAGACCAAACCTGATTTAAGCCAGGCAAGCTTGCAGTCTCATGCTTATGATAGCGTGTGTAATACCTGATCAAGCTACCTGTTTGTCTGCCCTGCTCTGTTAGATTGGATTACCTCGTTGATGACCTCAGATTGGATATCGACTATTCTCTGAACTCTGCCTGCCTTTTGACTTCGGACATTGACCCTGACTATTCAGAATCTTGCCTGTCTGCCACTTGCAAGTGTTTGTTTGCTTTGCTCAGTTCACTCCTGCCCTGTCGCGGTAGCCAGCCACTAAAGCATTGGGTATAAGTCCTGGGGGCAACTGAGTACCGGTAGGCCTGCTTGCCTTATAGGAAAGGTATATGCTATAGGTGAAGAACACAGAAGCCAGCTATAGTGTCTGACCACCTGCATTAGGGGTAAGCATGACAGCTATGCCGCTGGAGGCAACAAGGCAATTATGAGTTAATGACGTTTATACTTTCTCACAGATCCATTTGTTTTTCTCTTCTCTGCCTATTTTCTGTTTTTTTTTTCATTCCACTCACTTGTGAATGATGAAAGTGTTCCCCTCCAGCTATGGCACTGATCACAAACAGTATGGAATATCTCATCTGATACATGTGTATAATGGCTGCTTCCACATCTGCCATCACATTCTGCATGTTGTCTTTTCTGCAGCTTCTTATCTAATACATTTCTGCTGCTTTGTTCACTCATTTGCAGATTTGTTGTATTTTAATACTTTTGCTGCCATGCCCATTTTTTGCACGCATGTTTATAAAATAATTTCAAGCCTGAACATTATTTAACCTCTTCCCGTCTGCGCTATAGCCAAAAGACGGCTACAGTGCGGGCCTAAATTGCCGGGAGGGTGTCCATGTACATACTCCTGTGCATGTGTTGCCTGCGGGGTGTGGGCACCATGCTCTGTGATCAGTGAGTCCATGAGACTCGGTTGATCACAGATCGGAGTAAGGGGCCAGTCCCGGCCCTTTTACATGTGATCAGCTGTCATCAGCCAATGAAAGCTGATCTCGTGATGTAAACAGAAGCCAGTAGTCTGCTTTTTTCCCCTCACGCTGATAGTGTGAGGTGAAAGAAAGAAGCCAATTACCAGCTTGTGTAAATGAGACATCGGTCCTGCACACGGACACCCACTGCTGCTAAGCAGTGCCCACCAGTGCCACCTACCAGTGCCCACCAATGCCAACTACCAGTGCATATCCATACTGCTAAGTAGTGCCTACCAGTGCCTCATCATCAGCCCCACCTAGTGCTGCCTATCAGTGTCCCCTACCAGCGCCTATCAGTGCCACCTATCAGTACCCATCAGTGCCCTTCAGTGCTGCCTATCAGTGCCATCTATCAGCATACATAAACCTATTAGGTGAACTGAGAAGCACAGCAACACATATGAAATTAAGTCATAGATCTAGCAGAACACTGCAGCACGGAGATACTTCTAACTGTTCTTTTTCCATGGTGAAGGTTTACTGTGACCACATATTGGATCCACCTCTTTGTCTGATACTCCCTGGTTTATGTATGCCTATGGTCCCGGAAAGTTACCATGACAGTGGATGGGGTCTTACGTTGAAGTGTCAATATTCGTGGATTTGAAGTACCTCTGATGATTTTAACCCTATGCGCATATGCTCTATCAGTTTTGGTAAGAGTACCTCATCCTAACTTGGTGGAGGCTCACATTGCATGCGGGTGGACTACACGAATGTGAAGTGTTATCTATGCACCCTCTCTTCCATGACCACTTAAAGACTTTACTTTTTCTTTTTTCTAATATAATTTTTTATGGACTTATTTATCTTACTATTTTTGAACACAAGTTTATTCTCTGATGTTTTGGTAGCGCTGCACGTTTGATGTATTGAGTTCACTAGTCCAATTTGGGAATATTGTCCTGCTGGCAGCTTTTTCTGGTTTTGGGGAGCGCAGTAATTCCTTTTTCCTTTTGCATTTAACACTCATAGTGGTACATACAATGGTCAACATTTATTAATGTACTTAAGTAAAACCTTTAGCCCAAAAGGGAAAAAAAAACAGTTGCTGTAACTGCTTATTGTTAGCTGGAGTTCAGCTTTAATTGGTTAGTCAAGTCCACCTAAATCTGCTACTGCATCTAAAGCTGGGTACACACGGGCCTAACATTGGTCGATACAGCAGCAACCGTCCGACATTCGGACCCTGTGTGCAGCTCCCTGTCCGACAGAAGCCAGTTCGGTCAATGTGTTCTGAAGGGGATGAGGGGAGAGTACCCCTGTCAGAATGCAAAGGCACAGCGGGGAAGATAGCCGCACCAACATTGCTTGTGTTGGTATAGTAACCTGTCAGTTTTTTTCATTGAGCCCTGGTTGACACATGTGCAATGCGGAAACTGGCACGATTATAGAGCCGGTTCCCACATCGCAGTCTTCGCGCAGGCAGTTCACACGGCTTTCTGCAAACCGCTACGGGTGTCACTATAAAGCTAATGACACCCCCAGTTTTGTTCACAGATCGCAGTGCGAACTGTGAACTCACACATGAATCGGATCGCATGGGTGAGAACACCCATGCAATGGGATTCTAGTGCAGGAAAAAAAAGGTACATGCTCCTTTTTTTGTGTGAATCTAATACAAGTTCAGCCATACAACCGCATGGCTGAACTCGCACTGCTCAGGGATCGCATGTGCGGATGCGAATCACATGCCATCTCTGAGATCGCACTGGTGTGAATCCAGGCTCAACATGCTAGCAGGTTTGAATGATGAAAATAACTGTCAGTGTGTACCAGGCTACACCACCCTCTTCTTGGATTGACAATGCTGCTGTTCAAAGGTATCTGCTTTACTATCTCATCCAGAATGGAGACAAGAATTGTGTTACTTGCTGGTCCACCAGGTGAAAATAAAGGAATAAAAGTCTAAAAAAACAAACAAAAAAAACAAATGCAACCACAACATTTAGGCCTCATACACACGGGCGTCTGAGAAAAAAATAAGCAAAACGTTGGGTCCGACGTTTTGGAAAAATCTGCGTTTTTTTAGGCGTTTTGTATCGGCGTTAGTGAGCGATAGCGAGCGTCGGCGTCAATAGGCATTTTTTTTTTTTAAAAATCAGTCCTCTGCTAATTTTCAACCTAAAAACGTCGGCATCAAAAAACGCCCGTGTGTATGAGGCCTTAAGGGTTGGCAAGCTACAGTATATCACATTTATATTTTTGGGTTTAATACTGCAATAAGGTTTTGCCACCCTCCCCAGCTGCATATACTCACCTTTCTGTTCAGCCACTACTGCTGATTGGATATGGGGAAGCATGTAACTCACTGTATAGAGACAATTTCCAATGTTTACACAAGGTCACACCTATTTAGCATCCCATGTGTTAGAGCCGGTTCACACAGGGACGACTTGTCAGGCGACTTGAGTCGCCTGACAAGTCACGCTCCATGCATTGCAATGAAACCATTCTAATAGGAGAGACTCGAGTTGCTGATTATTGTATAAATGTCACTGGCAGGGATGGGGTTAACACTAAGGGGGCGATCAAAGGGTTACATGTGTTCCCTCATTGTGTTCTAACTGTATGGGGGCTGGGCTGGCAGGGATATAACACAGTAGATCTCTGTTATGTCTCCTGACAGAACGGGGAACCACCGTGTTTACAGTGGCGGTTCCCCATTGTGCCTCTCTATTAGGCGTGCGGTGGGCAGGAGATCGCGCCACCGGCGGCTGTGAGGGCACACAGGGAGCATGCAAAGGACTGGACGTCCACCCAGGAATTCAGGTCCACGCTGTGGCCGTCTTTTGGCTATAGCGTGGATCTGTAGTAGCTACAGAAACTGTTTGATGAATAAAAAAATAAAAAAACAAAACACTAAAGTTAGCCCGATTTTTTGTAGAATGTGAAAGAGGATGTTACGCCGAGTAAATAGATACCTAACATGTCAGGCTTTAAAATTGCGCACACTTGTGGAATGGCGCCAAACTTCAGTACTTAAAAATCTCCATAGGCGACACTTTAAAAATGTTTACAGGTTACCAGTTTAGAGTTACAGAGGAGGTCTAGTGCTAGAATTATTGCTCTCGCTCTAATGTTCACGTTGTTTGTAACCGGTCTGTATCTGGCTCTGATACTAGCCAGTGCCTCACCAGCCACTCACCTCACTTCCATGCAGTAGAATAAGGCTGGGTTCACACTATTGGGAATTCGCAAGAGCAGGAGATTTTGACCGGCACTTCATAGAGCCGGTTCACATATGTCCTCTGCGGCTCCGGTGCGAATTTGCCCTGTGCAGCTTTTGGTCTGTTTTAGGTCTGAATTCAGCCAAAAATTTGGGTTGAAATCGGACCTTAAATGGTGAACCAGGATGCACCGGACTCCTGCTGGGAGCCGCATGCGAAGATAGTGTGAACCCAGCCTTACTATTACTCTACCTGAAACTACAGCAGAGCAGCCATACAGAATGTAGAACATTTGTTTCTGGCTTCTTCTGCATAATAGAATAAATATATATTACAGACAGAAACATGTTACTTCTGAATACATCTGCAAACTCATAGTTTTTTTTAAAGAACAATATATCTCAGATATGCTTACCTAGTAAGTTGAGATTCATCTGCATAGACATACTGGTTCTCCAGCAATTTTCTCTGGTGGGAGCCCTAGATCAAAGACGAAGAGGAACTTTGATCCTCCAATATTGTATATTTTAGTGAGCAAAAATTTTAAGCTATTATTTTTATTATAATATTATTGTAGTGTTTGTCTTCTCTTGCAGTGCAGCGTTTGTCATCTTTTCAATACTTTCTTTTCTTTATTTTTATTATAGTATAAACTTGAAAGAAGAGCTGAAGGCCTTCCTTTTTTCATATTGGATAGAGGAAAGATTTTTTTTGGATTTGGTGCTTATCAAATATAGCGCTGCTCAAAGCCTCCTGCATCTCATCCTGTTGGCTCTCTTTCCATTCCAGGTGCTGGTTTCTTAAGGAGCATGTCCCACTCCATCCATCCACAATGAGGCTGGGTTCACACCATTGCCAATTGGATGCGGCTTACACCGTACCCAATTCACAGAACATTTGAAAATATGTTGTTTTCAATGGGTCTGGTTCACATATGTGCGTTGCATCCACACTCCGCATAAAAAACGTGGGCGTTTTCTAGGCAGTGCGTATTACAGGCACATAATGGGAACGCATCTGATTTGCAGATGTATTCCGTATTCCGAACAGGAATTCTCTCCCCCTCCTTACTACACCTCCCCCGTCTCCCAGGTCAGCTAATCCGCAGCTACAACGGAGAGAAACCGCTAAATGAATCATTTATCTTCGCAGGGAAATCGGAGCTGCAATTTGCACCAGACTAGTGTGAATCCAGCCTGATACAAAGCCCCCAGGCCACACACTCTATATAACAACCACATCTTAAAGTGAATGTACAGACTTCAGCTGCAGCTGGCTGCTGGCCATGCCCCTCTAGTGCCTTTTACCTGGATTGGGTTTAAACAATGACTAAAATCCAATCTGGGTGAAGCGCATTAAAGGGGCAGGGACTGTTCTGCGTCTCCAGTCTAAGCACTGAAAGTGTAATCTCTATAACTGATCAAGTTGTGCCAAGATAACTGTAACTTACAGTCTCAGTAGAATTAGCAGACAGTGACTTGATCCAAATGACATCCTGCAAATTGTAGAAAGATTTAATTGTAAACTTGTGTAGATCATAACAGGTGAACATCAGATAGCTCAAAAAATCATAGTGAGTCTAGCTCCAGCAGATTACACTACATGTGGTGAATGAAGGCTAATGCATGAAGAAGAAGGGTGGGACTAATTACATCCCCTAGCTATAGAGTGAGGTAGAGACAAAATTAAAGCTAAACAAAGAGACACTGCATGTGTAACATAATAGGGACTGTAGCTGAAATCTACTTTCACTTTGATATGTTGTTGTTATACACAGCGCACAGCCTGGGGCTTTGCATCGTGGATTTGGCTCTTGTTTATACTGTCATACAGGAGCCTTTAGGCTGATGACACATAGTTAACTTTGCCGTCAATGACGGTGTTGCTGACAATTTTTCCCAATGGCCAGTGTTGCTCCCATTGCTATAGACCAGGGGTCTCCAAACTTTCTAATCAAAGGGCCAGTTTATTGTTTTTCAGAATTTAGGGGGGAGGGGGGCAGACTAGCATCAGTGGGAGTAGAAAATGTCCTGGTGTCCATTGGGAGTAAACAATGCCCTATCTTTGGTGTTAGTGGGTGGAATAGTGCCCCATCGTTGGTGTTAGTAGAAGGAATAGTGCCCCATTGTTGGTGTCAGCGGGAGTAGTAGTGCTCATTTTTTGGTGTCAGTGGGAGAAGTAGTGCCCCAATGTTGGTGTCAGTGGGAGGAATAGTGGCCCATCTTTGGTGTCAATGGAAGGAATTGTGCCCCACAGTTGGTGTCAGTGGGAGGAATTATGCCCCATTGTTGGTGTCAGTGGATGGAATAGGACCCCAAGGGCCAGATAAAAGCAAGCAAGGGGCCACATCCAGCCCCCAATCTGCAATTTGGAGACTGCTACTTTAGATCAATATTCAGCAGTGTACAGCCCAAAACACAGTGAGAAATCACTGTCTCAAAATGATTCCATAGGGTCAAACAAGCCTCCTCTTAGTGATCCTGATTTTGTAGCTATCGAAAGAATCCCGTGTGTCATCAGCATTAGTTGTACTGAATCGTAACCTCCATTATTCAAATGTTATATAAAATATTAGCCACGTGGCTTTCCAATATACAGTTATTCAATATAAACACGAAAGTTACACCAAATAAAAATGTTGGAGGAGCATACACATGTATTACATTACATCAAGCCAGTCTGTTTTTGATGCATTTATCTAGATATGGGAATACCATGAAACACGGTCTTAAAGGTAGACTATGCCTTTAAAGCTGAACTCTAAGCAAAAAAAAGTTTTCAATTGAACATTATCCTCAGTGTGCACCATTTGCCTATACAAACTCAGGTATCACTTTGTAAAAGTACTGTGTAGATATCAGAGCCGTGGGAGGCATCCAGAAGGCCTCACCAAGCACAGGCTGCATGCAGAAATCTACAGGAGGGGCAGAGACAAGACCAGTCACCCTACACTGGGAGAGAGTAGCAGGGCTTGGTCTTTATTGCAAGAAGTTTAAGCACAAGGCCAAAGTCACACACTGCATTACTGCACAGATCTGGAAGTAACACACAAAACAAACAAAGATTCCAGAAAGAATACACATGACTTGTATTTGGACCATATTTGCTGATCCCAGACCAGCAGTGACCAGTCTGAATACAAGAAGCTCCTGTACAAAGTCTCACACTGAATTAGTGCACAATTCTGGAAGAAATACACCAAGCTTACCAAGTTTCAATGAAGAACACACATGACTGGTATACAGTTGCGCTCATAAGTTTACACACCCTGGCAGAATTTATGATTTCTTGGTCATTTTTCAGAGAATATGAATGATAACACAAAAACATTTCTTTCACTCATGGTTAGTGTTTGGCTGAAGCCATTTATTATCATTCAATTGTGTTTACTCTTTTTAAATCATAATGACAACATAAACTACCCAAATGACCCTGATCAAAAGTTTACATACCCTGGTGATTTTGGCCTGATAACATGCACACAAGTTGACACAAAGGGGTTTGAATGGTTATTAAAGGTAACCATCCTCACCTGTGATCTGTTTTCTTGTGTTAGTGTGTGTGTGTATAAAAGGTCAATGAGTTTCTGGACTCCTGACAGGCCCTTGCATCATTCATCCAGTGCAGTGAACTGTATAAAACAGGAAAGGGATATAAAAAGATATCCAAGGAATTGAGAATGCCAATCAGGAGTTAAAACTCTAATCAAGAAGTGGAAAATGAGGGGTTCTGTTGAAACCAAACCACGGTCAGGTAGACCAACTAACATTTCAGCCACAAAAAACTGCCAAGAAAATTGTTCGGGATGCAAAGAAAAACCCACAAATAACTTCAGGTGAAACATGTGGTGTGGCTGTTTCAAGATGCACAATAAGGAGGTACTTGAAGAAAGATGGGCTGCATGGTCGAGTCGCCAGAAGAAAGCCATTACTATGCAAATGCCACAAAGTATCCCGCTTACAATACGCCAAACAGCACAGAGACAAGCCTCAAACTCTCTGGCACAAAGTAATTTGGAGTGATGAGACCAAAATTGAGCTTTTTGGCCACAACCATAAACGTTACATTTGGAGGTGGATCGCTGATGTTTTGGGGATGTGTGAGCTACAAATGCACAGAAAATTTGGTCAAAATTGATGGCAAGATGAATGCAGTATGTTATCAAAAAATACTGGAGGAACATTTGCATTCATCAGCCAGGAAGCAGTGCATGGGACGTACTTGGACATTCCAACATGACAATGATCCAAAACACAAGGCCAAGTCGACCTCTCATTGGCTACAGCAGAATAAAGTGAAGGTTCTGGAGCGGCCATCTCAGTCTCATGACCTCAATACAATTGAGCCACTCTGGGGAGATCTCAAACGTGCAGTTCATGCTATACAGCCCAAGAATTTCCAGGAACTTTTTACCATCTGAGAAGATAAAGAGCCTTGTCCACAATTACCACAAAAGACTTCAAGCTGTCATTGATTTTAACCACTTGACCACTGGGCACTTAAACCCCCTTAACAACCAGACCAATTTTCAGCTTTCAGCGCTCTCACACTTTGAATGATAATTACTCAGTCATGCAACACTGCACCCATATGAAATTTGCGTCCTTTTTTTCACACAAATAGAGCTTTCTTTTGGTGGTATTTAATCATCGCTGGATTTTTTATTTTTTGCGCTATAATTAAAAAAAGACCGAAAATTTTGTAAAAAAATTAATTTTTCTTAGTTTCTGTTATAAAATTTTGCAAATTAGTTATTTTTCTTCATAAATTTTTGCCAAAATTTATACTGCTACCTATCTTTGGTAAAAAAAAACAACAAATTAGTGGATATTATTTGGTCTTTGTGAAAGTTATAGAGTCTACAAGCTAAGGTAAGGTGCCAATATTGATCACACCTGATATACTGATGGCCTATCTCATTTCCTGAGACCCTAACAAGCCAGGAAAGTACAAATACCCCTCAAATTACCCCTTCTTGGAAAGTAGACATTCCAAGGTATTTAGTAAGAGGCGAAGTGAATTTTTTGAAGTTTTAATTTTTTGCAAAATGAATTTTTTATTTATTTTTATTTTTTTCCCCAAAATTGTCATATGTTAACAGGTTATTTCTCACACCCAGCATATGCATACCACAAATTACACCCCAAAATATTTTCACAGTGTGTACACCATAGCGGTATGAGCCCTCCTCATCATCTTACATAAAACCCCACATTAAACACCATACGTATACGACCCACACTCTTTATTGGACAATTGTATACTGTTAAAACCCCTTTTTTTATTTTTATTTATTTTTTAAGTAAAACGTTTTTTAATTTTGAAGTTTTTTAAGTGAAGCGGAGAATGATTTATGGAACCTTACAGATGAAAGGTTCTTCCCCATTAAACTCCCCATAAACATGAAAGGACCGAACAATCCCAGAGTCCTTTACTCTATCCGGTAGTCATATAGTCCACACTAGTTATAACCGTGGAATGGAATCGAACATC
>BLSH010037215.1:533606-562280 GCA_018402905.1 Glandirana rugosa
AGCAGAACAAAGTGCTGGAGACCGAGCTGCTCGCCTTAAGGCAAAGGCAGGCCGAGCCCTCCAGGCTGGGGGAGCTCTACCAGCAAGAGCTCAAAGATCTCCGCTCCCAGCTGGAGGACCTGAGCAATGAGAAAGCCCAGCTCATCATTGAAAGGGACAGCCTGGAGGATGACCTGCAGAAGCTAAAGGGCAAGTATGAGGATGAGATGAGGATGAGAGAAGAAACCGAATACGCTCTGAAGGCACATAAGAAAGATGTGGATGATGCCACCTTGGCCAGGCTAGACCTGGAGAAGAAGGTGGAATCTCTGCTGGATGAGATCAACTTTATGAGGAAGGTCCATGAAGAGGAGGTCACAGAGCTGCTGGCCATGGTGCAAGCCTCCCAGGTCTCGGTGGAGATGGAAATGGCCAAGCCTGACCTCACCTCGGCTCTGAAGGACATCCGATCCCAGTATGAGTCCCTGGCGGCCAAGAACCTGCAGTCTGCTGATGAGTGGTACAAGTCCAAGTTTGCCAACCTCAGTGAGCAGGCATCCCGCAGCTCCGAGGTGATCCGAGCCAGCAGAGAGGAGCTCAATGAATACAGGAGGCAGGTCCAGTCCAAGACCATCGAGGTAGAAAGTCTGAGAGGGACCAACGAGTCACTGGAAAGGCAGCTCCAGGAGATGGAAGAAAGGCACATAGCAGAGGCTTCGGAAATGCAGGTAAATCTATAGTTTGTACCATTAGACATGATGATCAATAAGTATTTCCTTATCAGCTAGACAAACCTTAGGGGCTCATTTACACCACAACCCCTGTTTTCAGTGTGTGGTTCAGGGCCCATTCAGGCCAGAAACTGCACTATTTTCTTTGTTTTTTTTTTTCTTAATTTTTGCTCTTTTTTCTTTTAGTGGTGGTTACAACTGTGCATTTTTGGCTGCATATTTGAAGCACATTTGATGCACGCTTGAATGCAATTTTGCTGTGTTTAGTACTGCATTTGCAGTGCATTTTGCTATACGTTTTTGGGCTTAAAGGGGTGCAGTGCGGTGCATTTATAGCGCGTTCCCTGCATTTGCGGTGCAGAAAAATGCAGCATGCTCTACTTTTTTTGAACTGCACTGCAATGATGTGAACTATGCCCATAAGGTTACCTTGATTTTGGGCTGTCTGTGCAGTTGGAGTGCAGTTCAAAATGCAGCCAACTGCGTTAGGTGTAGAAGGGCCCTTAGACCTTTTTTGCATTTACATTTGTTTTCTGTATTTTATGTGCATTCTGGTGCGTTCACATGTGAGAAATGCCGCATACTGTACTTTTTTTTTTAAACGCATACAAAATCCCTGCAGTGGTGTAAACTATGCACATCAAAATATATATTTTTTTTGCATATGCGTTTGTACTGC
The DNA here is from genome assembly GCA_018402905.1 of Glandirana rugosa. Lineage (NCBI taxonomy): Eukaryota > Metazoa > Chordata > Amphibia > Anura > Ranidae > Glandirana > Glandirana rugosa. The sequence continues at coordinate 534,996 of BLSH010037215.1, forward strand.
ATTTAAAAATGTGTTTGAATGCATATGGTGTAATTGAGCCCTTAAGCTTATATAAACCCAATAAAACAAATCGTTAACATTGCAGCTTACTGGTCTTTAAATGTGATGGTTGCATACATTATTTATTTTCACACTTCTTTTCTTTAACCTGGTAATCCTGCCATTAACTCACTTCTTGTCCTAGGGTGACAACCATACATTGTCACCTTAGGACAGGGATTGTGTTAGACTACATAACATTGTTAGAACTACATAACACCTCCCTCTCCTTTAGGTAAAAGGAGGAGGGGTTTTGTAGCCCAGGAAATAGCAGGGAACAATGCTGTTAACAGAAAGCACAGGGAGTTATCCAATTTCTGGCTGGATGAACAGCTATTATTTTTGCAGTTGTCAAACAGATATAATAAAACACTTTTAATGGTGGTCTATGTAACAGACCCGATGGGAGCAAATCAAATACATGTATTGTTAAATAACACTTTGTGTGGAGTTATCTGAATTTGTTTTCCAAGCAGCCTGCAGTATCTTCCTCTGTCCATAGAGCGCTGGGATGCTGGTCCCTGTCCATGGTGCTGAAACTGACTCTGGCATGCACATCCAGGCTAAGGGTGATGATCTCCCTACAATCAAAGAGCTACAACTACATTAACAAACACATATTATTATTATACAGGATTTATATTGCGACAACAGATTGTGCATCGCTTTACAATGTATTTATTATAATTCATGATAACTGTTATATATATCCTTATATTTATCCTTATATTTTGTCCCTATAATAAAGTCATGCGATCCTTTTTAATATAACAATGAAAGGCAATGGAAGACGCATTTGATGCATTATATATGAGCATCCTTATGTAACAGTTTCATTAAAGCACTTTGTGGTACAGGGAAAGTAAAGATCTCCAAGGAGAAGGGGAGGGGGAGGGGGACTAGGGAGTGGCAGCTCTAACAAAGACACTTCATCCAACTATCAAGGGAGCTTTCCAAACCACACTACAATGAGCACTGAAGACTGATTAGTGTAATATGCTTTTAAAGTGACAGGCTTTCAATGGAATCTTTATTGTACTGTATGTTGGGGGTTGGAGACTAATAAATTAGCCTAGCTGTTTCAACATAACAATTCTTAGGATATTTTACATGGTGGTAAGCAATTAAGAATTGAATAAAATCAATGCACCAAATGTAATCCATAATTATATGCATGGTTATACCGAAGTGAGGTTGCAACGACAGATAACTGATAGTTTTAATATTAAGCCAGAAAGTTAAGAATAAAAATGACAGATTCTTAGAATTGTTAAAATAAAAAAAAAGTAAGTCCAAAACATCACACACATTTTAAAGTTTGTAGGATTTTATGGAAATTGTGTATATAAAAGTAAAAGGATGAGAAATAACCATAACCAAAAATGAATGATTACTACAATATACATTTCTTTATAATATTTAGTTGAGGACAACAGTATACCAAAGATCATGTTTCCATCGGAAGGGAGATTATATTTGAAGCAGTCTAATCATCAACTGGGATCCGCCCATTTTAACTTCAATCGCCATCTTTAGCTAGGGAGTGGCACCTTGTTCATCTTAAGTTTATTAGAGCATTAAATAAGAACTAAAGAACTCTCATAATAAATGTAATCTAATTTCCAAGTATAAGGAAAAAACATAATTTGTGTTTCTTTGTCTGTAGATTTACCAGTAATGAATTGAACTGCTTATTTTGCCATTCAGAAGGTTGCAATGGTGTACACACCTATCCAACGGCCAGATTTAGACACCATGTAATAATACAGACCATCTGTCTTTATAATGACACATTGTTACTTCTACATCTTCTGATATTGAATGTATTGTAATTAAGTATATAAATGACAAGATATGACTGTTGATGTAAGTTTCAGCAGTGCACAGCAAAGGGCTCATTAATGTTATTGACTTTGAGCTTTTGCTCTTCAAAACTTGACTGTTGGGGCTCATACAAAAGATGTGGAAGGTATAAATTGTTTACTTAGTACATACATGCTTGCTGATATTATCGACTACTGCAAAATGAACCAATAGCAGTTGGTAAATATCACTTTGTTCTCATGTGCTCAATGTTCTATCAATCTATCTATCTACCTAATATATAGTATATCTATCTATACTAAGGCTGGTCATACATTATACAATTTCCTTGTACAATTTTCCTTTAGATTTACCAAAACCATATAATATGAAGTCAAGCTTAAACACTTTCAATTTGTATGCAACCAGGCAGGCCCTTGCTCTACATAGTTGAAGGTAAATCTAAAGGAAATCAAATAAGAAAATTGTATGTATGGCCAGCATAAGAAGTTATTAAAAAAATAAATACAATTCTGCTGAGCATTCCACCTTATGTAACTAAACAGTATTAAAAGCAATAGTAATATTCAAACCACAGTAACATATAGATGGTCTAAAAAGTATAAGCAAATTACTCTCGGTTTCTAAAGCAAAGAAGTCTGGAAAATGTGAAAAAAAAAAATATCTGAGAGCCTATTTAGTAGAGCTGAGATATTTATTGGTATGATTTCAATTTACCTGTCTTATGATGTATTGTTAACGGTACTTCACAACTGAATGGATCCAGACTGGATCTATATGGAGTTCCCCAATCTGTAAAAGATACACATAATAGTTCTTTTGCACATTGTGGCTTAAATGTAATTTAATTTAAAGAAGGGAATAAAGGAGGCTGAGGAATATTGTATGCATGTACTGCATTAAACAATAGACAACCAGATTTTTCAGTGTCAAAGTTAATACATTTTCCACAACACCTTGACAATTTACCCAAAAGCTAAAAGCGATACATAAAATAGGAACTTTTACCCTTAAATATTTATAATAAAAATGGAGAGAAAGTACTATAGCACTATATCAGATTATAGTATACTATATATATATATAGCACTATATCAGATTGAATGGAACTTTAGATTGTTTTAAAAATTGTTTTAAAAATGGGCACGTTATCCTCTTGATGCCTTCTGTATTATTTAGAACTGTTTTATACCATATTGTCATTTTCTTTATTACACATAGATTGAGTGTTTAATTTCACAACCCTTCCAACCTATATGGCACCTTCCTGTCTCCAATATTGTACTGTATTATCAGTACTATCTAGCTCTTTGCCTCTTTCTTCGCTGTGCAGTACATATCATCCTTGCTCAGGAATCACTGTACACAGTCTTACAAATGGACTTGGCCACAAGGGGAATTATTAAAGCTGTATTAGCTGGTTCCTATACACCAGCATTTCTCAACCTTTTTAAAACAGAGGAACCATTTTAACTTTCTAGTCTCAGGGAACTCCTATAATAATGATTATATCTACAGCTTATGAGACATTAGCATAAACAGTAAGTTGTAGATCTAAGAAAAAAATAAAGGAATTTGGCATCCTTAACATTTTAGTATCACTAATTAAATAAAACAAAAACATTAATAATGGACAGAAACACAGACAATAAAAATTGTAGTTCTCCCTCAAAATGATGGTCATGGAAGAAGTGCCCCCTTACACTGGTGGTACTGAAGGTCCCTGCACTTGTGGCCAGTGGAAAGTATGCTCCTTACACTGCTGGTCAGTGGAATGAATTGTCTTCCTTATAGATATCTGAAAAGATTGCTGATGTCTGTGGCAGCTTATCTGGGAGGAAGAAATTGCTCATTGCTCAAGGAACCATTGAAAACCTCTAGAGAAACACTAATGTTCCACAGAACCCTGGTTGAGAACAGCTGCTCTATGCTATATGCAGTAAGACCAATTAGGGTAGAGACAAATTAGCTAATTGGCATGGCCTGTACAACTTGGCTAAATAATGATTACTCCAGGCAACATTGGAAATTAGTTTCAGACAAAATTAATAGATACTAGCTTTAGGTGCTTTGTTTAAGCTGCTGTAATATTAATCAATATTCTACAGTGCTAGCTATTGGTTTAAAACTGAAGAGGTGTCAGTAGGGAGACATCTGTTAAGGAAGAGGTTGGAAACCATGTTGCCTTATGATCATTTTACTTTGGAGGCCTTTGATATATAGTTACTCCCCTTAAACCCTGCAAGTAAATTAAAAACACAAACACTATTTAAGGTTTCCATCCTGAGTTATCACTACATTTCTGGAGTACAAAACTTTAAATATAAAAGCAATATTATGGTTAATTGTCTCTGTAACTATGCTGTGAATAAAACCAAACCATGAAAATACTGATATTAGTGACCACACCATTTACAGATAAATAATGAAGGTTACAGTGCCCATTATAAAAATAATTTACATCCATGGCAATATACAGTAGCCTAAATCAATGAACGTCTAGATTTATTTGACAAATGAACTAAAGACCTTTCATTTCTAATTACAGGATGCCATCAATCAGCTAGAGAATGAACTGAGGAGCACAAAGGGAGAGATGAGCCGTCATCTGAGAGAGTATCAGGATCTGCTGAATGTCAAGATGGCCCTGGACATTGAGATTGCTGCATACAGGTAACAATATAACTTGTATTTTATTAGTGTTTTAATGTTAGCATTAACATATAACACAGAGAAATATTTTAGTGAAATACACCACTTCCAATTTTAATAATGTACATTACCTACAAAAGACCAAAATTTGATATCGAACTTTAGGGCTTTGCATGGTCTCAGTGCATCAGGGCTCATGATTGAAGGCACTGAAGATAAAGTAAGCTTCAGCTTCAAGTCAATGGACATGGTAACCAATTCTGACTTTAGCTTTTTCTCTCAGTCTCTCCTGTGTGCCTCCTGGAGCTCAGTAGGTGGCACCACTCTTCCCATCTCTGCGATGCCCAGTGTCAAGTAACCTCTTCCTGGCCACACAGGCCATCAAAGAAACACCTCCAGCAACTATAATGTATGGTGTCAGCATATTGGCAATGTAATGCGTGGGCATTACTGTTGCGTGAAGTGCTAAGCAATGCACCCAGTAACACCATAATGCCAATTTATGCTGCTACTACACACTGCTATGGCTCTTGGGACATGTAGTCTTAGAACATTTGTGTTTTACATGTCAAGTGTGCACAGTATTTCTCCTTCCTCTGACTGACATAGATGATGTGGAAATGAAGAACAGACAGTCATGTGACCATGGATAGAAAGTTACGAATAGTGGTTACAAACAGGATATAAGAATTAGAAGGCACAGAGCAAGTAGGTGTGGCTCAGCTTCTTTCAAATAATATACATTATCTCACAAACATGAGTACACCCCTCACATTTTTGTATATATTTTATTATTTCTTTTAATGTGACAACACTGAAGAAATAACACTTTGCTACAATGTAAAGTAGAGAGTGTACACAGCTTGCATAACAGTGTAAATTTGCTGTCCCCTCAAAGTAACTCAACACACAGCCATTAATGTCTAAATCGCTGGCAACAGAAGTGAGTACACCCCTAAGTGAAGATGTCCAAATTGGGCCCAATTAGCCATTTTCCCAGTGTCATGTGACTCATTAGTGTTACAAGGCCTCAGGTGTGAATGGGGAGAAGGTGTTAAATTTGGTGTTATCGCTCTCACTCTCTCATACTGGTCACTGCAACCTCAACATGGCACCTCATGGCAAAGAACTCTCTGAGGATCTGAAAAAAAGAATTGTTGCTCTACATAAAGATGGCCAAGGCTAAAGGAAGATTGCCAAGACCCTGAAACTGAGCTGCAGCATGGTGGCCAAGACCATACAGCGGTTTAACAGGACAGGTTCCACTCAGAACAGGCCTCGCTATGGTCAACCAAAGTAGTTGAGTGCACATGCTCAGCGTCATATCCAGGGGTTGTCTTTGGGAAATAGACATATGAGTACTGCCAGCATTGCTGCAGAGGTTGAAGGGTCAGTCTGTCAGTGCTCAGACCATACGCCGCATACTGCATCAAACTGGTCTGCATGGCTGTCATCCCAGAAGGAAGCCTCTTCTAAAGATGATGCACAAGAAAGCCCGCAAGAAAGCCCGCAAACAGTTTGCTGAAGACAAGCAGACTAAGGACATGGATTACTGGTACAATGTCCTGTGGTTTGATGAGACCAAGATAAACTTATTTGGTTCAGATAGTGTCAATTGTGTGTGGCAGCAACCAGGTGAGGAATACAAAGACAAGCGTGACTTGCCTACAGTCAAGCATGGTTGTGGGAGTGTCATGGCCTGGGGCTGCATGAGTGCTGTTGGCACTGGGGAGCTATAGTTCATCGATGGAATCATGAATGCCAACATGTACTGTGACATACTGATGCAGAGCATGATCCCCTCCCTTCAGAGACTGGGCCCCAGGGCAGTATTCCAACATGATAATTACCCCAAACACACCTCCAAGATGACCACTGCCTTCCTAAAGAATCTGAGGGTAAAGGTGATGGACTGGCCAAGCATGTCTCCAGACCTAAACCCTATTGAGCATCTGCGGGGCATCCTCAAACGGAAGGTGGCGGACCACAAGGTCTCTAACATCCACCAGCTCCGTGATGTCATTATGGAGGAGTGGAAGAGGACTCCAGTGGCAACCCGTGAAGCTCTGATGAACTACGTGTCCAAGAGGGTTAAGGCAGTGCTGGAAAATAATGGTGGCCACACAAAATATTGACACTTTGGGTCCAATTTTCACTTAGGGGTGTACTCACTTTTGTTTCCAGCAGTTTAGACATTAATGACTGAGTGTGAAGTTATTTTGAGGGGACACCAAATTTACACTGTTATACAAGCTGTACACTCACTACTTTACATTGTAGCAAAGTGTCATTTCTTCAGTATTGTCACATGAAAAGATATAATAAAATATTTTCAAAAATGTGAGGGGTGTACTCACTTTTGTGAGATATGTTAGGAGCATAATCCACTATTTAAATGGAAGTTAAATTATATAAAATACCCACAAGGCCTTGCAATACAATTAAATCAACTGCTTTCATTAAATGAGAACTTCAACTTAGTGCAAATTATATTTAAACTAAGTGAAAGTATCATTCATCCCAAATCAAATGAAATATTCTGAACTGAAATTATTTAATCAGCCTTCTTACACCCCAGGAAAATTGTATAAATTAGGTTTATAAATTATTTTTTTAACACCTTTTGGACTTGTCATTATTTCCAAAAATTCTGAATAGGAGTAAAAGTTTGTGTTATTGATATGGAAGGGACCACACTCCCTAACTGAATGGAAACAACTGGTGATAGTCTTCTTTTGTACAAACCAAGTTATAAGCTACAATTATTTGAAAAAAAATTGGGGGCCCTGGGTTAAATCCACTCACGTGCTATCTTCCTAGGAATCGGGTGTTGTATGACCTAGCAACAACTTGTGGTTTACATGGATATTGATATATGCGGAATGCCTTTCTTTGTACTTTCCATGGTATTGCCATATTCATTTGAGCTCACTCCTCAAAGAAAGACACTTAGGCTCCTTTCACACTGAGTCGCTTTACAGACGTTATTTAGCTAAAAATAGCGTCTGTAAAGCGCCTCAAAAATCCCCCCCAATCCACCCAAATGTGAAAGCCCTGAGTGCTTTCACACTGGGGCAGTGCGCTTGCGGGATGTTACAAAAAGTCCTGCAAGCGGCATCTTTGGGGCGGAGAGGGGAGCGGTGTATATACCGCTCCTCTACCGCCCCTGCCATTGAAATGAATGGCAAGTGCTTCCGAAGCGGCTGCACACCGCCTCGGTAGCACGGAGCGCCGGCACTTTTAACCCCTTTTTAACCCCTTGTGGGGGGTTAAAAGCGTGGCGCCCCGCCCGCATAGCGGGGTCATATCGCTGGTAAAACTCCGCTAAAACTAGCAGGGTTTTACCGCGGCTACCGCTTCAATGTGAAAGTAGCCTAAGAGTATCCTTTGTATGGAGTTAGTGTGTTTATTAATCTATACTGTATTGTGCATGAAAACCAATAAAAATACCTTGTGAAAAAAGAAAGAAATGAAATATTCTGAAAGCTATTAAGGCTATAAAAAGTCACATTTTAATGTACTGCGGTTTGTCAGAAATAACATCATGATCTGTTTAGTAGTTATGTTTTTAACTCTCAAGGGGCACCCACAAAAACAATCACAATCTGCATTTAGCAATAGAGGGTGGGGAAAGCTGGTTACAGCAAGTAATACTATAAAATCCCTGTGTATATGGAGCTGAGTGGAGATTGCCTAACCCTACAGCTAAAACAAAAACACTCTGAGGAATATCAGTTCATGGTCTCCTCTCCCTCCTTTTTTGCCCTATTAAATGTTTTTTATTAAATTATTTTTATCTTGGATACCTTTATCTGTAGTTTTACTTATCTTACCACCTCTCCTCCCCAAAGACTGCCTCCTTTCCATGTGACCAGTCCCCCAAAGCCACTTCCCTTCAGCGCTCCATCTGTCAAGTCTGACATCATTATGTGCAATGCAGGACCAACAGTCCTGCACTGTTAAATGAGACTGCAGAGGGCCAGCCCACAATCTGGTGCGTTGAAGGGAAGAGCGCTGGCTGCCGGGGGAGCAAAGGGTAGGGTAAGTAAAACTGCTTTTTAACAGTAGCCTAGCCAAAAGTGAACTTTTAAGCCTTGCAGTTTGGGGGAAGTCCCACAGTAAAATGAAAGCCTAAAACAATAGGGGATATTTGTAAGACTAGTTTATACCAATACTAAGAATCCCACTATAACCAGAATTCCAGTACCATATGTGAATAATACATTTCATCTGCCAATTTCCTCAAAGTGCTTAAACATAAACCTTAAACACATTTATGTGATAAAATGACAACATCAGTCCGTGTATAATAAGCAACAGTGACAGTCTCTCAGCTTATTAATTTAATCTTCTTGTTCTTCAGTGTTTCCTCCACCAAAAATGAACATGCAAACATCACCCGGTGAGATGTAATGCCTAAATCATACCAGACCTCCTAGACTTGCTAAGAAAGAAGGTCAATGTGTGCTTATTCATATATCCAAGGTCCACTGCCACCCTGGGAGATGAGATGTCAGTGTGCTCCTGTCATTCACTCCAATACGTTAATTCACACAGAAACCCAAGGGATAAAAATCACTGATATAGTGTTGTATGTTTATTGAGCACCAGTCATAAAACAATGTAATAAAATGCTCACATTTAAAAGTGCCAAAGATCGGAACGAATAACATCAGTCTGTATGCTAAACATGAGCTCTGCCACTCCCCTCAAAACTGAAGCTGGTGTGCTCTCCGCATACTGGAAGTAACATGACCAGAAATCGCAACCAGAGGTCCTGCCTCAAACATGCTATCAAAATGACATCATCAGTAAGCAGGAAACTGGAAGTCCCACTTCGGACACATTATCCTGATGACGTAATTTAAACGAAAACGTGTTTCAGGGGGGACTTCCGGCTCCTGCTTCCTGATTAAATCATTTTCATGATAAAGCTTTTGAGGCGGGACTTCTGGTTGCTACTTCCTGATGACATCAGGTTGCCATTTTCCGTTATGCAACTTCCGATATTCTGAGAGCACGCCGGCTTCAGGTTTGAGTGGAGTGGTGGAGCTCAAGTTTAGCATACAGGCTGATCTTATCAGTGCTGATCTGTAAGCATTTTATTACATTGTCTTATGGCTGGTACTCAATAAACATACTACACTATATCAGTGATTTTTACCCCTTTGGTTTCTATGTGCATTGGCAGAGTGGAGTGAATGACAATGCACATAGAAACCAAAGGGGTAAAAATCACTGATATAGTGTAGTATGTTTATAACTCAATGGTGGGTGGAAATGTTTTGTTGAATACATTAGTCATTTTTACTTGTTTAAAGAAAAAATTAGATTGGTAAAGGAAAAGGTAAGGTTTATGGTCAATTCATACAATTCTTATGTTACTAATGTTCCTGCAAGTCAGATGAATAATATTGTATTCTTATTAACATTACTAATTCACAATGTCGCTATCTCCAGGAAACTGCTTGAAGGTGAAGAGACCAGGTTTAGCACAGCCGGAATAAGCATCATGCCTCCAAATCCTTCTCAAAGCTATTCTTACCAGCCTCGCATTCATAGTTCCTCCTCTTCTAGGGGTACACCTTCAGCATCCAAGAAAGATGAAGCTGATTCCACCTCCAAAACCATCTCCAAATCATCAGCTCGCAAAGGGGAGACTTATGAGGAAATCATTGAAGAAACTGTAGTGTCAACCAAAATAATAGAAAAGTCAGAGCAGAATGAGGGAATTAATGGTAAACCTTAAACAAAGAAAACTAGTACTTTAAAAATTAGTTAGAAGTTAGAATTTCTACTTTGTCATTTTTCCATTCACTCTTAGAACGATAGCTTTAATGTTAGTTTTTTACATGGTCATTACATTTTCTTTATGAGGATGCAGTAATACTTAATATCACAAGACCATCTAGTTCCAAAACTGTTGAAGGGTCACAGGTTAACTAGGCCAATTACAGAGAGTCATGGTTGAAAGAAGGGATTTTGACACATTAAAGGGACTGTCCACTTCATGTGGCATTATGTGGTATTTTTTTCACGTTATTCCAGCCCTGGTTACCCCTTTTACAATACTATTTTATTATTATTATACAGGATTCATATAGCGCCAACAGTTTGCCCAGTGCTTAACAAAATGAAGGCAGACAGTACAGTTACATCACTATTTGGTACAAGAGGAATCAGAGGGCCCTGCTTGTTAGAGCTTACAATCTAAGAGTTTTATTCCAACTTTCCACATTTTAGTCATCTACCCATACCACTCTTACTGCTTAAGGCTTGGTTCAGACTATTGTGAATTGGATGAGGGTTTGCCCACATCCAATTCTCATGACAGGAGACTGTGACCGGCACCCAATGGAGCTGGTTCATACATCTCCAGGGCGGGCGTGGAGCGCACAGCAAAAGAGTCCTGTGCATCTTTGGCTCCATTTCAGGTCCGAATTCAGACACAAATTCGGACCTGAAATGGTGAACAGGGACGCAGCAGACCCCCTGCTGTGCCCCCACGGCTTCACATAATGTGAACCCAGCCTTAAGGAAATTGCAATATGGATCAAATTGAAGAACCAACCAAGTTTTACCATGCTCAAAGGTTATATATATATATATATATACAAAATTTGTCAGAAGTTTCATAATAAAATGTACAAATCAGTAGATGTAAAAGTATATGTAACATTTGGAGGTTGACAGTCCCTTTAAATTAGGTTTCTGAATGATATAGCATACTCAAGCAATAAAAGGATTTGCCGTTACAAAGTATAAAACCAGCCAAAAGCTCTTTACTTTTTAGACCGAACAACAACTTGATGAAAAGATTGACTCTTCTTCACCTGTTTCCATTGTATGACCATGCTAGATGCATGATGCACAATTTAAAACATCAGGCACTGAACATTCCATAGTGTATTGTTGCAGCCATTCATTCAGAGCACTTCATTTTTTCATACATCACTCTTGATAGTAATACATTTTTACACTTAGTTCTCAGATCTAGCAACAAAATAGTATCCAATACCAATGGTGACACGGGGACCATGTTACCTTCAAGCACATTAAATGTCTTAGCTGTCTAAGGCTAAACAGTCTACACAATTCACAGTTCATCTTAGGTTTTCAGAATTGTTTACCAATTGGTTTCTGTACAACTGCTTGGTACCAAAACAAATGTGAACACATAGCTAAAATAAGCACATTGAGAAGTCACTGTTTCCTTAAACATACAGTGGTGATGATAGCACAGCAGTTACATAACATGATATACTACATTCATCATTTAGGTGCTGAGAAAGGAGATTAATACACACTAAAAACACTCTTTACTGGTGGTAGTTTCACACTTGACCCTTGAATGGTCAATATAGGAGGCACTTTTCTCTTCATTGAGGTGTGCCAAGGTTAGGGCCCTAGACATCCTAAAATGCCTTATTACTACCAAAATCCTTCCAGTAATGTGTGTATGCTGTGCATTTATCTTTGTAACAACCAACACATTACGGTATGTGTACACGTTTTACTGTGAGATGTTTTATTCATTGATAATGCAATGAAACAGAAAACTATACCATCAGACAAAAAACAACAAATAAAGACTAATATATTCATTTTACTGTCTTGTCTTATTTGGGTTGGTAGGGTATACGGAGCTAGTGATGGGTGTGAATCACAAAGGATCCATAGGCAAAGAAACTGATTGCCCTCTTTGATGTTACATGTACAGTATGTGTATGTATTCCTGGAATGGAGCAACCTTGTCACAAGGCAGCTCCAAGGGAAGTTGTCTATTTTGCTTGTTTTTTTGTGCCGCAGCTCACCATTCAAAGCCCTATGACTATAATTTACTGACAACATTTTTGTGAAATTGCCAACACCAATGAACCCAGTCTTGGAGCTCAATCCCTAAACAATAAAGGATTCCTATTTTTTATTTTCTGTATTTTACTCATAAATATTCAATCAGTGCTTCAGTGTGCAGAGCCTGCTGTGATTTCTAATAAAAAAGCCAAGTACCAGGTCTTCAATTCTTGACTTCTTCTACAAACCAGAGATCCAGGTGGCATCATTTCTACAATGATTAGGGTGTGACCCTCCTCTGAGTCAACCAGCTGAATCATTGAGCTGTATGTAAATCGTGAGATCTGCTATTCAGAGCTGTATTTTGAGCACAGCAGTCAACCAGCTATCTCTGAAACTCAGGCATACCAATCTCACACCCATCATCTGCTGGCTGCAAAGGGCATATGAAATAATGAGAAGAAAGAAATCAGTGTTCCATTATAGTATTATATTGTAGTAAATGTAAAAAAAAAAAAAAGATACCGATCCTGCAGACACGGTTTGAGAGGACAGGGAGAATCTGTAGTCTATTTAAGACAATAAAAGACAGACAATGCACAAAGACCTAAAGTGCAGTAGTATAAAGTCACTTTTACACAAGTAATTGCACTTAAAGGATGATGGTAAAAATCAGCTTATCATAAGCTCAGCAGGAGGAACGGACCAGCAGCTACTAGTGGCCAGCAGTGAGGCTTGATCTATAGTGCAGTGAGTCCTGAAAACTGGCTGGATAATGGCAGAAATAGCCTAGTGGGAACTGTCATAAGCTGAAGATACAGTAGTTTTTAGGGTACCTTGCACGTTAAAATCAGACCAACCGATGTCTGCACAATCAAGTTTAGATTTACCAAAACTATGCAATATGAGGACCTACCAAAAAATACAATCAATCTGTATTCAGTCTGGGAGGCCTTTGCACTACATATTTGTTGGTAGATCTAAGGAAGATTGTACACTCAGATTGTTACATGTATAAGGACCCTTAGAGCCCATACACACTATTAGATTTTCTGCAGATTTTTGTCTTCAAAATTTACCAAAAACATATAATATGAGGTCAAACCTTAATGCCTCGTACACACAGTGCAATGGTCGTACTTTTGCCCAAAATCGAATGTTGGCTCTTGTGTCTAGCGTACTGACATCAGCTAAGTAATCGTTCAACAAAAGCTTCAACAAAGCCGAACGTAGTGAGGTGTTAAGAGCGTATAAAGAGGAAGTTCATGTGAATGTGATTTGTGAATTAGGAACATAGGTTTACACGAATGGACACTTGCAGGTCTTGGAAAGTGTTGCATTGCATGCAGCTGCAGGACTGTTGCCGTGTGGCCCTATTTACTTAAATGGGTCTCATATGCCAGTGGTATTGCCTGCACGTGAAGAGGGTTTACTGTTTGCCATGCCTGTGAAGCAAAGCATTGTGGCCAAGGGATATCTAAAGAAGCTCTCAGTGGCTGCATGTCTGTGTTTAGGTGGCGGTCAATAGGACAGTAAAACCATGGCTTAACTGCCTGTTTTGCTGCCTCTTGGCTGCCCATGTGAACAAGCCCTAAGGCCTGATTCACACCTATGCATTTTTAGTGCATTTTGCAGATTTGCACTACAGTCCATTTAACATGATTTCCTATGGAACATGTTCTATAGTGCAAATCTGCAAAAAGCACTAAAAATGCATAGGTGTAAATCAGGCCTTACTGAGGAGTTTTATTTGTTTTGCACGTTTTCATGGATCCATTACTCTTACACTGTTAAGTAATAAGAAGGTGAAAACTTCTTTTATTTTAATTTTGGATAGTGTAAGGAATAATTAAAATCCTTAAGACACTATTTTTTTATTGCTTTATGTGTTCCATTAGGTAGATTTTCTTTCACTTTTTTGTCTCAAGTCATAACAGGAAGTGAGAATAGATATTTCCCAGATCAGGTAAATCCCCTCTCAGCCAGTTGTAAATGGAACAGGTGTCCCTATTGGAAGGTTTCTTCTCTAATCCTGACCTAATGCTGACTTAAAATGTTAGATTCTTCCTCACTTTCACTCCTGGAGATGGTCATGAAGACAAATAGAGAGTTTGAATCTTCCCAGTGGGGACACAGACAGCAATAAAAAAAATCTTAAAGAGGTTCTATAACCCTTCCTCCCTCTATTTAAAGCTGAAAAAAGTGGCATCATATACACTTTAATCCCTTCCTGCTAAGCCCCAGCTTCCCTTTAACAGAGCCCTTTACACTCAAAAAGAGCCTTGGTTGTATTCCACTACAATACACCCTTAAAAAAGGCTTTTACTGTCAATGAAACTTCCCTTGAAACCTGGCAAGTCATCAGGTTTGCTTTGAGACTGTTAGATAATTAAATACAATCTTTGCATGCTTCCCATCTTCTCTAGACAATGCGACAATGGGAGGAAGCAAAAATGGAGGCTTGCTCCTAACAGTCATTAACATTTCCTAACATTTTTTTTTCAATGCATGATAGAACCTGCATGCTATGAGGAACGCCTAAAGTTTTAAGTGTCTTATTTTTTGTACAAAACCACCAAAGAAACTCAGAAGAAATGTATAAGGTGACTATATGCTTACATTGACAATCCCTACACCAAATATTCTTGGAGCTTCAACTATATAGAATATTTTTAAATTACTCATCATTTGGTAGACTAATGCCTTGTAAACACGGTGCAACGGTCGTACAACCACACGTTCAACTTTTTCCAAAATCAGCTGTGTCTAGCGTACTGACAAAGCTGAACGTAGTGAAGTGTTACGAGCGTCTAAAGAGGAAGTTCAGGTGAATGTGATTTGTGAATTACGAATGCAGGTTTACACGACTGAACACTTGCGGGCGTTCCTGAGCATGCGTGTTTTGCGTGTACATCTTTTGTTGGGCCAACTTCTGTACACACGATTCAACAGTCGTACAATGGCTTGTTGGCCGACAAAAGTTTTCTAGTTTGCTCAGCCAACTTCTGTTGTATGACTGTTGAGCGTCGGCTGTTGTAATCGCATGTACTAACGGTCGGATTATCGTACAACAAGCTGTTGTCAGACCGCTGTTGTACGACCGTTGCATCGTGTGTACGGGCCCATAAGATTGAAATCAATATGTTACAAATTAAGCATTTTCCAAACAGGGGCGAATACCATTGTAATGACTAATTAAAGTTAGGGTCACACTACTCTAAAAAGTAAAAACAAAAACCTATCAAAGTGATTAGAATAACACAACACTTCTTGTGTTTCCTTCTAACCCATGCAACCTACTTTTTTTTTTATTACCTTTTGTAGCACTTTATACTGACTGTCTGGGTCCCTCGCTGGCACGCTTTCCAGGTTCGGACCTGTAATTCAGCACTACGGCCTGCCAGCTGGTGCGGATCCTTGGGGGGGGGGGGGGTCAGGAAGGATCATGTGACCAGTGTGAGCAGAAGAGACTGCAAGCTGTCTTTGACAGCTCTGTCACAGTGCTGGGAGAGTGCAGTGAGCATGCTCTCAGCACAAAAACCGCCGCTGCCCATGGATGCTTATATGTGGTGTATGGGTGTTAAAGCCCAACCTCTTTGCCAATGCACATATGCGTTACATGGGCCGCAGGAGGTTAGGCATTCTGATTGGTGTGTATTTATCTTCTGCAAAGGCTTCTTATCAGTAGTGGCAAGTAGGCTTCTCCTTCACCATAGTCCCTATTTAATTTTGCTGGCAACCCCTGATAGACATTGTTAACCCTTTGCATTTTTATGCAGCTCATAGGTGTAGAATAGAGCGTAAACCTACAAAACCTTTACTTCACCTATTATTTTGGAACCATTTACAATGTTGTGTAAAATAAAACCTATAACTCAGCTTACGCAATAACGGTCAAGTTTTTTTAAGTAAAGGCAATGGAAAATGCGAACACCTAAAACAATGAGGAATAAACTCCACATGTAAAGTGATCAAGTCACAAATATTACAGCTCTCAAAAAAATATATACTGATAACAAAAAGGCAATGTCACGTTTTTTGTTTTTTTTTGCTACTAGCTTGATCATAAAACTAGAACTATGATGACACAGCAAATTAAACTGTTTTAGGGCTTTACATAAAAGGTCACAGAAGGGTTACACACAAATTAGCTAATTCTTGATGCCTGACTTGGGCTGGACGCTCTCTTGTCTCCCAATAACACCTTTTACATCAGCTCTTGTTCTGTACTCAGATGGGAATCACTGGTGTTTAATGAGAAAATGACACAGTGCAGCTGTTGCCTAGAGATTTGAGCACAGAGAAATCTGGAATCGGCCCCCAGTCTGAATTGAGGAGGCGGAGGAGGCCAGCAGGAGGATGTCTGGCACATTCTCTTGGGTGTCTATCAATATATATTTTTTCTCCTGATCAGACCAATCAGCAACCACCTTCTGCCAAAACAGAAGACGACGCCGTCTGCCTTGACTAGTTAAAATAAATAACACCAATGCAAACTGTTAAAAGTATGCCAAAGAAATACGTACAAAGTTCCTATTTATAATTCCAAAGACAAATATATCTTGTAACAGACAAATGAGCTAATCAGTGTGGAATCAATGTGCATCCCAAGAAATGGTTAATACATGGTTCAGAACTCATAGAAGAAGAATGTGGTTGGACCAATGCTTCACTTCCAGCTACAGATGGCTTTCTATAGCCCAGTGGTTCTCAAGCCTAGTAAAGATTATACTCACACAAAAGAATGGGAATACAAAATATGTTTTAAAATTCTGTAGGGCCCTGCATGGGATTGGGTGTCACCGTGATGGGATGAAGGTGCTGGAGGGTTTAGCGGACCTTGCAACAGACTTGGTGTCCCTGTAGGGGATGAGGTTTCTTGAAGCAGCTGAGAGCAACTGTGGGAGATTAAGTCCTGAAGGGGGATGGGAGTCTATCCAGGTGGCTGGGGGTTTTGCAGGGCCAGTGTAGAAGCCTGGAGGGCACTGTGTGACACTGTTATGGGCACTATGGGGGGTGGAAGGCTCTGCAGCATGTTAGGGGGTAATGCAAGATTTGGAGGGCACTGTAAGGACTGAGGGCTCTTGGGGGACCTGGGGGCACTGTGAGAGATTGAGGGGCACTGCAGGCAACTATGGGAGGTTGAATAGATCTATGGAAAATTAGGAGATCTGCAACTAGTTATAGGCCCCAGAGGAGGGAGACTACAGCCAGGCAGTGATCTTGACGTGGTGGTTGAGAACCACTGCTGTAGTCAATAATATTTTTCATTCCAAATACTACCTAAAAACAAAAAATACATTATAATTTTAATATGTATTATTGCAATTTGTATTTTTCTTGAAGTTCTCTTTTAATTTTTGAGTAGTAAAAATGTAGAGGGGAGGGGCTGTGGATAAACATTTATGCTTGGATCTTATTGTAAAAGGAAAGATGATAAGAAAAGGAGATACAGTACATAGTAAAAATAAGACCCTTTTATTATGCAACTGAATAGTCACATAGGGCAGAATCTAATATGCCACTGCTACAAGGATTGGCATAAGTCATATTGGTAAATGACATATTTTTGGTCAAGAAACAACCTAAGAATCTGTTTTTTGAGACCTTGGGTTAGAGTTATTTTTTTCCACTGGTCTAAACTAAAGCCCTTCCCCCTCCCCCATATATCAGTATTGAACGTAATGCTATTAGAGAGGAGAATAGGGAGGTAGGCACTGAACTTTGCACTGAAATAATGAATTATTTATGAAGCTCAAAGCCCTTTGTGGCTCTCTTCTGTTTGCCTGCTACCACAGCAGTGAAATGGAACATATATGGCACAGGAGACAAAGCCCATCTCCAATCTGGAAAACTATATATGCAGTACATCAATTACTACAAAACTACAGGTCAATGTTAATAAGGTTACTGATTGTGAAAAGGCAAAACGATTATTACATTTATCATTATATTATTTTACATTTCATTTGGTTTGGGCTAAAGCTGGTGATTATTAGAATGTATATCACATTTTATTGGTTACTATGCCCCAAAAATACATTCAGTTCATATCCCAGTTATAGTTGTTCTTGAATCAGAAAGTGAGAGAAAATACCACTACTGACATTTGCCATCAGGACAAGGGTTAAGCAATCTCCCCAATGTGGCACTGGCCAGAGACAACAGTAAAAGCAAAACAGAAGTCCATGCCTTCCCAAAGATTTCCAAAGTCAAAAAGAGCCCTGGCTGTATTCCACTACAATACAGCCTTAAAAAAGGCTCAAGGAAAATTCCCCTGAAACCTGGCAAGTCATCAAGTTTGCTTTGAGACTTTTAGATAATTGAATGCAATCTTCACATGCTTCCCATCTTCTCTAGACAATGATGTGACAAATGGGAGGAAGTAAAATGAAGGATTGCCCCTAACAGCCATTAACATTTCCTAACATTTTTTTTTTCAATGCATGATAGAACCTACATGCTATGGAGAATGCCTAAAGTTTTAAGTTTCTTCTTTGTTTGTACAAAAATCACTAAAGAAACTCAGAAGAAATGTATTAGATGACTAGATGCTTACATTGACAATCCCTACACCAATATTCTTGGAAGTTCGGCTATATAGAATATTTTTTTAATTACTCGTCATTTGGTAGACTTAGATTGAAATCAAAATGTTACAAATTAAGCATTTGCCAAACAGGGGCTAATACCATTGTAATGACCAATTAGGCCTCATACACACGGACGGTTTTTGACGACGGCGTTTTCTGGCATCTTTTGCAGCTCTCCATGTTAGTCAATGGCCCCATAAATGACGTTGGCGTTAGTGAGCTGAAAGTAGAACCCACGGCCATCGCGTTCTGAGGCTGTAACGTTTTGGCATTTTTTGACACCGACGGCAACTAACGCCAACTAATATTGTACCGGCGTTTTCTGACGCCGACGTTTTTAGGTTGAAAAATAGCAGAGGGATGATTTTTTTTTAAAAACGCCTATTGACGTCGACGCTCACTTATGCTCACTAACGCCGATGCATAACGCCGATTTTTTTTCCTTGATGTCGGGCCCGACGTTTTGTTTATATTTAAAGATACGCCCGTGTGTATGAGGCCTAAAAGTTAGGGTCATACTATTCTAAAAAGTAAAAACAAAAACTAGCAATGTGATTAAAATTAGAATAACACAATGCGTCTTGTGTCCCCTTCTAACCCACGCAACCTACTTTTTTTTATTACCTTTTGTAGCATTTTATACTCACTGTCTGGGTCCCTTGCTGGTGCTTTTTCCAGGTTTGGACCTGTAATTCAGCACTGCAGATGTGCACAATTGCCTGGTGCAGATTCTGGGAGGACCCCTGCACTGGAAAAACAATAAGAAGAAGTGTCCATGTCATGCAGGCAGTCACGTGAATGCTAAAAGAAGAACCCTGCCTCTTGTAAACAAGAGTACAAACAAAAAAACAAACAGCAACAAACAGTAACTGAAGATTTAAAGTGGTTGTAAAGGCAGTTTTTTTTTTTTTTATCTTAATGTATTCTATGCATTAATCAGTTCACGACTGCCAGCCGTTGTTGTACGTCCATACCGTGCCATTGAATAACGTTGCTATGGTAGCAGATAACCCTGGTACTTTTAAAAACGGCGGGCAGTCCTCTTTCGGATAAAAGTAGTCTCTGTGGCAGATTCGCCATGAGATCACTTTTAATCAGGGGCGGGAGAGGCCCACTCTCCCACTGCACATCCGGTCATCTCCGCCGCTTACCTGACCCACCGGTAGCAGCGGAGACAATCCGATCCTCCTCGAATGCCTGGGCGCCGACTGAGGGGAAGATGACCTCCACTCGGCTCCATAGCATTGCAGGGTGGAAGTAACGTCAAAAGTCACTGCTGCCCAAAAGTCTTAAAGGAGACTATTTTTTTTTTTCAAGTGTCATTTTTTCTTTTTTTTTGCATTTAAGTGTAAATATGAGATCTACGCTCTTTTCCCCCCCAGATCTCATATTTAACCGCTTGCCGACCGCTGATCGTCATTTGACAGCGATAGAGTGGCTCCTCTGTGCAAAACGCCGTCATCTGACGGCGGCTGCGAGATCGCGCACAGTGAGGGCGCGCCCGCGCGCTCACTGTGTCTGCGGAGGGCCAGGGAGCGGGTGTGGTGGATTCGATCTCCGCCGGCCACCCGCGATGCCCCCCCCCGGAGTGAAAGATCGGAGGTCCGTGTAAGTAAACACGGACCTCCGTTCTGTGAGGGGGGAAGGGCTGTGATCACAGCCTTCCTCTATATGGAAGCTGTGATTACTTCCCTTCCCCAGCCAGGGCAGCCCACACACAGTTAGAACACGCCTAGGGAACACAGTTAACCCTTAGAGCGCCCCCTGCAGGTTAACCCCTTCACTGCCAATGGCATTTACACAGTAATCAGTGCATTTTTATAGCACTGATCGCTGTATAAATGCCAATGGTCCCAAAAAAGTGTCAAAATGTTCCGACATGTCCGCCCCAATATCGCAGTACCGCTAAAAATCGCAGATCGCCGCCATTACTAGTAAAAAATAAAAAAAAATAAAAACCCCAGAAATTAATTCTCATCATCCGTAAACGTGACCACTTTTGCGCAAACCAATCAATAAACGCCGATTGCGATTTTTTTTATCACAAATATGAGGAAGAATATAAATCGGCCAAAACCGATGAAAAAAAATGTTTTTTTATATATTTTTTTTTGGATTTGTATTTTAGCAAAAAGTAAGAAATTTGGGTTTTTTTTGCAAAATTGTCGTTCTTCTTTTGTTTATAGCGGCGATCAGAAATGACGCAGCGGTGATCAAATACCACCAAAAGAAAGCTCTATTTGTGGGAAAAAAAGGACGCAAATTTCGTTTGGGTACAACGTCGCACGACCGCGCAATTTTCAGTTAAAGCGACGCAGTGCCGAATCGCAAAAAGGGCTCTGGTCCTAAAGGGGGAAATCCTTCCGGGGCTGAAGTGGTTAAGAGGTCCTGGCATGCTTTTTTTATTTACATTTCTTGTAATAGAAATAAAAGGAATCAATTTTTTTTTTTTTTAAAGGATGGTGTAAAAATAAAAAATAAAAAGTAAAATAAATAAGAAAAAAAAATGTAAAGCGCCCCGTCCTACCAATGTCGCACAGAAGAGACCCGCATATGAAAACGGTGTTCGAACCACACATGTGAGGTATCGCCGTGATCGTTAGAGCGAGAGCAATCATTTTAGCACTAGACCTCCTCTGTAACTCAAAACTGGCAACCTGTAGAAATGTTTAAACGTCGCCAATGGAGATTTTTAAGTGCCAAAGTTTGTCGCCATTCCACAAGTGGGCGCAATTTTGAAGCATGACGTGTTGGGTATCAATTTACTCAGCGTAACATTATCTTTTATAATATGGAAAAAAAAATTGGCTAACTTTAACTGTCTTATTTTTTAACTCAAAAAAGTGATTTTTTTAACAAAAGGCGCTTGTAAGACCGCTGCGCAAATACGGAGAGACATAAAGTATTGCAACAACTGCCATTGTATTCTCTAGGGTGTTAGAAAAAATATATATATAATGTTTGTGGGTTTTAAGTAATTTTCTAGCAAAAAAAAACTGATTTTAACTTGTAAACACTGAATCTCAGAAAGAGGCTCGGTCCTTAAGTGGTTAAGATAAAAAGCCTTCTGTGTGCAGAGCCCCCTTCATAGTTACCTAAGGTCCAACTCGATCCACTGATGTTGCATGAGAGACTCGGCTCTCCGGTACTCCCCTCCTCATTGGCCGAGACAGCAGCGTGGCGCAATTGGCTCCCGCTGCTTTCAAAGTCAGTGAGCCGATGAGGAGATAAAGGGGGCGGGGCGGGGCAGGGCCGGCCATAACTGTGTCTGAATGGACACAGGGAGCTGCAGCTTGGCTCGGGTGCCCCCATAGCAAGCTGCTTGCTGTGGAGCACTAAACAGGAGGGAGGGGCCAGAAGCACAGAAGAGGGACTCGAGAAGATGAGGATCTGGGCTGCTCTGTGCAAAACCATTACACAAAGCCGGTAAGTATAACATACTTGTTATTTTTTATGAAAAAAACATTATTTTTTTTTTCTGCCAGTTCCTGTATAAAATTGAAAGCGTTACTAAACCCAGGCCCCTGCAATCACTATATCTGGTCCCCCATGGTACACAGAACATGGAAATGCAATAGTTTTCAGTCAAACAGGTAATTTTATTAATAGGAAAAGGCAATGACATTGTACATGCTCAACATTGTTTTCAATAAAGCATATTCCAGTGTCATTATTGTGTACAGAAGTCATCAACCTATCATACATTTTTGACAAGACATAAGGATGACAGTGTATGAGGCCAAACACTTGCGTACTATTCAATTCAATGTGATCAGTAAGATAAAATTAGTACACCTCCCTTCTTATGTATCATTGTTCTAAGGGTTAAGTATTCAACATCGTTAGTAGCTTATCAAGAGCAGGTTTCTGAGGATTTTAGCCATCTATCCCATATTTGTGTGCATTTCAGAGGCCATCCTCTATGGGTGTAGATCCGTTTCTTGTATGGCAAGTTTTTATTAATGTCTGCCAAGCACCTACTGAATTCAGGGAGTTGGCTCCTCATCCACTGCCTTGCTATTATTTTCCATGCTGCGAATACGAGTTTCGTATAGAAATATCTTAGTGAACTTGTCTAAGTCTGGTTCTGGAAATATGCTCACATAGGCATACTTTAGGGTCTAATGAAAGAGGGGATCCCATGTTATCATGTAAAAACCGACCTACCCAGAAGCCTTTGATATGCAGACAATTCCATAATAGGTGTAAGAGGAAATGCAATTGTGCTGTTACACTTATCATAGTTATAGTAATGTTTGTATAGGTGGTTAGTATACTGCCATCTTGTGGTTGTTTTGAATATTGAGTTGTCTGTTTTCTAGTGTGTTCCCTCCCATCCTCTGTGAGGTAATTTCCTCTTCCTGTGTCCTCTCTCTGTCTCATGAGGAAGAATATGGCTACACGTTTGTAGGCCTCATACAATCTGCTCGCATCCTAGGACACATTACCATGTTTTGACCTGCAGTTACCATCTTTGAACCATCTGCCACATTTGTTGTATGCTGTACCTGCTATCTGCAATAAATAGACGCTTATGGAAGAATCGGTGCTGGAGAGTTCAAGCTATCTGATAAAGACTGTCCGCAGTGATTATATCTGCTTATACAGGCCAGGCATAGAGGTCTCAGCAAGGGATAAGTCACTATTACAACAGTTGGAGTCAGAATAGCAATAGTTTTATTAAAGTCACTGAATCCCCAAAACTGTCATTTTTACCTACAGGTAAGCCTTATAAGGCTTACCTGTAGAGAAGGCTTACCTGTAGGTATAATGAATATTTCCTAAACCTGAATGGTTTATAAGATATTCACCTTGCATGCAGCTGCTGACGTCAGTGGCACATGCGCTCTGAAAGTCCGGTGGATGCTGACGGAAAATCAGAGCTCCTTGCTGGAAAGAAGAGCTCCCGCGACGTCTCGCGGCTCTGGCCACTCACAGCGCTTCAGCCAGCGAACACAGAAGAGAACGTTTCAGCTCCCTCAGCACTTATCGAGTCCGGCTTCGGGGGCCTTATTCTAGGTATTTCATAATGTGCTAGTATGAGATGCATACTAGCACATTATGCTATTGTCTTCCAGGGTTTTTTTCTTTTGCGGGTTTACAACCACTTTAAATATAAACTGCCAAATACCTTTTCTCATCAGCAGTTAGAGCAGTCTTGTGACTTCTATCAGTGTCTGGTTAAAGCTTGTAGGGGGAGTTTTAATTCTACTCTGACTGTCCTATAAGTCTGCAGGACCCCTGACCCTTTCTCTGGACAGTGCTGATTGGGCCTGTGCTGAGAACATGCACTCTCCCAAGAAAAAATAAAAACTCTCTAGCAAAACACACCAAACTGAGCATGTGCAGCTTGTCCCCAAAGCTATATTCTATCAGGAGATGGATTGGGGACAGTGGAAGAAGGGGAGGATCAGAGAAGACAGGATCAAACAGCCTTTCTACACAATGCAGTGTATTAACCCCTTAGGTTCCACAGTGAGTATAACAAGCATGCTTTACTGTATATACAGATTGAGTTTACTGTTATGGGTTTAGTAACACTTTAATGAGGAAGCAAGGTTCCCCAAATTGACTACTGATAATTTAAAACATGTTGGAAATGTTCAGTGGTAATATTTCCAATGTTTACAAGAGTACATTATTGCTGGGGAGCTCATTCTCATAAAGTGAGGGTTGCAAGTGATTCTTCATACAATCATGCTGCTTGCCTCCCACCAATCTCCTTTAAAGGCATAGTTCACTTTTAAGCTGGCCATACATGGATCAAAATTTGGTCAGGTCAGCAGGACCAGCCGAATTATGATCCATCTGTCGGCTTTTTCTGCAAGCAATTACTGCCAGAGGCTATAGCCGCTAGCAGTAATCATTGTATTCTGCTGGACAGGAAGGCTCTCCGAGCCTCCAAGCCTCCTCCCCGTCACCGGGAGAATACAGTGATGAACGGAAAGACAATTGATTCATCTATGCCTTACCAAAGAAAAAAAAAATTCCTATGCAGTTAAAGTGGTTGTTAACCCACTTCTACTAAATCCTCCCATCCTCTCTCTGTGCCATAATAATATGTGTCCCTGTGTCTGTGTAATGTAAAAAATCTGCCGGATTGTAGCTACATGAGCGTGGCTCCCAGCAATCAGCCGACTGTCGGCTCTCTTCTCTCTCTGGCTCACAGCTCCAGTGGGCGGGGCCAAGCCCTCCCACTGACGTCAGCCGGGGAGGAGGGGAAGAGAGGAAAGAGAGCCGACAGTCAGCTGAGCGCCAGGGAGCAGAGCTCATATACAGTATCTCACAAAGTGAGTACACCCCTCACATTTTTGTAAATATTTTATTATATCTTTTCATGTGACAACACTGAAGAAATCACACTTTGCTACAATGTAAAGCAGTGAGTGTACAGCTTGTATAACAGTGTAAATTTGCTGTCCCCTCAAAATAACTCAACACACAGCCATTAATGTCTAAACCACTGGCAATAACAGTGAGTACACCCCTAAGTGAAAATGTCCAAGTTGTGCCCAATTAGCCATTTTCCCTGCCCGGTGTCATGTGACTCTTGTGTTACAAGGCCTCATGTGTGAATGGGGAGCAGGTGTGTTAAATTTGGTGTTATCATTCTCACTCTCCCATACTGGTCATGAAGTTCAACATGGCACATCATGGCTAAGAACTCTCTGAGGATCTGAAAAAGATTTGTTGCTCTACATAAAGATGGCCTAGGCTATAAGAAGATTGCCAAGACCCTGAAAGGCAGCTGCAGCACGGTGGCCAAGACCATAGAGCGGTTTAACAGGACAGGTACCACTTAGAACAGGCCTTGCCATGGTCGACCAAAGAAGTTGAGTGCATGTGCTCAGCGTCATATCCAGAGGTTGTCTTTGGGAAATAGACATATGAGTGCTGCCAGCAGAGGTTGCTGCAGAGGTTGAAGGGATGGGGGGGTCAGCCTGTCAGTGCTCAGACCATAAGCCGCACACTGCATCAAATTGGCCTGCATGGCTGTTGTCCCAGAAGGAAGCATCTTCTAAAGATGATGCACAAGGAAGCGCGCAAACAGTTTGCTGAAGACAAGCAGACTACAGACATGGATTACTGGAACCATGTCCTGTGGTCTGATGAGACCAAGATAAACTTATTTGGCTCAGATGGTGTATAGCATGTGTGGTGGCAGTCAGGTGAGGAGTTCAAAGACAAATGTGTTTTGCCTACAGTCAAGCACGGTGGTGGGAGAGTCATGGTCTGGGGCTGAATTTGTGCTGCCGGCACTGGGGAGCTACAGTTCATGGAGGGAACCATGAATGCCAACATGTACTGTGACATACTGAAGCAGAGCGTGATCCCCTCCCTTCAGAGACTGGGATGCAGGGCAGTATTTCAACATGATAACGACCCCAAACACACCTCCAAGACAACCACTGCCTTGCTAAAGAAGCTGAGGGTAAAGGTGATGGACCGGCCAAGCATGTCTCTAGACCTATACCCTATTGAGCATTTGTGGGGCATCCTCAAATGGAAGGTGGAGGAGCGCAAGGTCTCTAACATCCACCACCTAAGTGATGTCGTCATGGAGGAGTGGAAGAGGACTCCAGTGACAACCTGTGAAGCTTTGGTGAACTCCATGCCCAAGAGGGTTGAAGCAGTGCTGGAAAATAATGGTGTACACACAAAATATTGACACTTTGGGTCCAATTTGGACATTTTTACTTAGGGGTGTACTCACTTGTATTGAGTTATTTTGAGGGGACAGCAAATTTACACTGTTATACAAGCTGTACACTCACTACTTTACATTGTAGCAAAGTGTCATTTCTTCAGTGTTGTCACATGAAAAAGTCGGCGTCGGGACGAGGAGACATAGACACAGAGGAGACAGAAGGAGGGGAGGGACGGACAGAAGACGGCACACAATACGTTTTTTTAGACGGTCTAACATGGATGTCATAGAGCGTTTTCACTCATGTGGGGAGTATAAAAATATTTATAAAATAAGATAGAAAAGTACACTGTTGTGACTTCTTTACTGTGAAACGATGTTACATTTCATCACTCACATGTCGAACATATTGTCACATTTAAACGACAGGGGAGTTTTATTGAGTTATGTTCACTCATGTGGGGATTCATTTTTACAGGTTTAACCTGGGTTTCACAGTTATAAAACACACATGTGGTAATAAAAGGTCGTGACGAAGTTGGGAGAACCCGTACCTCAAGTGGTTTCGAAGTGTCCAACAGTGACCTCAGGAGAAGGTGAGGAGGTACTGCTGTAGTGAATCCACCACCTACAATCTCTGGAACGCGAGGAGGTGGAAGGTAAACTCCTACGGGGTGTTTACGAGTTATCCCATATCCAGATCTCTGTACGAACCGGCCAGGTAGTGGAAATGGG
>BLSH010037215.1:573444-600293 GCA_018402905.1 Glandirana rugosa
CTTGCAGTGCCTCCTCTTAGTGATCGGAGAGCCGCAGACCCTAACTGACTGACTGTACAAATTTCTTTGAGCATCAAGAATGGTCCATCACAGGGACCCTGAGAGGCTGGAGGTTGGCTTGGGCGGTCGTTTGTCAGCTGGAGGAGGAGATGCAGGTTGGTGCTAGATGGGGAGTCCTATCTTATTTCTTCTTTTTGTTTTTTTTCCTCCCTCTTCTTTCATTCATGTTATTATTTCTAAAATGAAAATTGACTTACGTCTGATAAATGTTTTAGTACTGCTTGGCTAGATGGTATGACTCCCGGCCTGGTAGATGGGTGGTAGCACTAGCGGCCCCATTCTCCCAGAAACAGCAACCCCTCTTTCCTGGCAAGGGAGGTGGGGACTCGGGGGGGGGGGGCGCCCGGACCCCAGCGCGGAGGCCCTTTTGGGCTTCACTTTGGTTGGGGAGGGTCTGATGGAGGTACTTGCTTAGCCCCCTCTTCACTGGGGTGTACAGAGTTGGGGAGGCGCCTACCTGGCGTTGTTTGACTACATACGCATACCAGAGATGGGGGTCAGCTAGACCAGATGCTCATCTCGTTCACAGCTACATCATCCCCCAGGCCGATATAGAGGGTCACCCACAGAAGATTAGGGCCCTTTGGGCCGTTGCTTCTTAACGCTATGATTTCGTAGAATGTACTATGCCACGTAAATAAGATTGTTTTGCCAATGTACACTTGAGCATTCTCCTTGTATACTTTGTTATGAAGATTATATTTAAAAAAAAGCGCACCGCTGCCGCCCCAATAGCGGCACCAAAGTGCTGCTATAACGAGCAGTAAAGCGCCGCAAATTAGCGTGTTTTACCGCTAACGCTCGGGCGACCCTGGTGTGAAAGGGGTTACAGCAAACAGTTTTTTCCTTTTGGGATAAACATTTTACATAAATAAATAAAAGCTGATCATTATAAGCAACCACTTCAGTGGTAAATGGTTTGTTTTAACACTCTAGCTGATACACCTGCAGGAGTGCTTGCTCTTTTAAAGAAGACACAGACTTACTGGCAGGCTTATTAGATGAAAATAAAGGAAAGAAAGCCTAAAGAAGAAAACAAATGCAGCCATCACACCTAAGAATTAGTAAGCTGCAATATAATAAATGTTTGTTTTTGAGTTTAATACCGCTTTCAATTTTGAATACTGCACAGTAAGGCTGTGTTCACACAACTGCGAATTGTATACGGGTTCTCTGCATCAAATTCCCACTAGCAGGATGTTTTGACCAGCTCTCTATGGAGCCAGTTCACATATCTCTGCTGCGGCTCTGGTGAAAATTTGCACAGGAGCCCTGTGCGTCAATTGATCTCTTTCAGGTCCAAATTCAGCTAAAAATTCGGGCTGAAAACGGACCTGAAACGGTGAACGGGGACACACCGGACCCCTGCTGGGAGCAGCTTGCGACGATAGTGTGAACCTAGCCTAAAAGCATTGCAGAAATTCATGTGTACATGCTATGAATCCAAATGAGATGCATGTGTAATCCCATCACCCAGAGACCAACTGATTGACAGATAGATTGATGGGTTGGTAGACCTGGGGGCTTTCTCAGAAAGTGAATTTAAAAAAATCCTGTGTCCTGAAATAGTATGGAACCTAAATACAATTATGCAGTTCATATATACACTTGGTGCAAAGTCAGATACACATTTTTACATGCTGTGATTCTTTAAATTAAACATTTGATCATGCATAATTGATAACGCAACATCAACTCAATTTAAGGTTCAATGGAAATCGCCTTGCTCCATGTCACATGATTGAGAAAGGTGGGGAGAGTGATCCATAGTGTTGAGAAAGCATGCTAATATTTTGCGTTTGCGCTCTATCAATAACTTTTCTTAATATTTTCAGTTTAAAGTGAACTCATTCTATACTTTAAACTTTTTTGTTATAGATGCCATAAGATGCATGTTAGCAGCTTTGTTACCTGTTTTTAAATATGTTACTGGGGCCTGACTTCCCCTGACCTTAAGGCTTCACCTCCTAGTCTCCAGCAGCTACCACCCTATTGAATGATAGTGCTCCTACTGGCCTTTAGGTGTCAGTGAACAGTGCAAAAGAAGTTGTCAGGCATTGCTACAAAATCAGGAAAGGTTAGGCCATCGTAACAGATTGAAACTAAACCTGAAAAGGCATAGAGGCGGCTCTCCTGGCTAATAAAGACAATTGTCAACATTTTGTAGCATCGATTCCAGCAGCATTGGTAGCAGGTCCATTATGACCCTATCAGTTGTCTAACAAATGTGAAATACCAGTCATCTGCAATAGAAGAGTTTTTATACACCCCTCTCTGTCTTGTACTCGGTCTTCATCAGGCTATTTAGCATTGAACTTTTTTGGGATTGTCTAATGTTCCTGTCCACCACTGTACATTGGGGTTCCTTTATATCACTCATTACATTACTATAGGACACAGTCTTGACATAGGGGTTGAAGTATAGAACCACAGAGTGCAGCAGGAGTTAAAAGACAACCAACACTCCCAGACATGTCCCATGCTGAAGAGTATGATGAGAGCTGAATTGCTAGAAGAAAAGAAATCAGTCAGATCCTACTGGAGAGGTAAGAATAATACTTCTTACATTGTTAGGAATTGGAATTTTGATTTTGTTTTGTTACTAATGGAGACTCTTTAAACAGCAACTCCACGTTTGCTGAGAAAAAAAACAAACCAATCCCCTCCTAGTGATCAATGTACATTATAGGGATTTTACCAAACTTTGTGACATATTTCTACCTTTTGTTGCTCTGCGGAAATAGCTGTTGGTTCCATGTCCTATGGAGACCGAATCTGAATGAAAGGGTCTGGTTCATTATAACTACAGTACCTGTTTCACTCTCAGTGTTCGAATGAGCAAATCTGCAGTGTCTGCACCCTTTTAAGAGTATTTAGCCCCGGAGTTAAAATTCCTATTGCACGAGAGGCATAACATTTGACTGTATTTTTGTACAGATGTTTGGGAAAATCAGTAAGCTTATCAAGCCAGCAAGCAGGAAATTACATTTCTGGCCGAGTTCCAATAGTGTACAGAACTCTTCCAGGTTGCCATATTGCATTGAATTTTACAGAAAATCACAGCGGCTGCGGATTGAAAAGGTAAGATAATTTTTAAAAACATTAAAATTACAATATGGCTTCTTTGGCAATTGTATACACTAGATTATTTGCTATATTTTTCCCACAAAAGTGGAGTTAATCTTTAACCTCTTTAATACCAGGTCCATACAACGTATAGTAACAAATGGCCCTTGCCCCCATCTATAACTGGCCTTCACAGCAAGGAGCACATGTAAGGGCAACGCATAGGGTGTACAGACCTGACAGTGGGGGGTTTTACACAAACCAACTGCGGCTGTTAGATGGAAGCGATCCCACAGCTGGGCAGCCACTCAATCTCTTCCACAACCCCCAGTAACGCTCACCTGTGCACAGGCCCCCTCAATGCACTCGAGGCTCCACCAGAGTGCCCACTGGCAGGTGCCACTGGGTAGAGGGAACCGCTCTCCTCCCCTTCTTCATGCTGACCCTGAAGTGACATGTAAAACATCACTTCCAGGTCCTAGTGTCAGTTTCTCCAGCCTATATGGCTGGGTAAGAATCTAATCCAATGTGATCTGCACTTCATTAGATTCACCGGAGGATAGGTGAGACATTAGGGGTCTTTTAGACCCTTGGTGTCTCATTAAAGAGAACCTGTCATTAAAAAAAAAATCATTATATACAAGACTTTTTGTAAAAAAAAAAAAAAAATTGTAAAAAGTGGTAAACGCATGTACGAATACAGTAGCATGTGTTGGGGTGACTACTCATGAAAATGTTAATTGCGATACACGTTACATATTGCTGCTCACGCCAGAGTGAAAGCAATTATTTTAGCACCAAAGCGCTAAATGGATGATGTCTTTTAAAACGTTGCCTATGGAAAATATAAGGTACTGAATTTTGTTGGCATTTCACAAGTGCAAATCTAAGATTTGACATGTTGGGTATCTATTTACTTAGCACAACCTCATCTTTTACATTGGGGTAATGTATTGTGTGCCCTATTTTGTTTTACTGAAATTTTGCATTTCCTAGACCTTTGTGCCAATATTGTGTAACATAGAAAAAATGGAGCTACCACTATTTTATTCTCTAGGGTGTTTTCTTTCAGAAAATATATAATATTTTGTTTTGTTTTTTTTTTTTTTCAATATTCGGTCCTAAAATGATTTTTTTATAAAGGTGTACAAAAAAAACGCAAACGCAACTCTAGCAGTGAAAGGGTTAAATTTAAAATGTGTGCTGGTTCATTAAAAAAAAATGCATGATGCAGATTTGCCATTCCCTTTACCTATGATTTAATATTTATGTAAATATGAATATCAACAAATCAGCAGTGCTACTTGTTCTTCTTTAACCACTTCCTTACCGGGCAATTTCTGGCACTCCTCTCCTACATGTAAAAATCATCATTGTTTGCTAGAAAATTACTCAGAACCCCCAAACATTATATATGTTTTTTTAGTAGGGACTCTCGGGAATGAAATCGCAATCATTGCAACTTTTTATATCACACAATATTTGCGCAGGAATTTTTCAAAAGCTTTTTTTTGGAAAAGAAACCGTTTAGTGAATTAAAAAAATACAAAACAGTAAAGTTAGCCCACGCGGCGATATCTCACATGTGTGGTTTGAACACCGGTTACATATGTGGGCGGTGCTTACGTATGCGTTCGCTTCTGCGCGCGAGCACTTTAATTTTTTTTTTATTATTATTTATTTTACTTTTATTTTTACACGGTCTCTTGAATTTTTTTTTTTTTGATCACTTTTATTCTTATTACAAGGAATGTAAACATCCCTTGTGATAGGAATGGTGCATGACAGGTACTCTTTATGGAGAGATGTGGGGTCAATATGACCTCACTTCTCTCCTGCAGGCTGGAAAGACTGAGATCAGAAAAAAAAATTCCGATCCCAGCCGTGATCACGGCTTTGTTTACTAAAACTGGCCTGGACGTGACGTCATAATATCACGCTCGGGCCTCCGAGAGTCATAGAGATGACTGATGACCAGATGGTCATCAGTCATCTCCCTGACGACAATCCGACGGCGACGGATTCCTTCTCCCTGCCACCGATCATACGGATGGCACGGGAGAAGCACTGAATGGCGGCGGGAGGGGTGGACGTCCCCTCCCGCTGCCTAGAAGAATGATCAAGCAGCTGAACTGCCGCTATGATCATTCCTATGGTGCACAGAATCGCCAGTCTAAAAAAATTATATCTGAACGGTGCCTGTAGCTGCTGGCACCGTTCAGATATCACCCCTCAAAGTCCAGGACACCCATGGACATCCTACCGGCGGGAAGGGGTTAACAAAGTACCATAAATCAGTTGCAAACAGTACCTAAAAAGTAGTTTATGTGGTGATTCAGACTGGGTGCTGTATTATCTTATAATGCTGCTGTGTGGTCCTTCTTGGAAACCAAGCCTTGCTTTCGATTACCCACAGTGCTTGGTTCTCAGACCTAAATATGGTTAGCTTCACCCATGTACTCATGAATGCGTGGTTAAGGTTTTAAAAGCCATGTTTTCCCACTTTTAGGTCCAATTCACACTTTCCTGCGCGGTTATTACACATTTTTGCGTGTTGCACATAGAGCTGCCCATCCCCTTGAATGAGCTGCCCTATGTGCAACAAACGTGTCAAAGAGGCCAAAATGCACAGCAAAATGCAAATATGCTAATCGTGTTTTGGGTGCCATTAACAATTAATGGCACCGTAAATGGTTGTGGCAAAGCGCATGTTACCTGTGCGCTTTGTCATGCATTCTGGAAACGCCATAAGTGAATAAGGCCTTATACTGAATTGTCATTTTTTTCAAATCCAGGATAAAGACTCTCCGAATACTTCAGTTTTATTGTAATTTCTTTTATTTTCCATTCACTCCATGATATATTTTAAGTAAACAACAATCTACTTTTCTTGTGAAAAAAAAAAGAAAACAATCTACTTATAATACAGTGGGTATAGAAAAGTAGCACCCCCTTTAAAATAATCACATTTCATTGCTTTGCAGCCTAAAATGAAGATGGACACAGTTTTTGTTTTATCCAGCTGTATTTATTGTGAAAGATATAACACAAACATGTCAGAAAAAAAAACAGGAAACAGTTGGAAAAAAAGATCACCCACTTGTGTCAGTATTTTGTTGAATCACCTTTTGCTTTAATTACAGCCTATGGACCCCATACACACTATTAAATTTTTGCAGATTTGTGTCTTCAGATTTACCAAAACCATGTAGTGCAAGGGCCTGCCTGATTGCATACAAATTGAAACTCTTAAAGGGGTTGTAGACCCTCAAGGTTTTTCACCTTAATGCATAAAAACCTTTTCACTTGCAGCAGCCCCCCCGAGCCCCCCTTTACTTACCTGGGCCTGAACCGAGCCCGCGGCAGGGACAAGCCTTGGAGCTCACTCGAGCTGCTCCTGTTCTCATTAGCTGGATTGATAGCTGGGGTGCCATTGGCTCCTGCAGCAGTCAATCAAGTCCGGTGACCCAGGAGTCGGGGCCGAGTCCCGATGTTTGTGTGAATACACACAACAGCAGGATTCGGGAGCGCGCCTGCACTGGTGACCCCAGGGAAGCCTGGTGGTCACTCAAGAAGAGAAGGAGCCCGGAGCATCACTGGAGGGCCCCAGAAGACGGGGTTAGGGGCCACTCTGTGCAAAACTGCTGCACAGTAGAGGTGAGTATGACATGTTTATTTTTAATAGAAAAAAATTAGCCTTTACAATCACTTTAAGGTTTGACCTCATATTATATGGTTCTGGTAAATCTGAAGGAAAATTGTATAGTGTGTACCCAGCTTTATTCTGGGATATGTCTCTACTAACTTTACACATCTAGACTTTGCATTATTTGCCCACTCATCTTTGCAGAACTGCTCAAGTTCAGTTAAATTTGATGGTGACTGTTTGAGGACTTTTCAATGGGGTTTAAGGCTCCAGTCAAACCTACGCATGTTGCTTTTGAGAGTTTCTGCAGCGCTTTTTGCAGTTTTTAACCATTTTACGGCAATTTGCTTTTTTTGCTTTTTTTGTTTGTTTGGAAAAACTTGTTGTTGGGCAGATTTAAAAAACGCAAATTGCGACAAAATTTGCAATACAAACTCACTACATGCTTTACTGCAACTTCTCCATTGAAACCTACGGAACCAAAACAAGGCACCCAAACCAAACCAAAAGTGCATTGAATTTAAAAAAATCCCTGACCATTTTCAAAAACGCAGAGACACAAAAATGCATTGATGTGAACGTGTTCCATAGGAACCCATGTTCAAAATAATGTCCTGTGTTTCTGCAAAAAGCATGAAATGGAGCCGAAGTCTGAGCTATGACTAAGCCATGCAAGGACATTCACCTTTTTCTCCTTCAACCACCGTGTGGTCATTTTTGCTGTGTGCTTTGGGTCATTGTCATGTTGGAAGGTAAACCTTTCTGGCAGAGGGCAGCAGATTTCCCTCAAGATTTTAATGGTATATTGCCCCATCCATTTTTCTTTTATCCAGACAAGTGCTCCAGTCCCTGGTGCAGAGAAATACTCCCACAACAGGATATTAACACCTCCATGTTTTACTGTAGGAATGCTGTTATTTGGATGGTGATCCATATTGGATTTCCACCAGACACATCGTTTGGTGTTGAAGCCAAATAATTAAATTTTAGTCTCATCTGACCATAAGGCTCCATTTACACAGGATGCTGTTTCAGCCTCCCCTGGACGATTTTTTTTGACAGCTAGAAGCCGGCGTCTAAAACGGGCGTTTTGCATGCCGCGTTCGCATCTAGGAGCGCTTTTTTTTTAAGAGTGGAAACGCCTGTAAATGAAATGGTCCTAGACGCGAGTTACCATGTTTAGCAGCGTTTACAAGCTGTTTGACATTTCAAATGCCTCTGAACTGGCATCTTAACCCATTTTTTTGCATTCCAAAAAAAGCCTCTAAACTCAATTGCCTGGAAACAACTTTAAATGACCCTGTATAAATGTACTGGTAAGATAAGAGAGGAAAAGTTAAGGGGCAGGTGAAAAAAACGCCCACATGCCTCTAAGGCCTCATACACATGGACGTTTTTTTGACGCCGATGTTTTCTGGCGTTTTTTGCAGCTCTCCATGTTAGTCAATGGCCCCATAAAAACACCAACATTTTTGAGCTGTAGAGGGCGTCGGCGTTAGTGAGCTGAAAGTAGAACCCATGGCTGTAACGTTTTGGGGTTTTTTTGACGCCAACGCCACAAAACGCTCTCTAACGCTCATGAATGCCCACTACGGGCGTTAACTGACGTTTTTGACGCCGACATTTTTAGGTTGAAAAATAGCAGAGGATTTTTTTTTTTAAAGACGCCTATTGACGCGATGCATAGTGCCAGAAAATGCCAATTTTTTTCCCCTGACGTCGGGCCCGACGTTTTGTGTATGAGGCCCTAACGTCCGTTTACCAGCAGCAGTGTAAATGAGGCCTTACATCTTTTTCCATGTGGCCACAGAATCTTCAAGGTGCATTTTGGCAAAAGCTCAGTGGTGGCTGCATGTGGCCTTTCTTGAAGAGTGGCTTATTTCTTGCAACTCTCCCATACAAGCCACATTTGTGGAGAATTTGTAATATTGTTGTTACATGCACACAATGACCACTCCTTTTGAGTTGCTGTAGGCCTCTTGGTAGCCTCTCTGACCAGTTTCCTCCTGTCTCTTTTATCCAGTTTAGAGCGACGTCCTGACCCAGGGAAGGTCTGTGTTGTACCAAATACCTTCCACTAATTACTTCACTATGCTTTTATGCATTGATAAAGCCTTTGTAATTTTTTTGTATCCATCTCCTGACTTGTGCCTGTCCACAACGTTATCCTGGAGATCTTTTAACAGTGCCTTGCCACCCATAGTTGATTGCTTGCTTCAGTTGCACTGCCAGGGACTAAATTGCACCAGGAAAGCTCTTTTGTTCGTGCTGAGCTAAGCAAAATAACCACAGCTGATCACAGTTGAGAGGGTGATTAGCTACACTTGATTGAGTTTACAAGTCATTTTTAAAGGGGGGAAGGTGACCTTTTTAACTCGTGATTCGGTTTGTGAATTTTTTTTTCTGACATATAGGTAGGTGTTATATCTTTCACTTGGATGTTACAGCTGGATAAAACAAAAACTGTGGCTGTCTTCATTTCAGACTGCACAGAAAGAAAATGTGATTATTATAAAGGGGGCGATTCTTTTCTATACCCACTGTATATCTTTTTACTAAAACTTTTATGTGTACATGATGGTGCAGCCGTATTGTTACATATACACACTTTGCTTCCCCCTTAGTAATGCAGCACAATAAGCCCAGGTTCACATTTGTGCTATGATCAGACATCGCATGTGATTCACACTTGCACTACGTTGCCGATTACATGAGATGTCTGTCCAGTGCAAGTTCCACTCGCATTGTATTCGCACAGAAAAAGGTGCAGGGACTTTTTTTCCCCTGCACTGGAACCAGATCGCATAGGTGTTCTCAGGAACCTCTGATTCCTTTCCGAATCCACAGTTCGCACTGCGATCTGTGAACTGATCTGGGGGTGTCATTAACATTGTATTGACACCCGCAGCGGTTCACAGAGGGCAGCGTGAACTGCCTGCGGGAGAGATGCGATGCGGGAACTGGCGCTGGAATCACACATCGCTACAGTGTGAACCTGGGCTAAAAGTGCTTTAGTACAATTTGTTTCAGTGCAAGCCTATTAGTCTGTGTAGAGAGATTAAAATAATAAAAAATGTATATATGGTCTAATAGCTTTGATTTTTAGCAATTGCTATGCAAAGGTGCCAAACATTTGTCTGACTTAGTAATAGCAACCAGAGGAGAAAGAAATATCAAATCACTTTGGAAAATGCAGAATAGAAAGTAAACATTGCATTAGAACTGAAAAAAATATGAATGCACTAAAAATACATATATACAATAAAAAATTGTAGCAGATTGTTTGCTCGTAAAGCAGTCCTTCTTTTGAATTTGTTTGGATTTTATCCTTCAGGTTTCAGAGGCTTAGCTATAATACTGTAGGAAGACAAATAGATAATGCTCTGCAATATTTTTATGACGTTAGCACACAATGCTGGTGCAGTGCAGAATATAAAAATCTGCAAAATTTTTACTATCATTCATCCAGGGATTTCCCCGCAGGCCTTGACAATTCTTTTTTCACTTTTTCAATAATGTTGTCACAAACACATTAATGACCTATGACTTTCTTTCCAGTAAAAACAGATAAATGAATCCCATAGGATCACTGCAGCATGATCGTTGGAATGAGTTTGGCATCTTATAAATTATACATGTTTTAAAGGACAAAGAGCCTAAGGACACATGGCAGCTTTTTATCCAATACAATGTTCCATATCTGGTAATATCAGTGAAATTCCACACTTAGGTGATGAAGCTTAGCAGTAGCTGAGTATATAATTTCAGAATGTGATTTTTAGTTTAAAATGTTATGTTTAATCCATTTTATTGTAGTTTTTGGTTGCAAAAAAGAGAATTACAAACATAATAGAACATATCACAAAATAAAGTATTAACTAACAGAAGACACATGTTGTCCATTCAAGACAAGAGAAGGATGTCACAAGGTGTAGTCTGATATAAAATAACAATAAACTCTTGAAACCTGATCTTACAGAACAACCCCAAGATCCTAAGATATTGGGGTAAAAAAGGAAGGGTATTATGATATAAATTTCAATATGGAAACCAGTATACAGAAGGAAAGGTAGATGCCTGTAGTAATATACTAAACAGCCACTCAGTGAGAAGCTCGTTGCCAGTGTAAATTTATCATTTAAAAATGAATTAAAAAAAAAAAATAAAAAAAAAAAAATCAAGAAAAAAAAAAATCTTCTGTGGCTAGGCATAAAATCCAATTGGTGTTTTCTATGGCTTAGTAATTATGGGGTTGGCAATACCTGAAAGAGTGAATTTGTTTGCTATGTTGTTCTCTGAAACCAATTTTAAGTTGTAGTTGAAGTTTAGACTATTCAGCTTTACACATTTTTTTCCCACCAAGTACCGGTTTGTGTTGGGCAAGGGTTGGTAAGCGCCATTTGTGTATGAGCTGCTGGGCTTTAAGGAGTTCCTAGCTTAAAGTGTATGTACATATAAAATTTAACCCAGAAAAATGCAGTGCTCAACAAAACAAAAAAAGACATGACACCAATGTAAACTATCTACTGTTTGTCCATTTGTATTGAAAGAAATTGAAATCAAATAATGATCTGAGTGTCCAGTGATAAGGTGATCCTGCAAATATTGAGACAATCCTTCACTACAGTAATTGTTCCACTGTATGTCCCCTCCACCTGAAGTTGAAATGCAATCTCACCAAACACTGTTGCGGTCTATAAAATAAAACAGCTATATACATTTATTACAGGACTATCGCCTCCTAAAGGGAAATAATTGCTCTATCTATTTAGCATCCAATATAATCAGACAACAAAGCTCACTTGTAAAAGTTCATAATCCCAAGGAATACAGCAACTCCCATCAGGCTGGGTTCACACCACAGTAAGAAGCGACTCCCAGCAGGGGCCCGGTCCGTCCCCATTCACTGTTTCAGGTCTGATTTCAACCCAAATTTTTTGCTGAATTCGGGCCTGAAATGGACCATAATACACACAGGGCTCCTATGCATATCGCACCGGAGCCGCTCTGGAGATGTGTGAAACAGGTTCCATCGAGAGTCAGTCACGATCTCCTGACATGCGAATTGGATGCAGAGCCCAGGTTCACACTATAGCGATCTCAGACAGTGCATGTGATTCTCACCTGCACCACAGGTGCCGATTACATGCGCTGTCTGTGCGATGCGAGTTAACTCGCATTGGATTTGCAGAAAAAAAGGTGCAGGGACTTTTTTCTCCGGATTGCATGTGTGTTCCTGTCCGAATCCACAGTTTGCACTGCAATCTGTGAACCGATCTGGGGGTGTCGTTAACATTGTAGTAGTGGGAACTGCCTGCGGGAGAGATGCGATGTGGGAACCGGCGCTGGAATTGCACTGGTTCCCGCATTGCTAGTGTGATCCCAGGCTTAACCACTTCCCCTCCGGAAGAATTTCCCAGTTTAGGACCAGAGCACTTTTTGCGATTCGGCACTGCGTCACTTTAACTGACAATTGCGCGGTCGTGTGATGTACCCAAACAAAATTTGCGTCCTTTTTTTCCCATAAATAGAGCTTTCTTTTGGTGGTATTTGATCACCTCTGCGTCATTTCTGATCACCGCTATAAACAAAAGAAGAGCGACCATTTTGCAAAAAAAAAAAAACAAATTTCTTACTTTTTGCTAAAATTCAAATCCAAAAAAAAAAAATATATAAAGAGACATTTTTTTTCACCGGCTTTGGCCGATTTATATTCTTCCTCATATTTGTGATAAAAAAAAATTGCAATCGGCATTTATTGATTGGTTTGCGCAAAAATGGCCGCGTTTACGGATGGTGAATTAATTTCTGGGGTTTTTATTTTTTTTTTTATTTCTTACTAGTAATGGTATTTTGGACAGCTATTTTATCTATAAGAAATTCCCAAAACATGGCCTTTTGGGGGTACTTGAGGACAGGGTTGAGAACCACTGGGTTAAA
Source organism: Glandirana rugosa (assembly GCA_018402905.1). NCBI lineage: Eukaryota > Metazoa > Chordata > Amphibia > Anura > Ranidae > Glandirana > Glandirana rugosa. The sequence goes on from BLSH010037215.1 coordinate 586,157, forward strand.
ACACCTATTAGGTTTTTATCGCTGTCTGTGCCCCTATTAAGCCTGGTACACACAATGAGATTATCAGACGAATGATCGTCTTTTTTTTTTTTTTGTATGTTCACATCTCCATATCAAAAATAAAGAGGTTACTAAAGTTACGAAAATTCTCGTACGACAGAACAAAAATGCAGGTTTAATGTAATGTATTTTCGGACAAAAACTATACAGTTTAAACAACATTCGTAATTTCAGATGAACTACCGTGATCGGCTCTGGAAAGCTGTCCTAACAATCAGATTATTGTATGATCGCTTTGAAAGCGGGATTTTTTCATCCAATTTTCTGATCATGTGTACGGGCCTTTAGGACGATTTACCCTCACCATTTGTCCCATTTACCATTATCATTGAAAGTGAAAGTAAAATAAAATAAAATCTCAAATTTTGTCCCCAGAAAAGTAATAGAAGGAAAATCTTCCAATGGGGACACTAGTTCTGGTGACCTGGGGGGTCCCCAGGAGATTTACATAATTTGCTCTTAATTTTCCTCTCATTTCCTGTTTTGGCTATGGGACAGGAAGTGAAAGTAAATCACCCCAATAGGACACAGACGGCAAAAAAAAAAAACCTGACAGAGGCCATAAGCCTCCCTTACTCTACACCAAAATGAAAAAAAAAAGTTTTGCCCTATAGTTCCTCTTTAACAGTAGCACTGTCAGCCTGCTATGTGCTATTTTTACATTGCCCATTGGGCTGCCTATCAGGTCTGTAGCCCAACAACCCATTAAGCTTGAATGACAAACGGAAAACACTGCTGCTAATTGCAAGGCAGTGGCTGACATCCTTATGGAAAAATAGATTTCGGCGTAGCGTACACTTTAAAGTGGACACAATGTATACTTAAATGGTAACATAAAGCTATTTTAGCTTATGCTATGTCTTGCTGGGAAAAATAAATGAAGAGTAACAGAAAGAAAATACCCTTTCCTTGAGAAAATGCTGCTTCAGGCTCCCTGCTATGCTGACCATATACGTGAAGGCCTAATCAATTGGTAAAGAGATATCCGTTAAAACGGAGAATCATAGATTAAACTGGCTGTGCCTCCTTTTCAGCAGTGATCACATGATCAAATGCCTTGGTCTTCATACAAGAGGGAACCTGGAGCAGAATGTTCTTCAAGCAACTTATACCTGTTAATAGCTTTTTATCTGCCACAGCAAAACTGTTATTATAGATTTACGTTATGATTTCATGAGTATCAGCTGTAATCCCTCATGATACATTTGAAAATATCAAAATAACCTAGCACCTTTAATACACTGTGTCATCTCAGTAGCTTCAGTCGGAAGCAGATGGAGTTCATAAAATGACAACACAGTATTGTTGATTTGATTCTTGCAGCTCAGTAAGTGAAAGACAAATATAAATGTTCTGTGCCACTTGTCTTATTTATTGACACAAATGAAAAAAGATTTCTTCAGGAGAGAACAGCAGGTAGAGTCTAGTGGATGTGCTGCAGTATTATCTAGTACTGAGGAGTGTTGAGTCACTGAGCTGCTGATCAGTCCTTTGGGGATCAGCTGCCATGGGGAATGGTCTTCCGTAACCAGCAGAGCAAACTGCGTTATTAGCTGCAAGAATCTGTCATCTCGAGTTCAGCTGTACATTCAGGGGACAAAGAAAGGAGAGGACGAGAGAACCAAATGTGTTTGTAAAGCTATTTTTTTAAGGGTAGTGGTTGTCTCTGTAATCATCTCTTATTAACATCACACTCTTTTTTTATGGCAGGCTCATAATCACAGCTGTTATTGAGTACAAAGGATCCCTGCAGACCCTTAGCGGTTGCCCTAGTTCTCTTTCATCTACTGACAAATGTATGGCATGCTTTTTCATTTTTATAGGGTTCCTTTCCTAGGAAGTATAGCAATGATAATTTCCCCCTCTTTGTAAACAGTCTGCTTGATGGGGCACTGGTAGAGGCCCAAGTTATTAAGATTCCTTTGTAGTCCTTCCAGTCCTCTGAAAACTGATTTGGACCTTCAGGCTGGGTTCACATCTAAAACCGATGCAGCTCACAGCAGGGGTCTGGAGCATCCCTGTTCTCTGTTTCAGGGACGAATAAGGCCCAAATTTTTGCCTAAATTCCAGACCTGAAATGGAGCCAAAGACGCACAGGACCCCTGTGCAATTCGCTCCGCAGCCGCCACAGAGATGTGTGAAGCGGCTCCATTGAGAGCCCGGCACACTCTCCTGTCATGCAAATTGGATGCAGAGAATTCCGCATCCAATTCGCACTAGTGTGAACCCAGCCTAAGGCCTGATGCACCTTGGATGTTATAAAAACTCCAGGAGTTGTAGCGGTAGAAAGCCATGTTTAAAACGTGAGTTTTGCCGTGTTTTTTTAGCAAAACTATACCCCCACAAAAGCTTATAGCTCAAAAACTCTCAAACTATGAATAGCCGTGTTTTTCAGCGTTAGGGCGTTTTTACAGCTGAAAAACTCCTCTTCAAACCCACCCAACTTCTGTGTTTTTTTCCAGCCAGAAACCGCCCCTGACAAAAAAGGCTGATAAAAGTATGTGTGTGCATGGACAGATAGGAAAACATGCTGGGGAGTTTTAGTGGCTGCAGAAAAAAACGCCTGTAGCTAAAAACAGTCCAGTGTGCATGAGGCCTAACGCAGAATCAGCAAAACCAAGTTGTGAAGATGTGACTTTGTGTTTGTATACAGGAGCAAGTCAAACCCACAAGTTAATTAAATGCATTTAATGACTTACTCATGCTTGAACCCAATTACTTTTTCCACCCAAGATGTCATTATCTCAGTGATGCATAGCTTCTTCATCAAGAACCTTGGTTGACTGAAATGCATGTTCAATAAAGGTTTGCCAACAGATGTGTTGTTGTTTCTTCCATAAAGTTGTTTTAATGTAATATGACTTAGGGTAGCCATACACAGTTTAACACTGTGCTGATTTAAAGACTTAATATAATCATGGAGTATGTAAGGATTCCCTGGGAGTTTATATACAGTATATTGCTTTTCTCCATTAAGAGGATTTATTATGATATAAAGAAAAATAATGTCTTACCACTCATCATTCTTGCTCTATGGTCATCATCAAATGAAGATCAGTTAATATTTTAGCAGTAATCCATGCAAAAATCCAGAAAAATAATGAAAGTTCATAAACGGTCTTTCACAGCTGTATATGATGTATATATAAAGAAACAAGCTAGCTTACCATATCTTCCTGCCAGAGCTCCAAAACCATGAGTTTATATTCTGCTTCATGCTCTGTAATGACCCCCATAGAGTGGTTATTCAAATATATATAACTAAATTAATTGGGCTTTGGGTAACCCCAAAAAAACCCCACAACACTCAACACTAGTCTAATTTATCCAGCTCCGAATGCATCAAAAAGCTCACAGCAATTGACCAAACCAACAAACATAAAATAGATAAAAAGAAAATTCAATAGCAATAAAAGAAAACAACAGCCATATGCTACATGGGATCCTGAGGTTAATAGATGGATTAAGTGAAGATCTAGCACTAGCATGAAAAAAATGTGGGCAGCCAAAAAACTAACCTGTAATGATCTAACCATGAGGGTGCTGCTTTTGAACCAGAGTGGGTGCTCTCTTGAATAACTGAAAAACAAAAAGGAAAGACAAGAGCGCAAAATCCCATAGTGTAGTCAAGTGTATAAAGCAGAAAGCAATTTTTTTTAAAATCAGAAAAAGGTTTTTATTGATTTTCCAATGACAATTACATGCGAAACTCAACAAAAATATATATATTTTTTTACACACTGCAAAAAGAAAAAGAAAGAAAGAGAAAAATACAAATGCACATACAGGCAAGCATCATTGCAGTAATTCCTGGTTTTCCATGCATAGATTAAACTTAAGACCTGTATTCTGTTTACATTACTTATAAGAGTATGTAAATCATTGGTATCATCGTTGGCACAAATACACCCAAATAGTGGAACTGTGATACAATCTGTACCATTTGGGCGCTCACCGGCAATGGGGTGGTCAAATCATCCAGTGGCATCAAGACAGACCCAATTTATGGAAAAGCCTGACAATGCACCAAAGGCTTCAATGATGGACATTGCCACCTGCAGAGAACCCTGAGTATCTTCCAAGTAGAGCATAGTATCATCTGCATATAAGTACACTACATCCGTTCCTGTTTTGCACTGAAACCCAGCAATGTTAACATCTGTCCGTATTTTCTCCACCAAGGGTTCCAACACCAGAGCAAACAGGAGGGATGGCAGAGGGCACCCCTGCCTGGTGCCCCTATGCAATTGCAAAGAATATGATAGTTCACCATTCACTCTTATTTGCGCCGTAGGGCTAGCGTACAGTATCTGTACCCACTTAATAAAATTCTCTCCTAGGCCCATAGCCTAGATGCCAGTATCCGTGCCAGCAGTTTAACATCTGTTGTCAGTAAAGGTATGGGTCTGTAGGAATCAGGTGACCCGGCATCTGGTTTCAGAAGCACAACAATAGTGGCCTCATTCATGGACGCCAGTAGGGCCCTGGACTGAAAGGCATCACTATAGTCTTTGAACAAAAGGGGTATTAATTTACCTGCATCATTTTTGTAGACCTCGGGCGGAAAACCATCTACCCCTGGTGATCTACCATTGTGGAAATGTTTAAGTGCTATGGACAATTCCTCCTCCGTCAGAGGAGCATTTAGCATTTCAGCATCTGAAGCTGATAAGCAAAGTAATGTGCATCCGTCTAGAAATTCCTCAATTTCAGACACAGACAGCTGCACTTTATTTAGAGCAATATAGATCTTTGTAGAAAGAACGAAAAAATTCCACTATGTTAGGCGTATGCCCATGCAGCACACACTCCCTGTCCCTCATTTCAGTAATGAAAGAGGAGGCCTGTTGGGATTTTGCTAATAATGCCAGCATGTGTCCAGTTGATTCACCTTCCTCAAAGTGACTCTTTGTTGGAGGAAGAAACGTTTGTTTTCAGCTCATTGCAGCACTAACTATTTGGACATAGCCTGGGCCTCCAGCCAGGCATGCCTAGTGTTATCATCAGGGTTAGAGATATACTCATCCTCCGTTCTCTTGGCCTCAGCACATACAGTTAACACCCACGCTTTAATGTCAGTTTTAATAGCATTAATGATTTTTATAAACTGGCCTCGTAAATATGCTTTGGTTGTATGCCACATCACACCCAAAGAAGCCGAATAAAAATTATAGGAAAACCTCTAGCATACCTGGAATCGGATCCCGTTCAGGGAACAGAGACAACCAAAATGGATTCAGTTTCCATAATGTACGTTTAGGAGCATTGGTTAACCTGACAAAACGACAATAGCCTTGAGCAATATGAACGATGAGCCAAAAAATCTTTTCATATATAATCATAAATCCAACGGGCAAAAATGCCCGAACCCAGAGCTGCTGTCGACCACTGGAACAATGGATGTATGCAAGGAACAACAACTGAAAGGCAGCGCTCAATGGATCAGTCAAAGTCGCTGGTAATGTTCATATAAAATCCATATTTATTGTTATAAAGACACAGGATTGACCAGAAAATAGAGGTTAAAAAATAATTTAAAAAGTTCTGGCAGTATGAGAAAAGTACAAACATTACCACTTGGGCATCCAAAAAGCTGATGGAATGAAAGGGTTAACACCATACCAAGGCTCAAGGAATTCCCAGAGTGAAGCCATCCGTGGCCATGCCAGATGGAAGGAGGCTGGATGAGATGGAGGAATCCTGCTGATGGTGGCCGACCAGGCAAGTGCCACTGATGGAAAATGGGTGAAGAAATCACATGAGGAGATAGCTCTCTGTGGCTCCAATCGAACCGCCACACCAAGAGGAGGATGAAGCGGCCACAATGGGTCTTGTGGAGACTGAAGGTGGAGCAGGGGGACCAGGACACCGGTAAGCGCTGACGCTCAACAGCGGGATGTGTCTGAGCGATGCGTGATGACAGCTGCCGCGACTTCCAGACACAAGCTGAGAGGACCGGCGCGCTGGATGACGTCAGCTCACAGACACCACAGCGGGAGCTGGGGGCGTGTGGAACAGATGGTGTCCCCAGACGACTGATCCAATAAATATGGATTTTATATGAGCATTACAAGTGACTTTGACGGATCCATTGAGTGCTGCCTTTCATTTGTTCATTGGTTAACCTGCGTTCTACCCAGAATGGTGAATGGTCAGATATGTGCCTATTACCATAATCAGAAGAATGTAATAATAAAAGCATGTTATCATTGCTTAGGCCCATACCTATCCTAGACAGTCCGCCATACGTAGCAAAGTAGGAGAACTGTCTAGCATTTGGGTGTTGAGCCTCCATACGTCCGTCAACCCGAGCTCCGAAACCAGACTAGCAAAAAAGATAAGGCCCTTCAGTAATTGGACGAACAGGTGCAGTTGCTGTCATTTTATCCCATTTGAGATCCATAATGTTATTGAAGTTCCCAACCATCAAGAGAGGTACGTCTGGGAACTGGGCCATGAAGCTCAAGATGATGAGGTATGTAAACATCTGCTATAATGCATTGTAATCCATATAATGTGCATAACAGGAACATAAAACGACCCTTGGGGTCTACCTCAGATACCGAACATGAGAAGTGAACACCTCTTCTAATAAGGAAGCTCACTCTCCTAGAATAGGACGAGTATCACAGAGCATAGGTGCAAGAAGTGCCTTTCCATCATAGGATTGACTCACCGGGTCAAAGATCCAAAACAACAAAAAAACTGGAACAAAAAGTGAAAAAGAAAAGGAGGAAACATATTGGGTCAACAGGGTCTCCATAGGTTAAAAGCTTCAGTGTAGTCACTACAATTGGGACCTCCATTTGGGGGGGGGGGGTGGAAACCCAGACTGTAGCATGTGGTTTCACTACAGCAGAGAATGTAGACAAATGCTTTAACAGTGGAAAGTATAAAACATTCCAGAATCTGCCTGGTCGTTGTATTCACTGGGGCTTGTTGAGGGTTTGCGTTGTCAATTAGGTGCCATCTTGGCGATGGAGTGCGTCTTCTCTAAGTGATCTCTCCTCCCTATCCAGCCACTGAGTCGTCTGGAATGGGCGGTCAAAAAAATATCTCTCCCAGCACCAAAATGCGCAGGCGAGCGGGGTACAGCATGGCGTACTGCAGATTCACGTCCCTAGGACTCTTTTTAATCTCTGTGAACTGAGCTTGGTGCTTTTGCAATTTTGCTGAAAAGTTCAGAAATAGTGGGACTTTAGAGTTATCCATGGTTAAGTTGCCACCCCTGGTTCTGGCTTTAGAGAGGATTGCACGTCTGCCTTTATAATTCAACAATTTAAATAGAAATGGACGTGGTGGGTTGCCTGGTGGTGGTTGGCGTGCTGGCACCTATGTGCCCATTCCACCGCGAACATAGGAGAGGATTCTTTGCCAAAGACGTATATCAGCCATTGCTCTATAAAATGAACAGGATTCTTGCCCTCTGCTCTTTCCAGGATGCCAATAGCACGCACATTATTGCGGCGCATCCGGCTTTCTAAATCATCAAGACGTGCGGCATGTTGCGCTGTGAGCTGCCCGTGACGTTTCACATCTCTCTGCAATGGCGCCATGTCATTTTCCACTGAGATGACTCTACCTTCCAAAGCCGACGTGCGTTCTCTTAATTTTTGCATGTCCTGGCGCACAAAAGATATCTCTGCTTTTACCCCCTTAATCTCATCTGTAAGTACAGAGATGGATGTATTACAGGATGTCACCACTATTAAAATGTCCTGAAGGGTAGGCTCAGGGTCATCAGCCTCCATGGCAGGGGAATGGGGCCTAGCAAAGGGATCCACAGGTGTGCTCACTCTGCTCCAGCACATGGCAGACCCGGATGTCTCCTCCAGAGGGACAGTATCGTCCACATCCGACTGGCCCCCCGAGGACTCCTCATGGAATAGAGCTTTGGGCGGATGGTCCTTGGATAGGGATCGGGAGAATAGCTTCTCGGCAACCTCCTTGTACTTCGCCTGGGATAGACGCTGGGGCCGCAGCGCCAGAAAGCAGTTATTAAATGGATAAAATTGCACTCGCAAAGATGGCACCTGGAAGCCAGGAGTGAAGTGTGAACCAGGACCCCTTGTTGAGCACATTTGTGATGAAATAAAGCCGCTGTCACTGAAGGAACACTCACCGATGCACAGCCCCGGAAGTGTTGGCCGCCCAGCATAGCTGATGTTCACATACACAGTAGAATACAGGGATGCATTTTCAAGCTTATTTATCAGCCTGTTGATCCTAGGGCTACCCACCTGGTTATATAAGAATTTATTAGAGGTGTATCAGAGCCGCACAACTTGTCAGCAGTGGCATCACTTCCCAGCTTTCTGTTTATTCTGACGTGTTATTAGCTCTTCCTAGTTTTCCTCTGTGAAATGCAGAACACCTCACCTTTAGGTTTTGGATACAAGAGGAGGGCAAGTTGTTCTATAGCCCTAATACATTTCCTGTCTTGGGGTTGACAATGCTTCTCTTCCACTGGTACAGCACAGTGAGTAAGCATCGTCACTCTAAGAGATGTGTTACTGGTAGGATCACCAAGTAAAAATAAAGGTTGGGAAAAAATCTGAACTAGGAAAACGAATGTAGAGGTCACATCTAGGAATTAGTATGTGGCAATATAACATTTTTGTTCTCGAGTATGGATAACATGTGGAACGGAACCTGAGAATGAGGGCTGCAACTTTTCATAATTGATTAGTTGGCCAATTATCGTTTCGATTAATCGGATAATAACCTTAAAAAAGTGTAGTATACAATTTAGTTCATTTGTAAAGTTTTAAAAAAAGGAAATTTATTCTTAAATATCTATATGCAGTGATAAATATAAATAACCAACTATGTCGTTAGGGAGCAAAATCTCTAATCCACTCTGAGAATAACAGAAGCATATATAATAAATACACCCAGAACTAGGATATATGGGTATTTTAACCATGAGTCAGACATGAAGTTATATGAAGGGTGGAAGGGAGATATAAATCTTTGATAATAAAGTAGTACTAAAAGCTGAAACTTTTTTTTCATGGATATGATCATTTTAAAAACAATGCAGAATACTGGTAAAAGTTTACTTTAAATGTAATTGTAATGCCTTTTATTACCTCCAGTCTATCAGCCTCCACCTTCTCTGGGTTCAGATTCTGATCTTCCTGCACACAGTCTTTAAAGTATTTTTTTTAAACACACATGTAAGGCTTCATGCACACAGGACTTTAAAAAAATGTCCAAAAAACGTCAGTAGCTTATCAGTGATTTTTTCAGCTTTTACCAACGTTATATTACTGGCGTTTTTGCGAGTTTTTAAAGGGCCAGCATTTTTTTCCCAATTGATGTAAAACATCCAAAAATGTTGGGGATCGACGTTTTTGAGCGTTTGAACATTTTTACAGCTGAAAAACGCCTCTCAGAACCCTCTGGTCTTGGGTTTTTTTGCAGCTCAAAAACGTCACTGCTAAAAACAGTTGATAACAGCCTATGTGTGCATGAACACATAGGACAACATGATGGAGGGTTTATTGGCGGTAGAAAAAAAACTTCTGCAGCTAAAAACAGCAGCTGTAAAACAGTCAAAAAAATCCTGTGTGCATGGGGCCTTATACTTATCTGCTCTGTGTAATGGTTTTGCACAGAGCAGCCTGAATCCTCCTCTTCTGGGGGTCCCTCACCGATGCTTCTGGCTCCTCCTGCCTTCAGAGTGCCCCAATACCAAGCTGCAAAGTATAGTATTGAGGTAAAAAAACATCTGCCTTTAGAACCACTCACTTCCTGCCCAGGACTACATGTCCCATGACGCGTTGCTCCTCACACATTTACACGTTCTCAGGCACTTACTGACATGTATGGACAGTGTACTGAGCTGTATGTGTGCTGCACTGTATTTCCTGATATGTAAACAAATAATGCATTCTGTATGTAGGCCAACTATTCGGCTGGCCGATTATTCGATTATGAAAATAGTTGACAACTATTTTCATAATCAATTAGTTGTCAATTAATCGAATAGTTGTTTTGGCCCTACTTAGAACTAAAATATTATTGGCGATTCAGTCTGCTAAAGAACCGCCATCAATTTTGAGTGGCTGACCTATTTCAGTAAAAATATAATTTTTCTAGATACGCATATGAATGTATATACTCAATAATATGTACTGTACATCATTTTTTTTATATTTGGGAGAATCCTATGTGCCTTATAAAAATGTAGGCTGTACTTCCTGCTTAGAAGTACTGACCAATCACTGTGCTTGTACTATATTTCTCTATGTCAGTCTGCTTCAACCTCCTGAGAACAGTAGATTCTCTAACTGGCAGTAGCAGCTAATGTGCCTGCCATATAGATTTTAACTGGTATTATGGCATGAATATGTATTGTGCTAAGGTAACCTATTCAATGCACCTAATGCATTGAAAAACTTGCATGACTCCTTTTTTAAAGCTGAAGTTTAGGTATGGCAATTATTTACCCAGCTTGGTCCAATGTGAATATATATGTACTATACAGTACCTGTGGAATTCCCTAGAAAGCTGGAACTCACTGTAGTAGATCTCCACTAACTTCCAGATCCAGTTCTGAGCAGCTGCCCTGATGCACTGTAAACACAGGAGGTCACTAGATTGACACAAGCACCATTAACGGAAACACTTTACATTCTCTCAATGAATTCAAAAAGTGTTCCCTAATTGAATGAACTGGAGATTGTGAAGGTTCAGCACAGGACCCAGAATCTAGTGGAGTTCACTGTAGTAGAGCCCATAGTAGCGGGCCAATGTAACTATCTAAAAAATTGCCATACCTAAAACTTCAGCTTTAACCACTTCCCGTCCTTAGGATGTACCTGTATGTCCTTGGGAACAAGTGGTTATACCAGGATCATGGCTGCAACTCAGTTCCTCCCCATCCTCTGTGACGAATGAACCTGGAAGCCACAAGGATTTTCTTACTTCCTGCTCCAGTTCATTGTTTACTGGTTGTTACCAGCCATTGAAGCAGCCTATTAACCCAATCTTGGTATGATCAGCTCCTTTGGAGGACAACAGAGGGATCAATAATAGAATCCAGATCTCACCATATAGAGGACTTGTCATTGCCCCAGCTATCACAGGGGATGTTGTTCATCCCTTGTGATAGCAATAAAGTTGAGAAATAAATTAAGGAAAGGGTTTAAAAAAAATGTACATAAAATACATTTTTTTAAAGAACTCCCATCCCCCTGTGCTCACACACAAATGCAAACACACATGTACCGTAGGTCCCGCACGCATATGTGAACAGTGATTGCACTACACGTGAGGTATTGCCATGAACGTCAGAGCAAGAGCAATAATTCTAGTGCCAGTTCTCCCATTTAACTCTACAATGGTAATCTGCAAAGGCTTTTAAAGTGTCATCTATGGAGATATTTTGGTATCGTAGTTTGTTGCCATTTCAAAAGGCGTGCAAAATTTTCAATCACGACATGTTTGATATCTATTTACTTGGCCCAACATAATCTTCTATATGTTACACAAAAAATTGGGGAATATATTGTGTTTGTATGCACCAAAATGCATTTGAGTATTTTTTCCTGAAAATGTGTGTTTGATAAATGCCTGTTCAAATATTGTGCTACATTAACCACTTCCATACCGCCGGACGTCATATGACGTCCTTGGGTTTGAGTGGTGATATCTGAATGGTGCACCATTCAGATATTTTTTACAGCCAGCGATTCCCTGTCAGATAAAAGTGGTCTTAGCGATGGATTCGCCGTGAGATCACTTTTATCAGCGGCGGGAGAGGTGCCCCCCTCCCGCTGCTTTCTCGCCATCTCCGCCGCTTACCGGACCTGCCGGCAGAGGCGGAGAGGATTGGATCCGTCCCCCCAGTGTCCGTGAGCCGACTGAGGCCGCTCACTCGGCTCCATAGTACGGCAGGGCGGAAATTACATCAGAAGTCAGTTCCGCCCAACGGTCTTAAAGGGACATTTTTTTTTTTTGGGCTGTCATTTTTTTTCAAATTATTATTTTTTTTTTTGCATTTTACTGTAAATATTAGATCTGAGGTCTTTTTGACCCCAGATCTCATATTTAAGAGGTCCTGGCATGCTTTTTTCTATTACAAGGAATGTTTACATTTCTTGTAATAGCACTAAAAGTGATTAAAAAAAAAAAAACAGTGTAAAAATAATATATGGAAAATATGGAAAAAATTGGCCTAACTTTACTGTTTTCTTATTTTTTAACTAAAAAAAAAAAGGAATTTATTTTAAAAAAAAAAGCACGCTTGGAAGACCGCTGAGCAAATACGGTGTGACAATGCTTTGCAATTACCGCCATTTTATTCTCTAGGGTGTTAGAACCCCCAAACATTATATATATATTTTTTCTAAGTAATTTTATAGCAAAAAAAAAAAAAAAAAAAACAGTTTTTAACTCGTAACCACCAAACCCAAAAAACAGGCTCGGTTTGGAAGTGGTTAAAGTGGTACTGTTTAATTCTCCGGGGGCTCTTCTTTCAGAAAATATATAATGTTTGGGGATGTTAGTTTCAAAGTCCTTTTCTAGCAAAAAAAAAAAAAAAACGACGATATTTACATATAGATGAAAAATGTCAAAATTGCCACGGATGGCAAGTGGTTAACCATGAAACGCACCACAACACATAATATATGCTTTTTGTTGTACTCTACTGTACTTCACAATGAATGTCACCACAACACACAGAGCAGGTGCATTATCATGTGTTTTGTGTAAATATGCATTAAAAGATAAGTATGGGTTTTCCTTTATTAGCTTTATCCTATTCTCTGTGAGCTGCAAATACATACAAATCTTTCTAACCCTCTAAGAAGTGCAACATTTTTGTTTATGGTACAAGGAAAAAAACGCGCTATCAGCCAGCAAAAACAGTCAGAACGAACTGTGTAAACAAGATAGTAACCAATAAATGCAGCACTAATCAAAATAATACAGTGTATAAATAAACATATTCATATAGAATTCATGTGTAAATGGTTAATGCGTGAAAAAAATTCATATGTGAAAAACAGTGTCCATATGCGATCATGTGATCCAGAGTGAGTGATATTTCACCACGTGATCCACCACCGACAAAAATGGACTCTTACCGAACTAATAGGACTATCACGGAATCACATACGCCCAATAAAAATGTTAAGGACCATGGAGGGGGTCATCCAATCACAGGAAGGCAGGTGGACCAAAAGGACAATCTCATGGGTCCACATAGTGTAAATCCGTTTAAAATTATTAAAAAGAGGGATTACGGGTACTCACAATATCCAATGAGAAAAACGAGCATATCTGTGTTGCTATGGTTATTAATTAATTTAAAAAATAATATAAAGTTACATTTTTAGACCATGTGCTTTCAGGTGAAGCCAGGCTCCCCCACCCCCCCCATTGATAAGTAAATAAACCAGTTAGACGACTAAAGAGGAAGTCCTCTGCAGAATGTGATGTCAGAAATTGGGGGAGGAGTTTTTAGGTTTTTGAAACAAGCATATGGAGGGACAAAGGGAGTTGTGTTTGTAGAAGACAAAGGAGGGACATGGCTGCCATGTGCTGGAGAACTTTGGAGACGTTTTGATTTGGACTGAGCAAAGAAGGACATTACATCTTGACCCCTAAGTTGAGTATCTTATTTAGTTTACATATTGTACATGCTTATATTTGTAGGCATATTTTTTGTAAGCTATGTGTTGTGTTGTATCCTACAGTTGTATGTGCAGATTTTCTGTTTAGTAAAGCGTTGATACACTACAGAAGTGTAAGCTTCCTTGGTTTTACCACAAGTAACCTTGCTAGACACAAGCAAAACAATTGGGGTCTCATGCCAGGATTTGTGATTAAATTAAACTGAAGCAGACTTGCTATCTGTGGTACGTTTTGTTGTTTGTGCTGAAGAAAATGCTGTGCACACTGTTTAGGAAAAGTAAGGCTGCAAAGGTCTCTGGTGACCAGGAGGACATGAAGGTGTGCACCCTTCCTACTTGGGCCAGAGACAGTCAGTGGATGTCTGTTGCAGAGGAGCTGGCTAGATATGCTTCTCCTTTGAACAGAACTTGGGGGGGGGGGGGTGTCTCTG
>BLSH010037215.1:600303-626675 GCA_018402905.1 Glandirana rugosa
TTTAGTTTTGCAGAGGTGTCAAGAGGTCGTGTACCGTCGGTACAGCGAGGAAGCAGAAGAGGTTTGTGTTGAGGGAAACAGGGAGGTATACGAACAAAAAGGAGGGACATGGCTGCCATGTGCTGGAGAACTTTGGAGACGTTTTGATTTGGACTGAGCAAAGAAGGACATTACATCTTGACCCCTAAGTTGAGTATCTTATTTAGTTTACATATTGTACATGCTTATATTTGTAGGCATATTTTTTGTAAGCTATGTGTTGTGTTGTATCCTACAGTTGTATGTGCAGATTTTCTGTTTAGTAAAGCGTTGATACACTACAGAAGTGTAAGCTTCCTTGGTTTTACCACAAGTAACCTTGCTAGACACAAGCAAAACAATTGGGGTCTCATGCCAGGATTTGTGATTAAATTAAACTGAAGCAGACTTGCTATCTGTGGTACGTTTTGTTGTTTGTGCTGAAGAAAATGCTGTGCACACTGTTTAGGAAAAGTAAGGCTGCAAAGGTCTCTGGTGACCAGGAGGACATGAAGGTGTGCACCCTTCCTACTTGGGCCAGAGACAGTCAGTGGATGTCTGTTGCAGAGGAGCTGGCTAGATATGCGTCTAGTTTGAACAGAACTTGGGGGGGGGGGGGGTGGTGTCTCTGACCGTTCCTCAGATTTTAGTCTCAAAAGTTTTGGGTTCAATAAGTGAGAGATGCAGGCAGTTGCTGTGTTTGGTTTATACTTCCTTCATGCTCTACATATTGAATCTGAAAAGAGGAAAAAGCTAGAATTAGAAAGAGATTTACAGAAGGAGAAGCTTGCAGTGGCATCTGAGTGTTTGAAAGACACTGCAAGCAAGGCAAAAGATTTAGAAAGTAGGGTAATCAAAGTTAAACCTGTAGTGGCTTCAAAGTATGTTCAAACCCCTGTAGGCAGAGCTGAAGATTTGAATGAGCGGTGTGCAGCCCTCAAACAAGTCTAATGATGCCCTAACAAAGGCCCTAAGCCTGTAAGCAAAAGTAGGATGTGTGCCACTGGTACTTCCCATAAGCAGGAAGCTGAATATTTGATCACCTCAAATGATGTCCGAGCTGAGTCACATACAAGGAAGGCAATGCCTATGGTCCCCAGGAAACACATGTGGATTGATTTACTTACTGTGGGTGTCCCTAGAGAAGAAATAGATGGGATTCCTACACCAGTATTGTTTAAGACGTGGAAGCAAGTGGTTGGCAATAGTAGAATCAGTCACATTAAGTGTTTCTCTTGCCATAAAATGTGCCATGCTGTGAAGACTGAACAATTGCAGGCCAGTGTTTGTCCCAGGACAGCACAGAGAGACATGCAAGTTTATTTGTTGCGTTGGAAGTTGATGCCTTTCCGTGAAAGTGTTTCAAGGCAACAGTGGGCACCCTACAATAGTTTTGCAGTTAGAAATGGGCAGACAGAGAAATGTGAGCAGTGAGTTATGTTTTCTGGCACAGTATGAGGGAACATATTATCTGCTTTGTCTCTTACTTTTTTCAGGTACTGAGCATCGAGAGGTGGAGGAGGCAGAGCAGATGGCCAGGCCAGATGGGAGGAAGCAGACCAGAAGAGAGTCTGAGTAAGATGCGGTTGATTTCTGAATTGGAGTGGACTTTCATCTGAACATTTCCTTATGACCAGGAGGACAAGGGAATTTAATCTGGAACTTTCCTTCCACAGACTGAGGGACACTGCTGACCCTGCTCAAAAGTAATGTTTCAGCCCTCCAGGGACTTTAGTTTGACTGCCCAGAAGATACGGGAGTTGAAAGGGAATTTTCTCCACTCTCTCTGGGAGGTTTATTTTGGCCTTTCCTGGACAAAAGGCTTTAAGAGATGTTGAAGTTTCCTATATTATGCTATAAAGTCAAGAGGTGGTATGTGTTGCTATGGCTATTAATGACTTAAAAAAATAACATAGAGTTCGATTTTTAGACCATGTGCTTTCAGGTAAAGCCAAGCCCCCCCCCCCCCCACCATTGATATATAAATAAACCAGTTTGAAGGCTAAACATGAAGTTCTCTGCAGGATGTGATGTCAGAAGTTGGGGGGAGGAGTTTTTAGGTTTTTGAAACAAGCATATGGAGGGACAAAAGGGAGTTGTGTTTGGAGAAGACGAAGGAGCGACATGGCTGCCATGTGCTGGAGAACTGTGGAGACGTTTTGATTTGTACTGAGCAAAGGACATAACATCTTGACTCCTAAGTTGAGTATCTTATTTAGTTTACATATTGTACATGCTTATATTTGTAAGCATTTTTTGTAAGCTAGGTGTTGTGTTGTAACCTACAGTTGTATGTTCAGATGATCTGTCTAGTAAAGCATTGATACACTACAGAAGTCTAAGCTTCCTTGGTTTTACCGCAAGTAACCTTGCTAGATAGACGCAAGCGAAACAATGTTATAATCCAAAATGAACAACCGTGGGTGGGATACAGTCTTCTCTGGATTCTATGCTGACAATCTTTTCAGGATCCACCTCCTTTCCTTCTCCTCTATTTGATTGATGTCAGCTCTGAGCTGCCTGCTCTCCCCTTTCCTCCCACACAGCTCAGGTCAATTCTCTTACAGGCAGCCTCTATCTGCACATTGTGTAGCTGCCTAGTATGCAGTTCTGACCTGTGAAATTCCCAGATAAAACGGCTGTGCACCAATAACGGAAAATTGTATCAAATTATTACAGTAATTTTCCTTTCCTGGCACCAATCCATGGCAGCATACATATGGTAGTATGCTGCCATTTTGGCACCAAGCAGTTTGCAGATAGAGGTTGTCTGAGAATTGATCTGAGTTGTGTGTGGGGGGGGAGGGGAGGCAAAGAGGAGCTGCGCTACCTGTGCTCAGACTGTGTGCAGTACGGGAATGTGAGAACAACTGGAACAGCTTCCATGGAGGATGGGCACAAATTATATCTGGGGGGGCACAGCCCTTGCCAAAATCTTCCCCTAAATTCAGCCATGTCTATACCTTTTCTGTATTTTCCACTATGCACAGGAATAGCACAGTCCCTTCACGTGTTTACTGTTCTGGAGGCCCTGCCACATCTCCCAGTGGAGGACGGACAGAAATAGGGGGTGGATTGCTGAAGTTGTAACTGCCCCCTCTGAACTTTGTAACAGCAGATAGACTGTTACTGGGACCTACATGATAGATGAAGTGCCCCTGCTGTAAAACAAAAGGAGAGAGGAAAGAAAGAACAGCTGATTTATGATTATACTATTATTTGTTAAATATTTAGCCTATCCCAAAACTTGCACATTTTAGTGTAAATGGACCTTCTCTGTGTATGGAAAGCACGCCATAGTTGGCTTGGGGGCTGCCCCTGCAAAAGCAATAGTTTACCATTTATAATGCTGATCTACAGCCTTCAAAACTCCTTACCACGGAAAAAGAATGTAGTTCAAGAATTACAAATTCACATTTCACATGCCTGTTCCAGGTCAACAACTCATGCATGGGCGTTAGAAGATCAATATGACAGACAGGCAATTTCAGGTCAGTAATAGAAACACAGCAAAGGTTTTTTTCTCCCAGCTGTACTGGAATCAGTAAAGCTAGCATTCCAGACTTTGGGGGTATATTATGCAGTTTGTATTAGTACATCTTGCAGAGATATTGTAGAATAAAGGATGTCCTTGTAGTGACTTTTAGATTGAGGTTTTCTGTAAAAATGCATTAACAGATGCAGTGTTATTAGTGGGACTGTGATTATCTAAACTATTTCAGAAAACCAATTCACATATTAAACAGTGTGTACTAGGAAGTCATGATAAGACAGAATTACCATAATATTCTGTCTCCACTCCATGCTCAGCTCAATTGTAATTATGTTGAGGAAGGAACACCGCTTGGATTTCCCAGAAGAACTGCAGGATACTGGTAACAACCAACAGAGGGAAGGGAATTCGTAATGTCTAGTGAGTGTTAAGTAGATTGCGGAAAAGGCTAGCCCTCTAGTAAGACCTGTTTGTAATGAGCCTCTGGGAATTCACAAGTGGCTTGTGAAAGTTTATTAGAAACAGAATGATTGTCGAGTATTGTGTGAGAAATCTAATCACAATATATTTTCAAGCAGTTCTGGTTTCACCGGTGTGTACTGTACATAAGAGTGCAGAAAAATGATAATATAATGTGCTAATTAAAACTAGTATGTTTGAAATATGCTCTGCATTAATGTGGCCCCTTCTACTTCATGATTAGCGATGCACTGAGGCATTTTTGGATCCTTGTCCAAACCACATGAGCGAGCCTGTCAGAACGCTGTTACCTGTACTGGTCCAATCATCTGTGCCCAGGGCATTCAACTCCCTGCAGCCGTATGTATACAAAGAGTGCGTAAACTTGCAGCTAGGAGAAGGCGCATGCAGCAGCCTCTTTTGATTGGCCTAGTACAGTGAAAACTTCCTAGCAGGTTCATTCAGATGGGCTCTCACGAGATTCTCACCATGCCTGAGCTCATCCCTTGATGATGCAAACAGTGTTGTAATCCGCTTCATCAGCTACACACTGCTTTCCCCATCAACCCCCGTCACACCCGAAACGCATTAGGTATTCTCAACAGGCCTGACCCTTGACACTGCACGCCTGTCGCATGAAGCTCACAAAAGCCCCCTTTGCCATCTCTGACCACCATGCACTTAAAGTGCTTAATCATTTATAATCAATGATAGCTGTCTTCGCCAGTATTTCCACACAAAATAACCAAAAACTGTACATAAAATAAATGTGTGCCTGTCACTTTAAAACTAAAAATCAAACAATGTCAACTTAAAAGTCCAAGTGCATATCATAATAGACCAAGTCCACAAAGAAATGTGTAATTAGTGCCAGTGAGAAACATATATAAGATGTCCAAGTCCACCAAAAAAACAAGATGAAAAACATTGTATAAAAGAAAAACCTACTAGAGTATGCCACGCTTGTGTGCCAACCACCGGAGAATAGACCTCAAACAAGGGGAGGTCAAAGAAAGCTTTGTATAAAAAAACCCAAGATGTACGGGTAGATGGTCCAAGCTTCCATGTTTAGCTTCCTCCAATTTAGACATGCACAGAATCACCCATCATCATACCAGCCATTAAAACATACAGAAGAGCAAGGAGAGCCTCAATGGTGTAGTAAGTTAAAACACAATTTATTCAATACTAGGCATGTACTCACATATAAGACAAAGCAAAACAGCATAGCACAAACCAGCCGCCAAGCACCCTGGCAGGAGTAATGTCACCACATTAGCTCCGCTCTTCACATTTTGTTCTGATGGGATGTCTTCAATGGGGCATACAGAGATAATCTGTTCCTTTGACCAAATGAATCAACAGGGCCACCCACAGCTTGAATTTCATAAGATTCAGCAGGACTTGTCTGAAATTCGAGCAGTCTATAGCAAAATGTATTAAATGGCCAAAGCATGAAAACAAAGACTCTGCAATTAATTTTGCAATTTACCTGAAGCAGATTTTTTTTCTTTCCCAGTAAAAGTATTTCCACCATTGCAGTAAAATTTGAGAAACCCACACTTTATATAAATTTGTTCTCCCACAGCATACCTAAAAATAATTTTAAACATTTTTCTTACACTTGATTGCTTTCGTGATATATGGTCAGGTTGGATGTATTATTCTTACGAGATTCTGGACGACTGAACTTACACTTTTCTGGATTTCATAGTGGCTCCAACTTTCCTGGCTGAAGGCACCAGCCCCTAACTCACTATCTCTTTATCACCTACAGTATCCCACAAAAATGAGTACACCCTCACATTGTTTTAAATATTTTATCTTTTTATGTGACAACACTGAAAAAATGACACTTTGCTACAATGTAAAGTAATGAGTGTACAGCTGGTATAACAGTGTAAATTTGCTGTCCCCTTAAACTAACTCAACACACAACCATTAATGTCTAAACTGCTGGCAACAAAATTGAGTAAACCCCTAAAATTTATTTTCCAGCACTGCCTTAACCCTCTTGGGCATGGAGTTCACCAGAGCTTCACAGGTTGCCACTGGAGTCCTCTTCCATTCCTCCATGACTACATCACAGAGCTAGTGGATGTTAGAGACCTTGCACTCATCCACCTTCCGCTTGAGAATGCCCCACAGATGCTTAATAGGGTTTAGGTCTGGAGACATGCTTTGGCCAGTCCATCACCTTTACCCTCAGCTTCTTTAGCAAGGCAGTGGTAGTCTTGGAGGTGTGTTTGGGGTCATGATGTTGGAATACTGCCCTGCGGCCCAGTCTCCATAGGGAAGGGATCATGCTCTGCTTCAGTATGTCACAGTACATGGTGGCATTCATGGTTCCCTCAATAAATTGTAGCTCCCCAGTGCCAGCAACACTCATGCAGCCCCAGACCATGACACTCCCACCACCATGCTTGACTGTAGGCAAGACACACTTGTTTTGTAATCCTCACCTGGTTGCTACCATACAGGCTTGACACCATTTGGACCAAATAAGTTTATCTTAGTCTCATCAGACACATGGTTCCAGTAATCCATGTCCTTAGTCTGCTTTTCTTCAGCAAACTGTTTGCGGGCTATCCTGTGCATCATATTTAGAAGAGGCTTCCTTTTGGGACAACAGCCATGCAGACCAATCTGAAGCGGTGTATGGTCTGAGCACTGACAAGCTGACCCCCCCACCCCTTCAACCTCTGCAGCAATGCTGGCAGCACTCATACGTCTAGTTCCCAAAGACAACCTCTGGATATGATACTGAGCACATGCTTTCAACTTCTTTGGTCGACCATGGCGAGGCCTGTACTGAGTTGGAATCTGCCCTGTTAAACCGCTGTATGGTCTTGGCCACCGTGCTGCAGCTCAGTTTCAGGGTCTTTGCAAACTTCTTATAGCCTAGGCCATCTTTATGTAGAGCAACAATTCTTTTTTTCAGGTCCTCAGAGAGTTCTTTGCCATGAGGTGCCATGTTGAACTTCCAATGAAAAGTATGAGAGCGTCCATCAAATTTAACAAACCTGCTCCCAATTCACACCTGAGACCTTGTAACACTAACGAGTCACATGACACCTGGGAGGGGAAAATGGCTAATTGGGCCCAATTTGGACATTTTCAATTAGGGGTATACTCACTTTTGTTGCCTGTGGGTTAGGCATTAATGGCTGTGTGTTGAGTTATTTTGAGGGGACAGCAAATTTACACTGTTATAAAAGCTTTACATTGTAGCAAAGTGTCATTTCTTCAGTGTTGTCACATGAAAAGATATAATAAAATATTTACAAAAATGTGAGGGGTGTACTCAGCTTTGTGAGATACTGTATGTCACTATCATACCTTAGATCGGTGTTTCCCAACTCCAGCCCTCAAGGCGCCCCAACAGGTCATGCTTTCAGGCTCTACATTATTTTGCACAGGTGATTTGATCAGTTTCACTGCCTTAGAAATTACCACAGCCGTTTCATTTGAGGGAAATCCTGAAAACCTAACCTGTGGGGGCACCTTGGGAAACACTGAATTAGATCAGTTTCTTAACCACTTGCCGACCGCCGATCCGCATTTGACGGCGGCAAAGTGGTTAGTTCCCGCAAAACGCCGTCATACGACGGCGGCTGCGGGAACGAGTTTAGTGAGCTGGCGCGCCCACTGTGTTCGGGGAGGGCCAGGGAGCGGGTGCGGCGGCTTCGATTGCCGCCGGCTACCCGCGATGGCCCCCCCAGGGCGAAGGAGCGTGTATGTAAACACGGACCTCCGCTCTGTGTGAGGGGGAAGGGCTGTGATCACAGCCTTACTGTACGTGAAGGCTGTGACCACTTCCCTTCCCCAGATAGTACAGTCCCCCTACAGTTAGAACACGCCCAGGGAACATAGTTAACCCTTAGAGCGCCCCCTGCAGGTTAACCCCTTCACTGCCAATGGCATTTACACAGTAATCAGTGCATTTTTATAGCACTGATCGCTGTATAAATGCCAATGGTCCCAAAAAAGTGTCAAAAAGGTCCGACATGTCCGCTGAAATATCGCAGTACCGCAAAAAATCGCAAATTGCCGCCATTACTAATAAAAAAAAAATAAAAACCCCAAAAATGAATTCTCATCATCCGTAAACGCGACCACTTTTGTGCAAACCAATCAATAAATGCCGATTGTGATTTTTTTTTATCGCAAATATGAGGAAGAATATAAATCGGCCAAAAACGGTGAAAAAAAATGTTTTTTTATATTTTTTTTTGGATTTGTATTTTAGGAAAAAGTAAGAAATTTGGTTTTTTTTGCAAAATTGTTGCTCTTCTTTTGTTTATAGCGGCGATCAGAAATGACGCAGCGGTGATCAAATACCACCAAAAGAAAGCTCTATTTGTGGGAAAAAAAGGACGCAAATTCCGTTTGGGTACAACGTCGCACGACCGCGCAATTGTCAGTTAAAGCGACGCAGCGCCGAATCGCAAAAAGGGCTCCGGTCCTAAAGCTGGAAATCCTTTCGGGGCTGAAGTGGTTAACTCCAGTCCTCAAGGCACCCCAACAGGTCATGTTTTCAGGATTTCCCTCAAATGAAACCGGCTGTGGTTATTACTGAGGCAGTGAAACTGATCAAATCACCTTTGCAAAATAATGGAAAGCCTGAAAACATGACCTGATGGGGCGCCTTGAGGACTGGAGTTGAGAAACACTGCCTTAGATATTAACCGACCCACTCTATTGTCCTTATTTATTGCAATATTTCCGTAATCGTAATATACTGGTGTAATTATTTTAATGTTTATCTGTGGTTCTGTAGGAACTGCTCCATATCAATGGATGACATGTGGACAGCCTATATCCATTGTACCACTTGTCACAGAAGCACTGTTAAATTGCTCTTATAATAAATGGTCCATCTGTCTTTGTACATTCTGGTGTACCACTGGTTTTCCTTTTGCCTGCTGTAATTATTTTGTATTACAGTTCTGTACAAAAGCCTAATAAAAAGTGGCTATATAGACACAGTGCCTTGAAAGTATTTATACCCCTTGAAATTTTCCACATTTTGTTACGTTACAACCAAAAATGTATATGTATTTTATTGGGGTTTTATTGGATAGATCAACAAAAAGTGGCACATAATTGTGAAGTGGAAGGAAAATCAAATGGTTTTCAAAATGTTTTACAAATAAATATCTGAAAAGTGTGGTGTGCATTTGTATTCAGCCCCCTTTACTCTGATACCCCTAAGATCTAGTGGGGCCAATTGCCTTCAGAAGTAATTTAATTAGTAAATCGAGTCCACCTGTGTGTAATTTCATCCTAGTATAAATACAGCTGTTCTGTGAAGCTCTCTGAGGTTTGTTAGAGAACCCGAGTGAACAGCATCATGGAGGCCAAGTAACACATCAGACAGGTCTGGGATAAAGTTGTAGAGAAGATTAAAGCCATTGCGTTGAACACCTCACAGAGCACTGTTCAATCCATTATCCAAAAATGGAAAGAGCATGGCACAACTGCAAACCTATAAAAGACATGGCGTCCACCTACACTGACAGTCCGGGCAAGGAGAGCATTAATCAGAGAAGCAGCCAAGGGGCCCATCTTAACTCTGGAGGAGCTGCAGAGATCCACAGCTCAGATGGGAGAATCTGTCAACAAGACAACTATTAGTTGTGCACTCCACAAATCTAGCCTTTATGGAAGAGTGGCAAGAAGAAAGCCATTGTTGAAAGAAAGCCATAAGAAGTCCTGTTTATAATTTGCGAGAAGCCATCTGGCTGACACAGCAAACAAGTGGAAGAAGGTGCTCTGGTCAGATGAGACCAAAATTGAACTTTTTGGCCTAAAAGCGAAACGCTATGAGTGGCGGAAAACTAACACTGCACATCTCCCTGAACACACCATCCCCACCGTAAAACAAGGTGGTGGCAGCATCATGTTGTGGAGATGCTTTTCTTCAGCAAGGACAGGGAAGCTGGTCAGAGTTGATGGGAATATGGATGGAGCCAAATACAGGGCAATCTTAGAAGAAAACCTGTTAGAGTCTGCAAAAGAGGTTCACCTTTCAGCAGGACCAAGACCCTAAACATACAGTCAGAGATACAATGGAATGGTTTAGATCAAAGCATATTCATGTCTTAGAATGGCCCAGTCAAAGTCCTGACCTAAATCCAATTGCGAATCTGTGGCAAGACTTAAATGTTGCTGTTCATAGACACTCTATATCCAATCTGACAGAGCTTGAGCTATTTTGCAAAGAATGGGCAAAAATGTCCCTCTCTAGATGTGCAAATTTGGTAGAGACATCCCCAAAAAGACTTGCAGCTGTAATTTCAGAGAAAGGTGGTGCTGAATACAAATGTACTCCACACTTTTCACATATTTGTAAAAAAATGTTGAAAACCATTTATCATTTTCCTTCCACTTAATTATGTGCCACTTTGTGTTGGTCTATCACAAAATCCCAATAAAATATTTTGGTTGTAACGTGACAAAATGTAGACATTTTCAAGAGGTATGAATACTTTTTAACCACTTCAGCCCCGGAAGGATTTCCAGCTTTAGGACCGGAGCCAAACGAAATTTGCGTCCTTTTTTTCCCACAAACAGAGCTTTCTTTTGGTGGTATTTGATCACCTCTGCGTCATTTCTGATCGCCGCTATAAACAAAAGAGCGACAATTTTGCAAAAAAACACAAATTTCTTACTTTTTGCTAGAATACAAATCAAAAAAAAAAAATATAAAAAAACATTTTTTTTCACCGTTTTTGGCCGATTTATATTCTTCCTCATATTTGCGATAAAAAAATCCGCAATCTGCATTTATTGATTGGTTTGCGCAAAAGTGGTCACGTTTACGGATGATGAGAATTCATTTTTGGGTTTTTTTTTTTTACTAGTAATGGCAGCGATCTGCGATTTTTAGCGGTACTGCGATATTTCAGCGGACATGTCGGACTATTTTGACACTTTTTTGGGACCATTGGCATTTATACAGCGATCAGTGCTAGAAAAATGCACTGATTACTGTGTAAATGCCATTGGCAGTGAACTATCTGGGGAAGGGAAGTGGTCACAGGCTTCGTATACAGGAAGGCTGTGATCACAGCCCTTCCCCCTTCACACAGAGCGGAGGTCCGTGTTTACATACGCAGACCTCCGTTCCTCCGCTCGGGGGGGCCATCGCGGGTAGCCGGCGGCAATCGAAGCCGCCGCACCCGCTCCCTGGCCCTCCCCGAACACAATGAGCACGCGGGCGCGCCTCCGGCGGCGCGCGCTCACTAAGCTTGATCCCGCAGCCGCCGTCGTATGACGGCGTTTTGCGGGAACTAACCACTTTGCCGCCGTCAAATGCCGATCAGCAGTCGGCAAGTGGTTAAAGGCTGGGTGTGTGTGTGTGTGTATATATATATAGATATATATATTTCTTACCTTTTTAGTGGTTTCCTTGGAGCAGCATTATACACAGGATTCTATAGGCAGCTTCCATTGCCTTGAAAAGATGGCAATGTGGAAACAGGCTGTGGGTAAGCTCCAGAGATAGTGCATTAACATTTAGTGTCTTGAGATCTTTAACCTTTTGTAAGGACAGATAATCCTGCACATCTAGTTAACAACTGATAAGGAAATATGCCAGCATAGTACAAACAGGGTTAATTATGGCAAACACAACTTCCCTGCCCCCTTAAATATTATATAGCAAGGGAGAACTAGTAGAATCTCTGTTGACAGTTAAAGTTTTTGGTACGTTTGTTCTATTTTCTAATCGTTAGTGGTTTCCAGAAAATTTAAAGGAGCAGGTTGGAAAAATGTTTTGAAGTACTTTCAAATGACATTCGTTAAAAAAAAAAAAAAAAAAAAAAAAAAAAAAGGACCCCAGGCAGTAAAAGCCATAATGTGGTAGTATACATCACATACTACCACACTATGACAGACTTGCCTGAAAACGAAGCCCTGCAGTGGCGCACTGTCACCGCTGAAGGCGCTTCTCCATCTTCACTCGTCTTTCTTACGGGTTTGCGGGCTTCGGCAATATGAATGGCGTCACTCCCACGCATGTGTGCGGGAGTTGCTGTTTACAGCTCTGAAGGAACAGGACAGGTGATGTCACCAGCTGCATCTAAAGTAAGTATCTTCTAAATGGTGCACGTTTAGGAATTATTTACTGTACATATAGGTAAGCTTTATTGTAGGCTTACATATAGGTAAATCTTAGAGATCCTCACTTTAAGTCTTTGTTGACATTATCAAATAAACTGAGAGAAAGATAATGTTTAAAGCTACGCTATGTGAATAAAAACATAACAAATATAAAGTGCGTGTTATTTAAATTTGACATTTTTTTAAAGAAAAGTTACTTTACACACTTTTTACAATCAATACAAGCATCATTGTTAATCAGAGTTGAACCTGACTTCATAGAAGATTATGCTACATAAGAGGATTTACACATCAACTTGCGATGGTAAATTCCCTATTGTCTGATCACACAGTCCCAAAACACAGCAGTGCACTTGTGCTAGCTATTGTTACCACAACTTAGTTCATTTTAATTTTGGTGCAGTAAACATTTCATACACCATTATAGTATCATCACTTTTTCATAGCTGCTGAAAATGCTGGATAGAAAAGAAGCCATCTGCTATGTCACCATCCAACTGCTGTAATTTGGCCTCAATAGGGCCATTCATTATACGTTGGCGGTATCTGCCATCCAAGGGAACAACTTAAACACGGTTTCTCAAAGACATGATAAACTGTCAGCACAAGATTCTGGAACACATGCACTCCTGCATTTTTCTGTGTATTGCGAATTAATGCTCAGTTTTTTATTTTAACCAATGTAATAGTAACAACAGTAGTGGTCACCTATTCTGAATAGACAGTTAACTTGCAATACAAAGTAAAGTGTGCATAGTGTTAGCCCACTAAGCCTCATTTGCTGAAGTAAAGCATACATGTGGTAGTAGCCCTGCCTACAATACATGTGCATATGTATACAGTATTTATGACCAAACACCATAAATTGACCAAAGGACATACATTTCGTTTGGGTACAACATTGCACGACTGCGCAATTGTCAGTTAAAGCGACTCAGTGGCAAATCGCAAAAAGTGCTCTGGTCAGGAAGGGGGTAAATTCTTCCGAGGTGAAGTGGTTAAAGTGGATGTAAACCCTCACAGATACTCAGTGAAGCAAACAGCCTCAGATGATACACAGGGATGAAACAAATATCCCTACATACAGTCAGGTCCATAAATATTGGGACATCGACACAATTCTAATCTTTGTGGCTCTATACCCCACCACAATGGATTTGAAATGAAAGGAACAAGATGTGCTTTACCTGCAGACTTTCAGATTTAATTTGAGGGTATTTACATCCAAATCAGGTGAATGGTGTAGGAATTACAACAGTTTGTATATGTGCCTCACACTTTTTAAGGGACCAAAAGTAATGGGACAGATTAACAATCATTAATCAAACTTTCACTTGTTAATACTTGGTTGCAAATCCTTTGCAGTCAATTACAGCCTGAAGTCTGGAACGCATAGACATCACCAGACACTGGCTTTCATCCCTGGTGATGCTCTGCCAGGCCTCTACTGCAACTGTCTTCAGTTCCTGCTTGTTCTTGGGGCATTTTCCCTTCAGTTTTGTCTTCAGCAAGTGAAATGCATGCTCAATCGGATTTGGGTCAGGTGATTGACTTGGCCATTGCATAACATTTCACTTCTTTCACTTAAACTCTTTGGTAGCTTTTGCAGTATGCTTCGGGTCATTGTCCATCTGCACTGTGAAGCGTCGTCTAATGAGTTCTGCAGCATTTGGCTGAATATGAGCAGATAAATATTGCCCGAAACACTTCAGAATTCATCCTGCTGCTTTTGTCAGCAGTCACATCATCAATAAATACAAGAGAATCAGTTCCATTGGCAGCCATACATGCCCACGCCATGACACTACCACCACCATGCTTCACTGATCAGGTGGTATGCTTTGGATCATGAGCAGTTCCTTTCCTTCTCCATACTCTTCTCTTCCCATCACTCTGGTACAAGTTGATCTTGGTCTCATCTGTCCATAGGATGTTGTTCCAGAACTGTGAAGGCTTTTTTAGATTTGTTTGGCAAACTCTAATCTGGCCTGTTTTTGAGGCTCACCAATGGTTTACATCTTGTGGTGAACCCTCTGTATTCACTCTGGTGAAGTCTTCTCTTGATTGTTGACATTGACACACATACACCTACCTCCTGGAGAGTGTTCTTGATCTTACCAACTGTTGTGAAGAGTGTTTTCTTCACCACGGAAAGAATTCTTTGGTCATCCACCACAGTTTTCCATGATCTTCCGGGTCTTTTGGTGTTGCTGAGCTCACCGGTGTGTTCTTTCTTTTTAAGGATGTTCCAAACAGTTGATTTGGCCACACCTAATGTTTTTGCTATCTCTCTGATGGGTTTGTTTTGTTTTTTCAGCCTAATGATGGCTTGCTTCACTGATAGTGACAGCTCTTTGGATCTCATTTTGAGAGTTGACAGCAACACATTCAAAATGCAAATAGCACACTTGAAATGAACTCTGGACCTTTTATCTGGTCCTTGTAAATGGGATAATGAGGGAATAACACACCCCTGGCCATGGAACAGCTGAGCAGCCAATTGTCCCATTACTTTTGGTCCCTTAAAAAGTGGGAGTCACATGTTGTAATTCCTACACCGTTCACCTGATTTGGATGTAAATACGCTCAAATTAAAGCGGAAAGTCTGCAGTTAAAGCACATTAGATTAGAATTGTGTCGATGTCCCAATATTTATGGACCTGACTGTAAGTTTTACTTGTATATCTTCTGTTTTTATCTGTTTATAACCTTTAGAAATTGCTTTTCTTAAAGTTTCCTGGTTAGCGCTGGGAGTGGATTATTGGCATACAGCCAAGACAGCCGATTGGAGGAAAGGCACACACCCCCTCTCCTCATAGGCAAAGGAAGAAAGGAATGTGCATAGCTCTGCTCTTAGGCGGCAAGCCGACTGCTAATCTATTTATAGCAACCTCCCCCAACACACACGTCTATCTCTCGTCTCAGAGGACGTGTGAGAAGTTGTCAGACTGATAACAGAGCTATGGAGCAAGAGACAGCTACGAGACACAGTGCTTTGAAGAGAGATAAGAAAACACTACAGATATATGTGCCCAGCTCAAATTTCATGAATAGGCTTTACATCCACTTTAACCCTTTCGCCACCAGGTCCGTACGGACCTAACAGCGGGGGTGGTATTACACACAATCCAGTGGCTGCAGCCACCGGGATTGTGTGTGTAACTGACGGGCAGACTCCCGCCTGTCAGGTGAGAGTGGTCGGGTGGCGCCGCTGCCGCCCGGTCGCTCTCACGGACCCCCGGTAACGGCACTCCCGCCATGCTTACTGGGCTCCGCTTGCCCATCTGCAGGCCCAGAATGTCCATGGTGGGTGGCAGCGTGTAGAGGGGAAGGAGAAGAGCGGATAAACGTCTGCTCTCCTCTCCTTCTTGCAGTGACCAGGAAAGCAACATCTCAACGTCACTTCCGGGTCACGTTCTCCGTGTCCCCAGCTCTCTGTGCCGGGAACAGATGTTTTGCAATGTGATCTGCATTGCAAAACATTCAGTGGAGCACAGGGAAGACATGCTGGGTCTTTTAGCCCCTGCCTGTCTCAATGAAGAGAACCTGTCACCAAAAATCATCACATTGTCCCCTATGTGAAGAAAAAAAAAAAAAGTTACACACAAACACAAAATCCCCCCCCCCAAAAAAAATTTGAGGCCCCCTCAACCACCCCTATACACACGCATGAACATAAACGCATGCGTCGGGGCGCCTACGTGTGAAAACGTTGAATGCGATAAACAGGCTACATATTGCTGCGTACGCCAGCGTTAGAGCAATAATTTTAACACAAGACCTCCTCCATAACACTAAACTGATACCTATAGGAGGCTTCTGAAGCATCACCCATAGAAAATATAGGGTACTGAAGTTTGACGCCATATCACAGAGCACACAAAAATTTAAGGTTTTGCATGTTAGGTATCTATTTACTCGGCACAATCTTGTCTTTTATATTTTACAAAAAATTGGGTAATTTATTGCGTTTAGCCCTACATTTCACATTAGTGTGTTTTTACTGAAATTTTGACCTTTGCGGTAATATCATGCGACATAAAAAATTGGAGCTACCACTATTTTATTCTCTAGGGTGTCACTGTCTGCTTTCAGAAAATATATCATGTTTGGGGGTTTTGTATAATCTTCAGGCCTAAAATATTTTTTTTTTAAACAGGGGTGCTAAAATTGCAAAAACTGCTCAGGTAGCAAAAGGGTTAAAGCTACCCACCCTGGTAGCAAGTTATTGGTCTACCACATGCATGCTGCCAAACTGATGCCAGGAAAACAGAAAATTGTATCAAATACTTAGCTTAATTTTCCTTTCATGTCATCAAACCATGGTACCATACTAAACCCACCAAGTTAATTTCTAGCATTGTACTATGAATGGGCTGTTGTGTGGGTATCAACATTTTATGGCTAAGCACTGATCCTGTGGGCAAAACTAGATGGGGCTACTACGACATGTATGCCGCCATGGATCGGCACCAGGAAAAGAAATTTAATGGTAAACATTTCATACAATTTTCCATTCAATCCATATTTGAAGATCATTCTGTATTGACAAAAAAAACGGTTTCAGTGCAAACTCCTGTACAGTATGGGAGAATGACAACAATCTGATACTGGCTCATGCAGATGTTTTGATAAATGATACACTGTGTAGCCTATAGAGTAGTAGAGTATACCCAATGACACTTACCAGAAATGCTGTTAAATCCATCTCAAATTTGCAAAAAAAAAAACACCAAATGTAAAATCAGCCCAATAAGAATTCTGGGAACACCTTTTTTCAAAGTGGTGCTGCCATTGCTGAACAAGTAACAGCAGATAAGTAGGAACGCTGCAGTTTAAATTAATAGCAGGATTAAATTAAAATAAAATTTCTGCAACATTAAATTAGAAAGGACTGTGAAGGATTTATGTTATTTTTTAATACTCAAGTGCAATGGCCCTGTTTGCTTGCTGCACTAGCTGTAAACATATAAATGAAGTTGCTGCCTCATTGCTTAAAGCTATGGCAGAGCTGGGTATTTTTATTTTTTTGCTAGAGATTTTAATCAAACTAATTTTAAGTAGATAAAAAAAACCTGAGCACTTGGGATATCTTCGGGCACAGGTGTTAATTAGAAAAGGCATTCGTACTGTTGCCATTAAGGATAATGATACTGGATGTGTCCTTGCTGCTATCCATGAAAAGATTTAACTAATGAGTGGACCAAACAGCCTCTTACAATACATCCTCTGTCTGGAACACAAAGAGCAAGATTACTGCACAGTTTAGACCTCATAAAGCAAATATACAATTCACACCTTGCATACAGTGATATGATATTTGTCAAAGTCTATTAAGTGTTGAATACACAAACAGATCAATGTGTATGTAAACCCAAGAATAAAAAATGCTGAATTATTGCATCTAACCATAAAAGTGGTAGCTGTGTATTTTTTGTTCCTTTTATTTTTACCAAGCAATCAGGTCAGTGAGAAACCTCCTGTTCTAAAGTGATAACCCTCAGTAACTGCACTGTATCTAGAGTACAGCCACCCTAGGCTGCCCTTTTGATTTGGTTGGGGTGGGGGAGATGAGTCTAGACCAATCTAACAGAGAACGTGATGTCATCTGGACAAAAATTACAAAAACACTTGTCAGATAAAACCATGTACATACTGTATTTCAACTGTTTAAAATATTTGGGTGGAGTTTAACTTTATCCACATGCACATTAGAGGTGGTATTTGCTGTGTGCTGGCAGCTCATGTCGCTCTATGGGGACACATAATGGAATGGTGTGCAGAGGCAGGTGAGTAGCCCAGAACACACATAGGGGTTGATTTACTAAAGCTTGAAAGTGTAAAATTTGGTGCAGCTCCACACAAACCAATCAGCTTCAAGGTTTTATTGTCAAAGCTTGATTGAAATGCACGCCACACTTTTCAGATATTTGTAAAAAATTGTGCAAGCCATTTATCATTTTCCTTCTACTGTACAATTATGTGCCACTTTGTGTTGGTCTATCACATAAAATACATTTATATTTTTGGTTGTAACATGACAACACATGGAAAATTTCAAGGTACTGTATGCAGCTCCAGCCACAAATAAGGTGCTCTTTCACATTGTACAGGCCACAGCACCCATGTGATTGAACCCTAGCTGGTACTGATGCCACACCCATAATAAAAACAAATGTGTTTATATTATTGAATGTTATTTGTATTTTTGTGGAGTTTTTCCTTATGCAGCATAGGTTCATTGTAAACAAACTAAGAACACCATTGCTAGAAAATGGCTTTATTGTTACACAGTGTGCTGAGGTGTAAATCTCTCCTACATTGCAGCATTGACCAGCAGTGTTTTACCATAAACAAACCCATGTTTCCAGAAAAAAAATAAAATGTTAAAAAGCATACTATTTACATTACATTGGTTGCTACATTTAAGAAAATATGTGGTCATAGGAAAAGACACATTTACAGTTCATTGTCCAATATTAAGGCAAATCTTTTGTTTTTTGGAATATAAATTCATATGCTCTATATTATGAACTTTTGGTATTTAAGTAAAAATTCAGTAGAAAGAGCAATTAAGCCTTATTTGCAGATTTGGTTTCTAGAAAAAAAGGGAGAAAGCGTTCGCACTTTTTGATGCTCTCAGGCACGAGCCTTCTGAATGGCCATCTACACATTTCCGATGGATGCTCAGGCCAGTGATACAATTTACCTAGCTCATATTGAGCTTTGTCACATCTTGTAGCTGAGTCTTCCATTACAGAATATTCACCTTCCTTGCACCATGACCGATTGAAGTCAACTTTATGAGAGATGTCCACATTCATCATTTTGCATTAATACCTTCAGGTAAATGACAATGGAGACAGGACCAGAC
Organism: Glandirana rugosa; assembly: GCA_018402905.1. Taxonomy (NCBI): domain Eukaryota; kingdom Metazoa; phylum Chordata; class Amphibia; order Anura; family Ranidae; genus Glandirana; species Glandirana rugosa. The sequence continues at coordinate 619,275 of BLSH010037215.1, forward strand.
CAAAGTGAAGAACAAGCAAACCATCCTGCAGGATAAGAATAAAGGGCAATAAGTCGTGGCTTTTATTTAAATACAAGAAAAACAGTATTTCTTAGAGCAAGAACATAATTGGGCTTATTTGGTTAAGCAATTCAAAGCACAACTGTGGCAAGTGTATTAAACCACAACGATCACATTTCATTTCACAACATTGATAAATTAGGACAATCTATTCTTTCAAATTTGCCTGTGATCTATGTTTAAAAAAAAAAGAACAAAACACCATCACACCACTTTTGCCCATCCCTCAGTTTGAGGCCTTTGTTGCCTCTTCCTTTTCCCAGTATACCCCAGCACGAGATAGCTGAAAAGATATACAAATGGGTTGAGATGGGCAATTTGTGTTGGTTACACTGCAATTGTCAGGTTACTATCCTATTATACACCCTTTCTACATTGATCCCTTCTGGTATCCTGTGTTTTTTTGGCGATTGCTGACACAAAATGCATGTTTTTCATTTACTGTGCTCTACGCTGTATCACTTTTTTTTATTTCTGCAACACTGGTACTACACTATAACTAATCAAACAGAAGTAGAACAGAACAGTAACAAAAATGGTTTACATAAACTTGAATGAAATTACATTTTTAGCAGCATACAAAGCTGCAGCAAGAAAAGGTTTGATTCCTAAACTTATAGCTCTCTATTTAAGATGACAGGATTGGGCTTTTCATTTTGAACTGATTTATGCAGCCTCAGACTGCAGCAGAATGAGCTCCAAAGCTGTAGTTTTGTCAGTGTAGCATTCATGGTCATTCCCCTCCAGCTTTCAGTTAGATGATGTAAAATATGGGTATGCTTAGCAACCTCTGCAGACCATAGTCTGGCTTGGAATGTAAATTTGAAGGTTTTTTCTGTGGACTGCCACTATCTAAAACAAAAAAAAAAAAAAAAAACACCTTTTTTTATTTAATCTTTATTTCATGCACAAAAGCTTTGGCTAATGACATAACTATATTATAGAAATTTCTTGCTTAACCGGTTCCACACCGCGCGCAGTATATTTACTGCAGCGGTGTGGGCGCTGAGCGCAAATCGCAGTAAATAGGCAGCGATCGCGGGCACAGACAGCGCGGTCGCGGCGGTCCCATTCGTTGGAGGACCATTCAGTCAACAGGAATTGACCAATGGATTTTGGTCTATTCCTTGTTGATTGTTCAGCGAATGGGATACCTTCCTCTGCCTGTGAAATGTTTCTTTTCCGTTGCAGAGAGGAGAGAGACATATCTAAAAACGTGAGTTGCACCAACAGCCCACTGACACCAGGTCACATAGGCACATTTAACCCTTTGATCGCCCCCCAGTTAACCCCTTCACTCCCTGTCACAGTGTCATATAGTGCAGCAATAGGATTTTTGCCGATCCCTGTACCTGTGACCCTTAATAAGTGTTAGGGTAGGTTACTAGTAGGCCTAGGTAGGTGTAAATACCCCCCCTTGCGCCCCACCCATAAAGGTTTTAACCCCTTGATTGCCCCGTCACCTGTGATCACCATATAAGTGTCCCCCATCTGATTACCCGCCGCATATTATTTTATATACCTTTTATAGGTTTTAACCCCCGATCGCCCGGCGGTGACCCGTTTTAGCGTCAGCGTAAATACCAGGCAGGGCCAGTTAGTTAGGTACTCTGACACGCACACACACACATTAGGTAGGTGTTAGATATTATTGTAATATCTGATCAGATCAATATCTGCGATCTGATCAGATATATATTAGCGTCCCCCTTAGATTTAGTGTTCTAAAAAACGCAGCGTTAGCGGGATCAGCCCAGATAACTGCTAGCACCTGCGTTTAGCCTCTCTGCCCAGCCAAGTGCAGGATCAATAGATCGCTGTCACTTACAAAACACAGAACACATATCTGCAGCCTTCGCAGAGATCACGCCCGATCCCTGCGAATTCTGGCAGTGATTTTGGTAGCGACGTGACACAGGCTCTGACAACCAGGTGCACTTTTTTGCCTGTGAGTCTCACTTGTGTACCTATAAATTTAGAGGCCATGTCTAATCCGAGGTACACTGGTGATGAGGCCTACGCGATTGTGAGTATGACAGATGAGAGCGATGGGGAAGACTCACTGTCAGATTCAGACTCACCAATCGAGTTAGTATTCGACAGCAGCTCCATGACAGAAAGCTCTGACGATTGGGTGGTCCCTGCTAAGGTCAGGCGTACCAGATCCCGTTTAGCTGTCGCTGAGGTGCAAGAACCGCAGGGCTCTCGTATGGAGCAAAGAGCCAGTACTAGAGCTGCTACCCCTTCTGGTGACCTGGCAAGCACCAGCGGCCTAGTACATCCTGGTCATACAACCAGCACTGCAGTAACACTTGGTAACGTGGCGAGTCCCATAAGTGCAGTTCAAGCTGGTGTGGCTAGCACAAGTAATGCCCCGCAGCCATGAAGACGAAGAACACAGGCCCGCAGAGCCCATAGTGCCCTTCCTGAGGCGCTTGCAAACCCTAATTGGCAACCCACCACTGATGCAGCGCCCGTACTTCCCCCATTCACTGGCCAACCCGGAATTCAGGTGAATAGAGCTGATTTTAGGGCCATTGATTTTTTTTTGCTGTATTTCACCGAAGATCTCTATAGATCTATTGTGGACCAAAGCATTTTATACGCTGGTCAATACATCGCCGCTAATCCCCATTTGTCACTTGCCAGAAATTGGAAAACAATTACGGTTTCCGAATTTAAGACCTTTCTGGGCCTCACCCTCAACATGGGCATACATAAACTACCTGAATTGCGGTTATATTGGTCCACTGACTCAATTCATCACATGTATGTCTACTCTGCTTCCATGGCCAGGACACGAGATCAGCAGATACTGCGGTTCATGCACTTCAGTGACAAGCGACTCGATCGTCCATATGGAGACCCTGAATTTGATCGGCTCTACAAAATTCGGTCCTTCATAAACCACTTCAACCAGACGTTCGCAGCACATTTTATTCCCAACCAAGTTGTGTGCGTGGACGAGTCCCTGATTAAATTTGATGGCCGTCTTATTTTCAAACAGTACGTCCCCAACAAGCGTGCCAGACACGGGGTCAAGATGTGTAAGCTCTGTGACAGGACCACAGGCTATACATGTAGTTTTATGGTTTATGAGGGCCAAAATAGTTACATAGAGCCGGAAGGATGCCCAGACTACATGGGGAGTGCTGGCAAAATTGTGTGGAGCTTGGTGTCACCCTTATTCGGAAAGGGGTACCATTTGTATGTGGACAATTACTACACAAGCGTGCCACTTTTTAGTCACTTACTTGATCACCAAATTGGCGCATGTGGCACCGTGCGATCTAATCGCTTCCTCCAACGGCTGGTAGATTTCCGACTTAGTCGGGGGGAGAGAGCCTGCTTGAGATGTAGTAATTTGCTTGCGATGAAGTGGAGGGATACAAAGGATGTTTTCGTTCTTTCCTCCATTCATGCAGACACGGCTGTCCAAATTAGAACGGCGACTGCTGTTGTGGAGAAACCCATCTGTGTCCACCAATATAACCTTAATATGGGAGGGGTGGACCTCAATGACCAGTTATTGGCGCCGTACTTAATTGCCCGTAAATCCAAACGCTGGTACAAAAAAGTGTCTATTTACTTCTTTCAATTGGCTTTGCTGAACGCTTTTGTGCTATACAAAGCTTCAGGACGGACTGGACCTCTCCTGCAATTCCAGGAAGAGATCATCAGAGCCCTTCTGTATCCAGATGGTTCTGCACCCCAAGTTCCCAATCCACATGCAGTGAGCTGGCTGCATGGACGGCATTATCTACATGCTATCCCTGGTACCCCTACCCAACGATACCCCCAAAAAAGATGTCGCATCTGCCGACGAAAAGGATACAGGCGTGACACCCGATATTATTGCCCCACCTGTTTGGGCCAGCCTGGTCTCTGCATCGGTCACTGTTTTGAGTGCTACCATTCATTAGTTGAGTATTAGCGTAGGGAACAGCACTACATAGAAATAGGACACACTTTCACAGGGTCTCCAAAGATGTCACTGCATTTTTGGAGACCCTAACCTTTACTGTTCATTGTTATAAAAAAAAAAAAAAGCGTACCAAAAAAAAAAAAAGTTATAAAAACCAAAAACAGTTGTACGTTTCTTGTTTTTCTATCTCCATTTTCTCTCTATTCTCTTTCTATTGCTCTCTCTATTGTTATTTATGCATATCTGTAATGTTTTGTTGCGGTTTATTATAGTTTTTTTTTTTTGCAGGTATGCAATGTTTTTATGTAACATGTAATTATTTTTTTATTCTTAGCAGGAATATGTTTTTTTTTTATGTGTTACTGTTTTTATTCATCTTTAATTTTCAGGTACGCCAGCTGCAGAGCTAATTTATTTAGGGTGACAGCAATAGCGTTTGCTCCCACCATATATAAAGCAACGACTCCAGCGCTGTTGGAGGCGATTTCACCGCCACAGTTAAAAAAGGAGCAAATATACCGGAGCATAGGGGCAGTGGGTAAAAATTGGGGCGGATTGCCCCTATGCTCTGGTATGTATTTTTTAAAAAGTGGCTTTGCCCACCATTAGAAGTGGGAGGATGTAGGGAGGTTTTCTAATGGTGGGCATACCCACCGATTGATTCTTTTTGTTCATGAAAAAAAGAACATTACAATATATGCCCAACAAGGACCAGCGACATACTAGTATGTTGCTGGTCTTCTCAGGCTCTCCTGTCCCACCGGGGAAAGTTTGAATGCAGCTGGTGGTTCCGCCAGCTTACCATAGAGTTGATTGAAGACTAGAATGGCCCCAATCATCTCCATGGCCTAAGAAACCGGAGGCTACGAGCATTTTGTGACTTCGGTTTCGCCAGATATAAACAGCGCCATTGGGAAATTGGGGAAGCATTTTATCAAACCGATTTTGGTGTGGTCAGATCTAGAGTTTAGTAGACCCCAAATTTAAAAAAAAAATTATATGCGACAATACCTATTTTTATCATAGGGGATATTTAAAATCCCTGTGATAAAAATGATAAAAAAAAAGAAAAAGATGAAAGGGACAGTGTAAAAATAAAATAAAAAGCAAAATGAATAATAATAAAAAAAAAAAAAAAAATGCACCCCTGTCCCACCCTGTGCATGCACGCAAAGGTGGACGCAAGCGTCAGTTTCCTGACGTATGTAAAAACAACAATTTCACCATGCATGTGAGGTATCACCGCGAACGTCAGATCGAGGGCAATAATTCTAGCAGTAGACCTCCTCTGCAGATCTAAAGTGGCAACCTGTAAAGGCTTTTAAAAATGTATATAGTTTGTCGCTGCTTCGCGGGTGTGCATCATTTTTAAAGCATGTCATGTTTGGTGTCTATGCACTCGGCATGAGATCAACTTTTATATTTTGCCAAAAATTTGGGGAAAATAGTGTGTTTTTTTGCATTAAAATTAAAAAAAGTGTTTTTTTTCCCCCAAAATTTGCTTTTGTGAACATTTGTGAAAAAAAAAAAAATTGTAACACCCACTATTTAAATCTGTAGGGCCTCTGCTTTAAAAAATATATATAATGTTTGGGGGTTCAAAGTCATTTTCTAGCAAAAAAAAAAAAAAGATTTTTTTCATGTAAATAAAAAGTGTCAGAAAAGACTCGTTGGTTCAAGTGGTTAGAAGAATGGGTGATGTTGGGCATAAAATGCCAGGACAGTAAAAAACCCTCCAAATGACACCATTTTGCAAAGTAGACACCCCAAGCTATTTTCTGAGAGGCATGTTGAGTCCATGGAATATATTATTTGATTGTCATAAATGACACAAAGTTGTCTCTGAAATGATATATTGCTCACCCATGCCATGGGTATGTGTGGAATTACAACCCAAAATACATTCTGCTGCTTCTCCTGAGTACGGGGATACCACATGTGTGAGACTTTTTGTGAGTCTATCCATGTACGGGACCCCGAAAACCAATCACCTCCTTCAGGATTTATAAGGGCGAACATTTATGCCTTCACCCCATACTACCTATCCAGGTTTCGGAGGCCATGAAATGCCCAGATAGCAAAAAAAACCCCAAATGACCCTATTTTGGAAAGTAGACACCCCAAGCTATCTGCTGAGAGGCATGTTGAGTCCATGGAATATTTTATATTTTGCCACAAGTTTCGGGGAAATGACAATTTGTATTTATTATTTTTTTTTTTACACAAAGTTGTCACTGAAATGATATATTGCTCACACATGCCATGGGTATATGTTGAATTACACCCCAAAATACATTCTGCTGCTTCTCCTGAGTATGGGGATACCCCATGTGTGAGACTTTTTGGGAGCCTATCCGCGTACAGGAGCCCAAAAACCAATCACCGCTTTCAGGCTTTCTAAGGGCATAAAATGGTGATTTTACTCCTCAGTACCAATCACGTTTTTGGAGGCCCTGAAATATCAAGGTGGCACAAAACCCCCCAAATGACCCCATTTAAGAAATAAACTGAATTCTTTGTTTTTTTTTTGTTTTTTTTACTTTTTTCAAATTTCAAAACTCTGTGACAAAATGTGAGATCTGAAAAATACTCAACATGCCTCTCAGCAAATACCTTGGAGTGTCTACTTTCCAAAATGGGGTCATTTGGGGGGGGGGGGGGGGTTCTGCTATCTGGGCATTCCATGGCCTCCGAAACTGTGATAGGGAGTGAAATCAGCTTTTTACACACTTAGAAAGCCTGGAGGCGGTGATTGGTTTTTGGGGTCCCGTACGCGGCTAGACTGCCAGAAAGTCTCACATATGTGGCATCCCCGTATTCAGAAGAAGCAGCAGAATGTATTTTGGGGTGTAATTTCACATATACCCATGGCATGTTCAAGCAACATATCATTTAGTGACAACTTTGTGAAAAAAAAAAAATATATATATATTGTCATTTCCCCAAAACTTGTGGCAAAATCTGAAATATTCCATGGACTCAACATGCATCTCAGCAAATAGCTTGGGGTGTCTACTTTCCAAAACGGGGTCATTACGTAGAGGACTCATGCCCCTATGGGGTATACACTCTGAAAAACCCTCAGATAGACGTATGCCCTGGGGTTTTTGGTTAGTGGCTGAAGTCTTAAAGATTCCCGTTTTTACATACGGAAGTGGGGTGTGATGGATAGAATCAACGCCTCCGGTACTTTACGGGTCTAACGTGTTGGGGAGGGGGGGGGGGGGGTTTACTGGGGCAAAACCTTTCATCTGTGGGGTTCGATAAACGACTCTACGTACAACTCAGGTACCTTATAAAGTCTAAAACGGTGTTCAAAACCCCTTTACTGTTATATATATATAAAAAAAAAAAAGTGTTTCAACAGTGATTTACTATACAACGAACTTGTACGGTACCCATATACACTTTAATGT
>BLSH010037215.1:626685-653213 GCA_018402905.1 Glandirana rugosa
TTTTTTTTTTTTGCTATCTGGGCATTTCATGGCCTCCGCAACTAAGATAGGTAGTGTGGGGTGAAGGCATACATTTTTGCCCTTAGAAATTCTGAAGTCGGTGATTGGTTTTTGGGGTCCCGTATGCAGATAGACTCCCAAAAAGTCTCACATATGGGGTATCCCCGTACTCAGGAGATGCAGCAGAATGTATTTTTGGGGTGTAATTCCACACATACCCATGGCATGTGTGAGCAATATAGAATTTCAGTAACAACTTTGTGTAAATTTTTTTGGTCATCTTTTAATCACTTATGACAAAAAAATAAAATATTCAATGGGCTCAAAATGCCTCTCAGCAAATTCCTTGGGGTATTTACTTTCCAAAATGGTGTAATTTGGGGGGGTTTGTACTGCCCCTCCATTTTAGCACCTCAAGAAACTAGACAGTCATAAAATAAAAGCTACAGAAATTCCAGAAAATGTACCCTAGTTTGTAGACGCTATAACTTTTGCGCAAACCAATAAATATATGGTAATTAACTTTTTTTTTTTACCCGAGACATGTGGCTAAATGCATTTTGGCAAAAATTTATGACTAAAATTTAGGTTTATTGTATATTTGTAATAACAAAGTTGAAAATATTTTTTTTCAAAATTTTCGTTTTTCTTTTGTTTACATAGCAAAAAATAAAAAGCGCAGCGGTGAACAAATACCACTGAAAGAAAGCTCTATTTGTGGGGAAAAAAAGGACGCAAATTTTGTTTGGGTACTGCATTGCATGACCGCGCAATTACCAGTTAAAGCGGCCCAGTGCCAAATTGAAAAAAGTGCTCTGGTCCTAAAGCTGGAAAACCTTCCGAGGCTCAAGTGGTTAAGAAAGCTTTGTGGCAACAGCGATATAAAAATAGAGTAATTTATATCAACCTTGGATGTGCCCTGCAGAAAAGAAATTTACATATTTAAGCTTGTTGATTAGAGTAGACAATGCAAAAGCCGTCAAAGTTTGAGAGCAATATCTTTTTACAACAATTAGAGAAGAAAAAAAACATTCAAAAGGTTATTAAAAGGGGAAGTATAGCCAAAACCCTTTGGCTATACTTCTACTGGGGATCCCAGGAGTGCAGTTCAATCTGCACTCCTGAGACCCGTTTTCAGTCCACAGAGGGCTAAAAGTCCGCTGTCAGCTGATGTTACAGAGCCACTCCAGGCTCTGAAAAGATCCAGAGCATATGCTCGGGATCTGCCCAGAAGCCTGGACCAGCAGCTGATTCAGACTCTCAACGAATTGCTGAGAGCCTGAGCCAGCCACTCCCGGTCCCTTCCACAGCTCAGTGCTCCAGTGAGCGCTGGAGGGGCAGAACAGAGAGCCAGAGGCCAACAGTCACCGCTCTCTGCAGGCCGAGGACAAAGAGCTGAGCGTTCAGTTCTCAGTCTTAGAATTGGCAGAGGACCGATGCTGCATCCACCTAGGCGAGTATAATTTTTTTTTTCTCGTTAACCCATACTTCTCCTTTAAAATAAAAAAAAATATAACAAAGTGCAAAACTTACATAGTCTGCAATACAAGTAGGCAAATACGCCAATCTTTTATGATTAGGACACTTCTTGTGATCATACCTAAAGCAGAACTTTACCCATAACAACTTGATAAAAAATAATGTTCTTTAGCAAGGAACATACATTCCATATCTCTGGTGCCCAACCTGCAGGCCTTTATATATGTGTGGCCCTTGGACCTCAGCAGTCTGTAGAGGGCACATTGATTAGGGCAATAGCATTGATCTCTACTAGCCTCATGTAACATGTTAATAGTTTCGTATTGCCTTCAGTCTTCTCCCCAGACAAAAATGTAGCATGTCCACATTCTCTAACCCTCATTTCCTCTATTAGGCCTGCAGATTCTGACAGTCCTTTCAATCATTACATATATCGAGCACTTTGTGGCTCTTTGGTGATGTCAAGGGTCACATTTGAGGCCCACTTTAGCTCATAAGCTGACAACCACTGATCTACATGACTTCTTATGCTATCAAAATTCGTGTGTGCAGTAAATTGCCTCCAGCGTTGTTGTTGTTTTATCTTGCTGGAGGCTGCCATTTTGCTGAAGCTCAGAGCCCCTGAGCAGCAGGAAATCTTTAGGCTGTCAACAGATGGCCACTAGTTCACTAGTTTCTGCACAGTGCTGAAAAACGGAGCAACTGAGCAAGTGCAGAGGAGGGGGAAGACTGTGTATTTTGTACAGTATAGGCATTTATTTTTAACGTTTTTAAAAGCTATACCTGCAAAAAAGGCCAGCATAAAGTGATACAGCAGGACTTAAAGTGGGAGTAAACTCCCTTGTAAGATTTTTAAATTATAGGTTAGCCTATAATAAGGTTTACCTATAGCTACAGTAAATATTTCCTAAACATGCACCGTTTTGAAGATATGTACTTTAAATGCAGCCGGTGACATCACTGGAGCATGCACTCTGAAGGCACAGCATTCCCGCGCCGTTCCTTCAAAGCCATGCTGTAAACCGTGAATCCCGCATGCATGCGGACATCGTCAGCTCGGCCATTCATATCACAGAAGCCCACATACCCAGAAGGAAGACCGGGTGAAGATGGAAACGCCTTCAGGAGGTGACAGCATGCCGCTGGAGGGCTTCGTTTTCAGGTAAGTCTGTCATAATGTGTTAGTATGCAATGCATACTAGCACATTATGACCTAAACTGCCTGGTGCCTGTTTTATTTATTTATTTCAGTTTTTATGCAGCTCACTACTGCTTTAATTTTCTGACTAAAGTTCCACTTTAAGGCAATTCCAATCACGTCTATATATTTTTTTTTTAATGATTAATGCAGAAGGGCTCAGGCACAGTGTAGCCTATTTGAAAGATAATGAGGAGATCGTGGCTGGATGATTGGTTTAGGAAACAATGGTATGAGTATTCAATTCAACAGATTTTAGATTTTTAGACTGGCACTGGCAACCTGGAATAAGTCCCATTTTCAAAGTGAAGTATGTAAACACACACATGTAGCTTTAACAACGGTTTATGAAGATGTCTTTCTTTAAAAATGTTCCTGTCTGATGTGAGAAAGTGAGGCAGAAGCCAACAATGATTGGCAAGTAGTGCAAAGACATTAATACAAGTTGTTACAAACAGATCATTTGAAGATTGGATTGCATATATAGGATATAACGGTTACCCAATGTCTGGTGTACCTGACGGTTTCTAGAATTGACCTGGTCTTCACCGGGGGGTTCTGTCCTGCCAAGAGTCACGGATATCCAGATCCTGCCCAGGGGCATCTCTGATCATGCCCTGATCCTTCTCCGGCTGGACATCTCTGTGGCCCCCGCGGACAATCTGCGGAGGTTATCGAGATTCTGGATCTCCGATGAGGGCATGGATGCAGGTTTCAGGGGGGCAATGGTGACCTACTGGACAGCCAACCTGGGCTCCGCTAACGAGCTGGTGGTTTGGGAGGCCTTCAGGGCTTACAAACGGGCAAAGTCATGTGAATCCTCACCTCCCTTACACAGAAACGACTATTGGCCCAATCCCAACGTATTCTCGAACAGGGGGAGCGTGCAGGGAAATTGTTGGCTTGGCTCTCCAGGGAGCAGTCGGGTTGCACTAGTATCCCTCATATTCGTAACTTTATGGGTGACCTGGTCACTACTCCGAATGACATTAACCAATGCTTTGCTACATTTTACGAGTCAACCTATAGCACTCGAGTGACATATGACCCAATGGAATTGACCTCCAACCTGGTGGACATAGATGTCCCGGTCCTAACCACAACGTATAGGAATAGGCTGAACGCGCCCATTACTGTCGACGAGATACTTAAGGCACTCAAGACCCTCCAGTCAGGAAAGACTCCCAGCCCGGACAGGATTCCGATGGAATTCTACAAATATGCAGACGACTTAGCCCCCAGATTTCACATTATGCTTTGTGAAGCGCATAGAACTAACTCTCTTCCGGCATCCATGGGAGATGCGGTGATAGTGGTGATCCCTAAATCGGGAAAAGACCCCTCCCTGTGTTCCTCGTATCGCCCTATCTCCCTGCTCAACACAGATGCCAAGATCTTGGCCAAGGTCCTTGCCCTCAGACGGAATACTGTCACTACTGAATTGGTCCACCCCGACCAAACGGGCTTTATGCCAGGGAAGGGGACAGATATTCTCAGGAGACTTTTCACACATATAGCGAATGCGGAGTGGGGCTCACGGGGGGTGGTGGCCTCTCTCAATGTGGAGAAGGCCTTAGACTCCTTGGAGTGGGACTACTTATGGGCTGTACTGAACAAATTCAGGTTTGGGTCGGGCTTTCTGACATGGATGAAAATGTTGTATGCTGCACCGCGGGCCCGAGTCCGCACGAATGGTACTCTTTCAAATTCCTTCCAGCTAGGCCGTGGAACGCGTCAGAGGTGCCCCTTGTCCCCGGGTCCTTTTGCTTTGGCCCTGGAGCCGCTCACGGAGCGGATCAGGGCCACTGAGGGAGTGAGGGGTGTGGTGGTCCCCCCGCTGGAGGAAAAAATTTCCCTCTATGCGGACGATACCCTTCTCTATCTAGAAGACGCTTCATTATCCTTGCAAACGGCATTGGCTGTTTGAACAGTTTGCACGGTTCTCCGGAATCCGTATAAATTGGGACAAGTCAGTGCTGTTCCCGTTGCATCCCTTCACCCCCCGCTTGGCCACAGGCACTTCCCTTGGATGGGTGGAAGAGTTTACCTATTTGGGTGTCAGGGTAGGTGCAGACCTTAGAGCATACATGGAACATAACATACAGCCCCTTATGTCACAGCTCCAGACCAAGTGCTCGACGTGGCGGACCCTGCCCCTAACTCCGGTGGGTAGGATTAATCTCCTAAAAATGATCTTCCTCCCCAAATTTCTTTAGTTCTTTTGAAACACCCCAACCCTCATCCCCAAGTCCTTTTTCAAAAAGTTGGAGGGCATGCTGCTTTCTTTTACCTGGGCTGGGAGGCCACCGAGGGTCGCAAAAACGATCCTCTATCTACCCCTATCTGGGGGTGGACTGGCGCTCCCAAATTTCCAGCTATATTACTGGGCATCCGTGCCGGTCACGGTGAGATGGTGGTTCTCCCAGCCCAGACAGAATCCGGCAAACAACCTAGAGGCAGCTATCCTAGGACGCAGCCCTGAGCAATGTGGCATTCGGGGGGGGGGTAAAAGCCCACTCTTCTATGACCACTCCTATGAAGACCACCGCTAGGGTATGGCAGGAGGCGAGGGCAGTCTTCAGGAAACCTTCCCATGTTTCCCCGTACACACCACTTTGGGGCAACCCGCTGCTCCCCCACCTACAGATGATCCCAGACCCTTCACTATGGGCCAAACGGGGTATCACCACCTTGAAGCATGTGATCCGGGATGGGAAACTTATGCCCTTCCGGGAGCTCAGATCTGCACACTCGCTCCCCGGGTCCTTCGGCTTTCGTTACCGCCAGCTGCACCACGCCCTTTGGGCACAGTTCTCCAGTCCAATAGTCCTTGAATCAGACTCCATTGAACGCCTGCTGATATCCAGTATGATGGGGAAACCGCTCTCTACACTTTATATCTATCTAACGGTGGCGCACGACATGAAACCCACAAGGTCCCTAGAAAAATGGCAGGAGGACATACCCGCTTTGGGGGAGGGGAAATGTGTTTCCACATACATCCCAACTATGATAGTGGCAAAAGATAGGTTCATTCAACTAAAATTCCTTCATAGAGCCTATTATACGCCTACAGGCTAGCTCAGATATATCTGCAGAGGGATTCTAGGTGTCCCAGGTGTGAAATGGAGGAGGGAACCTTTTTGCATATGGTCTGGTCCTGCCCCAAAATTCAGACATACTGGGAAGTGGTTACCAAAACACTATCGGAACTATGCAACACTCAGATTCCTATGGACCCCTTAGCATTACTACTTAGTCATTTGGAGGACATAGAGGGGAACAGATATGTCAAGCTTTGTGTCACCTTCTCTCTCTACTATGCCAGGCAGGAGATACTGTTAAAATGGAAGGAGACTGACCCACCCACTTGCGAAGAGTGGAGACAATCGACTAGAGGGATGCTGCCCTTATACAAACTTACATACGAGAGTAGGCAATGTCCGGCCAAGTTTAACAAAATCTGGTCCAGCTGGGTGGACGCGGATGGATAGAGGCCGGTGTCTACCCCCCCCCCCCTTTTATTTTGGTGGGTGGGAGAGAGGTGGGACTCACCCCAATGTCATGAGGTTATCTGCTATACCGAACAATGATGTCTAGGGTTAGGGGATACTAACATTGAAATGTCCAGCTGAATAGACTACTGTTGGAGGGATGCCCCCACTTGTGAACTGATCATTCTATTATTATACTGCAATGTATTTGAGTATATTCGTGTGATGACATGCTTTGTAATGCTGAATTGTCAATAAAATATATGTTAAAAAAAAAAGCCATCCTCCCTGCTGACGTGTACAAGAAAAAGGAGCAACGTTGCTTTTTCCCATTAGAATGTTCCCCGTCACCACATGGGTATGCAGCTGAGCTCGGTTAGCTCTGCTGCCCCACCATCTCCCAGTATGAGTGCTGCTGTTCAAGGGACAACAGGAGGCTTATACCAAGACAAATGCAGGTACTTAGGCATTCCTTTAAAAATAGCTGTAATTTTGCATATATCCTGCATAATCGTATTCAGTGGTGTTTTACACTGTATGTGCTAGTTTTATTTTAACGCTTTTACATTCTGTTTAAAATTAAATTATGTCTCTATGAATTCATTCCAAATGTACAGAGGAAAAAAAAAAAAAGATCTACAGACTAGAATTCAGTGTGTGTGTAAATCAAAAATTCCACACCAGCTAGAATGCTTTAATTTCTTGGGCCATTGCAGTACATTAAAACTTTTGCATAAAATGATGTTAATTTCTGCCACACATTTTATGGCTGGTGTAGGCAACTCAGCAGAGAGTGAAAATCTACTCTGCAAACAACTTCGATTAGCTACAGAAATGCATTTTTATGGAGGTTATGATCCAGTGAAGCTCATGTTTTGCACTAAAACTGTCACATACATCATACGACTGCTTACTCTGCAGCTCGCTAAAGCTGCTTCATTTCCAATGCGAAGAAAGATTGCCATGAAAGGTGTCTAATCCCCAGTCACTCTCATTTATCATGTCCATTATTGTAACGATTGTCCATAAAATAAGGAATAGAAAGATCTAATTTAAAAAGTGCCATTAGCTTTACTCCACTGCCCTAGAAAACTGGGGGTCAAAGGTGGCCACTGGAATTCCATAGCATTGCCAGCACAGTAAAATGCATCCCTTTCACAGCTTATAGGGTCTGTGACATGGTTTGCACCTTAGTGGAGTGCTTACAGAGTGCAGAGCAGCCATGATACCTGGATTTTTTTTTTTATTCAAATCAAAACCAACACTAAACAGAGAACAGGGTAAAAGATTGCAAAATTGGGGAAAACTTCAACATAGAAGAACACTACAGTTGAACTCTAGATGTCAGAATAATTTTGCAGTGCTGCTGTTCTCTCCAATTCTAAAATTAAAAATTAATATATTTCATTGGACGGCTGGAATATGGCTCACCCAAAGGAATGAATGAGATTAAGTGCCTGTGCACACAAAAAGAGGAGGAGCGGTCAGGCAGGGTTGCACTGTGAAGATTTCTGTAAGGGGAAGGCAGTTAAGTATTTAAAGTGGCCCTTCACCCTATGTTGCCATGCTTCCTTCCCCACTCTTACAGCTTGGCATAATTTTCTTTTAACTGGTCATGTTTATTTGTGCTGCAAAGCAACACTTGCTCATTTCTCGAATAGGTTAGAATGAGATGTGGCAGATGGCTTTGGGTCCGTGCAAGTCCTGTGGATTTGTGCATGCACGAGATATTACCTACACATGCACAATTGTGCTAAAGGGCTCTGCCAGCACCCGAAAGCCAGACATCCCTTTGGCACATCTGTGCATGGCCGTGGGGAAGGGGGCAGGGAGCCACAACAGAGCAGGACTTAAAGCGGAGTTCCACCCAGAAAATGTTTTTTACATTATTCAAGTCCTTTGCCTATATAGACTTACCTTTGAAGGAAAAAAAATGTATACTCACCCCAAGTCACTTGTTGCTAGGTGGTCTTTGTAATCTGCCCCTTTTAGGCCCTAGGCTCTTCTCCTCACTTCCAGCTTCGCTTGGCCTCCTGGGAGATGTGACTCATCATTTCCCAGGAGTCAGTGGGCTTCCCTGTACTGTAAAATTGCGTTATTTCCAGACAGGAAATGACACGATTTAAGGCGGACCGAGATTGTGGAGTGCATGATGATTACCCACCATGCACTTCTTTCAGGAAGAGATGCCAGGAGACTACAGATGGGCTTCAGATGCCCTCACCTAAAATGGAAAAGTCCAGCAGTGAGAAAAATGAAATTGTGAGTAAAAATACATGTAATTACTAGGCAGTTTGAAAGTAAGGAAACAAAAGGTTACATCGATTTAGTATTAAAAGAGTGGATGGCAAAACAAAAAAAAAATTCTGGGTGGAACTCCACTTTAAGTTCTGCTTTACCATGACAGGGGTTGGAGAACACCATACATACACACTAACACAGGAGTAAACATTTTTTAAAATAAATATTAAATGCGTTCAATTTCAAGAAATATAAAACAAATCAAGAAATTAACAATTTAACATTCATTGGCATCAATCGTGTGCAAGAACTAGAGAATACCTGAACTGCACTTTTTCCAATGGCAGAAAGTATTTCCCTCAGCGTCTGATAGTGTTCCAGCAAATGGTCTCCACATATGATATCCACCTAGAAGACCATTATTCTTTAAAACACAAGCTTTATCATGGTTTATGTCCTTCATATAGTACTAGAAATCAAGAATCGTAAACGTTATTTAAAATACCCAGAAACATTAAGGTAAAAAATGCCCCACTACTCGTCCTCCACCCCTCCATCCATAAACACCTACCTGACTCCTATCACTGCTCCAGCACTATGTCAGCTGCAGCACCGCTCCTCTGACTTCCTGTTCTCACAGGAGACAATACTAGCTCCTGCTGCTGTCAGTCAAAATCCTGTGGGGAGGGACCAGGGGTGTGGTTTACTGGCGCTGTGTGTACCTATGAAAGCACACAGCCAAGCTCTAAGCATGTGCACCTCTTAGAGCCCAGCTTGCTGAGAAGGCACCTGGAGGAGTGGACAGTGTCAGTGGGGGACTGCCAAAGAAGGGGTAAGGGACAAATGGAAAGAGCACCAGACTTGAGTAAAAGGGTCAAAATTCATTCATTCATTCGTTTCTACAAAAAAACAAAAAAACAGCCAATGTATTTTGGGGGTCAGAGAGACTCCCCCTTCATCAGGTCTTCAGTTAAAATAAGAGCCTTAAATGGACTCAAAGTAGAGCACTCCTATGTGAATCTGTGAAGAAAAGCCAATTGCAGATCAGAAGAGTTACTGGCCAGCAGTACCTGCCTGAGCATCCAAGTTGGCCAGTAACCCCCTACCACCTCAACCATTCACAAAAAGCCTTGTGTTCTTTTCACAGAATACAGGGTGGGGAAAAGGGGAGGGGAGATTAGGTGAGGGTATGCCACATGAGCTCTCCTCCTCTATTCACAGAACATCCTGTATTCTGTGAGAAATACTTTTTGTGAATGGGTAATGAGAGGGGGGGGCAAGGATGTGACTGGAGCCTTCAGTACCATAGCTGTGTCTCTTATTCCCTCAGCAGCTGGAAATCCAGTGCTGTGTGGAGGAATGAGCTAGTAACTTAAAAAGCATGTACTTGTGTATATTATCTGCAGAGAAGCTCATTTTAGTCTGGTTTTACAGATCATTGCGTTTATAATATTTATCTGCATTAAAAAAAATCATATTTGATGGATCACTAACATTGCAATAAATGTAAACATTATTCACAATGCGTTCTTTCACAGAACTCAGTATTACTTACTTGACACATTGCAGTGAGCTCCATTTTCCGTCTTAAGAATTTCTCCACATGTCCAATGGTTGCTTCTCCAGACACACGTACAAACTTCTTCTCCAGAGGCTAAAATATCAGACAGTGGGCTTGTTTTATTAAAGTAATATAGAGCGTTACCTAGAGCTGCAGGAACACGGTCATTAGCATACATGTATACCAACAACAGTGTCCCTTTAAGAGCCTCCAGTCGCCCCAAGTCGCTTTACATGTCAAATCCCATTGAAATGAATGGGAGCAGTCTTAATGTACGCTACTGAGTTGCTCCAACTTCAAAAAAAGGTTCCTGCACGATTCCAAGGTGACTTCTATTCAACTTGTGCCCATAGAAGTCAATGGAAGTCGGATCCCTCATCTGAATGCAAGTGACTTTGTCAGTGAAAAGAATAGAATTAATTTGGGGGCAGCCCCCTCCCTCCCTTCTGAATGGCTGTAGGCAAAGTCGCCTGGCATAAGTTGTGTTGTAAGTCGCCTAGCAAAGTCGCGCTGAAGTCGGATCACCCTTGTGTGAACCGAGCCTTAAGACATGCCATAGGAGGAATATATGGGCTTCTTTTGGCAACCTCCTCAACAAGTGAACAAAGATTTCTATTACTGAAGGTAGTAATTCAAGTACAAAGATCATAAAGAGACACAATTGTTAGGATAGATGTGGCCCAACCCTGTAGTGTGCCTTTAGAGGAGCCATACCATGAGAGAAATACATGGACCTACTATCAACCTCCTCAAAACGTTGTAATATGGATCTAGTAGCTTTCATCCCAAGTCACTTACCCCCCAAAAAAGTAGTCAGAAAATAAAGTCATAGTGAGGTTAAAGTGGTTGTTAACTCGTGACAACCACTATAATGAGGCTTACCTGTAGGTGCCCTGCAGATCTCCCAAACCTGCACGGTTTAGGAGATATACAGTTTCCTAGATGTGCCGACGTAATTTCGGCACATGTGCAGGGAAGAAACGGCCTCCATGCCTTTTCTTCACGGTGATCGTGCCGTGACTGGCGGCTCCCGCGTGCATGCACGGGAGTGACGTCACGCGGCTCCGGCCAGTCACAGAGGCGGAGATCACGGCCCGGAAGGAAGAAGGGCAGAAGATGGATGCAGTCAGTACAGGGGAAAGCGCTGGACATCGCAGGCTTCGTTTGCAGGTCAGTGGCACATAATGGGCTACTATGCGATGCATAGTAACCTATTATGCATCTACTTTACAGGGGAATGTAGAAGAAGTAATCCCCATCTGGGTTTATTTCCTCTTTAAGATTTCTGATCACAGATTCAAAAAATAGCTAAGCCAGAAAAACAGCATGACAGTCAATTTAAGCAATGGCAGTCTATGTATTTCTCTCATGACAGGTTTTCCAAAAGACTTTAAAACAAGGAGAAAAAGCAGAGTTCAGGAAAAGTTCACTAAACACAAAATGTGCAAGCTACTCGTTTGATATCTTGCACACAACAGACTCTTTAAAGGCAGAGCTTGTCACATTTAATAACGCAGTCTCACTAATTATGAACATGACAACTGTTTTCCTCCAGCACTCTTTTTCAGACATTTCAGGACTCGAATATGAATAATGAAAGAGACATTAAACATGCATGAACCTATTCCAAACACAGCAGTGGGGAAAGAAAAAACACAAATAAAGGCAGTGAGACAGCACTTTCTCATAGGCGTTACATTTCTCTTTTTCAGCAGTTTGCTACTGGACTACTGAGGAGATGACTTAACAGTTTTCTCAGAACGCAGATAAAAAGCAGAACCTCACTATGCAGACCTCTTATATGTATGATTTGATGGCTTAAAATGTTTTTAAAGGCAATTAAAAAAAAAAAAAAAACAACAAACGTCATATTTACCAATGATTTTGCACAGAGTAGCCCTGATTCTAGGGTTGCCAACTTTTCTTCAAGTGAAACCCGAACACTTAAGCTACAGCAATTTTTTTTTATAGTATAAACTATACATATATTTTTTGCTATAAAATAATATTTCTAATCATATGAAGTTAATGACAGTCCCCCCTTTACATCAGAGTCCGCAGAGTTCCCTTTCACTATAAGGGGGAACTCTGCAGACTTTGATGTAAGGGAGAACTCTGGGGACTCTAACATAAGGGATGCTCTGGGAACCCTGATTTAAGCGGGAAAACTGAGAACTCTGATGTATGGAGAGGACTCTGATGTAAGGAGGAACTCTGTGGCCTCTTATTTAAGTGATGCTCTGAGAACCCTGATTTACCTTAGTGTACACACAATCCAGATGTATCGGAGGCTGCTGGACTTCAGATTTCAGGCCCCCACTTTCCTTTTCTGAGGCACAGCACTGGGGATTGGATTGTGGGCAGACACAGAGGGGTAGGGGTGGGAGGAAGGGGTGAAGATTGAGTCCTCTCTCCTTTCCTGTCTGTGTGTGTTTGGGGGGGGGGGGTGTTAGTGCTGGCTTTGGGCAGTGTCAAAGAGAGTGTAACAGTGTCTCTCAGCTGAGACAACTGCAGCCAGCAACCCCGCTAGGAAGCCATAGTCTAGGCTGAATAGTGTGTCCGGGTTTCAGGCAGTCTGAAACCCGGACGCATGATCCCATGATCCCAAACTCGAACTGTTCGGGTGAATCCTGGACAGGTGGCAACCCTACCCGATTCTCCTTTTCTTGGGTCCCATGCTGGCCTTCTGGGTTCCTCTTCCCTGCTGAATGCCCCCATAGCAAGCCATTTGCTAGGGGGAACACTCGTGTGTGCTTGCTCCAGAGCCCCAACCCCTACTAACTGGCTGTGATTGACAGCAGCGGGAGCCAATTGGGAGGGAGAGCAGCTGCTCTTGCGCACATCACTGGATTGAGATGGGGCTTAGGTAAGTTTAGAGAAGGTTTTTCACTTTTGGTTTTAAAGGCTGAAGGTGAGAAGCACAGCAAACAATCACTAATGGCCAATGGAAATAGGAACTGAAAATTGTCCCCTCTGCTAAAAAGGACCTTACACTTGAAGCAGGCATCAGATCAGGCAGACATTTCCACCTGGAAGAATGTATTTAGACCAAGTGGCAATCCTACAATTCTCATAAACAGGAAGGGGGGGGGGGGGCTGGACCTTCTGAGGGAAGCTACAGCTGAAAGATTTGCACAGAAAGCAGCTCATCCAGCAGCAGACCATGGGACAGGAGTACAATGCCCTGGTTAATGTAAAAGGCAAAGCACTGGGCACCTCAAACCCATCATTTCCCTATGCAAGAGCTTCTAAAGATATGTCTTAAAGGACTAATGCACACAAAATAAGATGTATTTGCAGCACCCAGATACCAGCGTATTCTGTACTAATTTACGTTAACTAGCAGAATTATGCAGCAGATGTGGCCCCTGGGTGCCACAAATACAGGCCAATGTTCTATCCTACATTGTACGGCTATACGTCCTACAATTCACCTGTTTGTAAGAGCCCTAATAGGGTTAAAGTACTGTGAAGACCTTTGAGAACACCGGGAGAGCCAAAAGTATGTTTACCAAGCCCCCTAAGCCCTAACTTCACCCTCACCGCTACCCCCCCCCCCCCCCCACGATCCCCAGCCTGTCAGCTCGCCGGAGAAACCAGGCAGAAGCTGCGGGAGGGGAAGGAGGTATGCCAATGGATGAGGGGTGCGGGGGCCAGTATGGGGGGTGATCTGAGGGGGGGGGGGGGGGGGGGGGGCGGAAACACATCTGGATCCCCCCAAGCCCCATGCAGCACCTGAAGCCGGAGGGAGCGGCAGAATAGGGATGTCAGCTAATGATGGTAGGTGGGGAGGAGAGGGGGAATCCTAAGACACATGACTGGTTGTTAAGGAAGTGGCGCCCCCGTTCCATAACAACCAATAATTGCCTGCATTTTTTTCCTTTTCATTTCAGTCATTAGCGGGGAATTCCCACTGAAAACTGAAAGAACAAAGACCGAAGGTATCGGTTTCTGGTATCAGGGCATTTTTCACGAGTACCGATGCTCTGAAAATGCCCAGTATCGGTACTGATACTAGTATCGGTGCAACCCTAAAGACAATTCTGAAGAACTTTTTTATTTTAAAGATTTATGAGCCCTGAACATTAGGTTATCAAACAAGATTGCAATAAAATAAGACATGATACTCTTTGCTTCGATCAAATGTAAAAATGTAAAGAAACGTAATGAAAAATAATGTAATGTGTAAAGAAAATTTAAAAAATTACCATTAAGTTACATTAGGATCTTTTTCTTTAGTACTTGCCGATACTAATTACAGATACCTACCGCAACTTTTTTGTTTACACTTCAGCTGTCACCCAGTGGTAAAGCATTCAAAAGTTATTTTACAAATTAAATCATTTTTTTTTTAATTTTGCACTTTTTTTTAATGTGAAACATGTAAAATATATGTTAAAAGGTGTAAAAATATTAATGCAAACATTTTTTTTTCTTTTTTTTTTTAACCACTTCCCGACCGCCGTATGCAGAATGACGGCTGGGAAGTGGCTGAGTTATCCTGACTGGACGTCATATGACGTCCTCAGGATAACAAGCCGCCGCGTGCCCGGGGGGGGCGCGCATCGCGGCGATCGGTGGTGTGGGGGGTCAGTCTGACCCCCCGCAATGCCGATCTCGGTAAAGTGCTTCGATCCGAAGCACTTTACCATGTGACCAGCCGTGACCAATCACGGCTGGTCACAGTGTAATACAGGAAAGCCGTTTATCGGCTTTCCTGTACTCAGGTCTGCAGACCTGATGAGGGGAGAGCCGATCGGCTGCATCCCTGACAGGGAGGGTTTGTGCTGATGATTTATCAGCACAGCCCTCCCTTGGATCGCCACCCTAGACCACCAGGGAGCCTGCCCAGGGACCACCATGGATGCGATCACCCAGGACCACCAGGGAGCCGACCAGGGACCACCAGGGAGCCGATCTGGACCACCAGGGAGACCCCCCTAGACCACCAGGTAAGTGACATACTGCTCAGTGCCACCTTCACTCAGTGCCACCTTCAGATGCCAACCTAGACCACCAGGGAATGAGCCCCTATTAACGTATATGCCCACCAGTGCCCCTATCAGTGCCCACCAGTGCCCCTATCAATGCATACCAGTGCCACACATCAGTGCCCACCATTGCCACCTACCAGTGCCCACCTATCAGTGCCCATCAGTGCCCCCTATGAGTGCCAATCAGTACAGTCTATTAGTGCCCATTAGTGCCACTTAGCAGTGTCCGTCAGTGCTGTATATCAGTGCCCATCAGTGCTGTATATCAGTGCCACCTCTCAGTACCCGTCAGTGCCGCTTATCAGTGCCGCCTCACATAAGTGCCTCATCATCAGTGCCACCTCATCAGTGCCGCCTCATCAGTGCCAATCAGTACTGCCATATCAGTGCCCGTCAGTGTAGCCTTATCAGTGCCCACCAGTGATGGAGAAAATTTACTTATTTACAAAGTTGTGTGACAAAAATAGAGAATTTTCTTTTTTTTTTTCAAAATTTTCGGTCTTTTTTTATTTGTAGCGCAAAAAATAAAAACCGCAGGGGTGATCAAATACCACCAAAAGAAAGCTCTATTTGTGGGAACAAAATGATAAAAACTTTGTTTGGGTACAGCGTCGCACGACCGCGCAATTGTCATTCAAAGCACAACAGCACTGAAAACTGAAAATTGGTCTGGTAGTAAAGGGTTCTAAGTGCATAGTATTGAAGTGGTTAATTATCAATAGTTTAGAAAATAGAAGTAAATGAAAAAAAAAATCAGCATGAAAATATTAAATGAAGGAGAATAAGGAGTTAATAAGGCTGATTAGCATAAATTAAGGGTTATTAAGGGGTTAAACAGAGGAACAATTTAACAAAATAATAATAAAAAAAAATAAAAAATTATTATATATATATATATATATATATATATATATATTTTTTTTTTTTTACTTGACAAGGCTGCTTTAAACTGACTTCATTTCCAGACCAAAGTTCATCTCTTTGATCTGTAAATAATTAAACAGAAAGATACAATATTTCTTTTGATCTCGAAGCACTGAGCAATGTTGTTGATACACATTGCCAGCTGCTGTTTTTTTTTTTTGACAGCTGTGTTCTGCACTTTCTACATGAATCATGGGGATGCTGGATTAAGATTGTAGGGGTAGAATCGAGATCACAATCTCTTAACGATTAAGCGCACAGCTCTACTGTACATCATACGGGCAGGCAGTTTCACACTGACAGGAAGAATCAATTAACTACCAGAGCGCTTAATAGCACCCTGACTGTTCATTGAGAACAACAAGTCGAAATCTGCAAAGGCTGTCGGTACTTTTAGTTTTCACATTCTCAGAACTGTTTGAATGAATGACATGGCCAGGCAAGCGGTCGGGCGGAGACCAGCACGGGCATTTTAAATTCTGACTGCAAGCAGGAGAAGAACGTCACACAATGGGGGATTGGGGAGGTGCAGGGGCCAATGCTACAGTAACATGTTATACCCTGAATATGGGTGTAACATGTAACATGTTACGAAAGGTGAACTTTTCCTTTAAGGCGAGACATGGCTGAAACCACAGAGTGAATGGACCACGCCTGAACAAAATCAGCCCTTACCCTATGTTTACACCTATGAGTTTTTTTTAGTGCATTTTGCAGTAATGCACTACAGTCTATTCAACATGGTTTCCTACAGTACACATTCACATTTATGCGTTTTGTAGACGGTGCGTACTTGGAAAGGACTTTTTCCCCGCATTTTGCGCAAGTATTGTGTTTGCCATGTAATTTTTTATGGGTTTTGTCTTTTATTTTTTCGTTTAAACACTTAGCTGGTTACTAAGGAGTGGGCTGGGAAGCCGGCCGCAGCATCCTTAACAAACGATGAGTCATCAGCTGTCAGTGGGATTGGCCGCTGAATGTAAAAAAGGGTGAAAAAAAAAAAAAGGCAAAGGTCCATACCAGGCTCTTCGGGTCTATTATGGATTCGGAGGGGACCTTTGGGTCTCCCCCAAAATCCACACGGGCCCTTATCTGAGCATGTAGCCCGGCAGATCAGGAAAGGGAGGGGACGAACCATACCAGGCCGTATGCCCTCAACATGGGGGGATGGGAGCTTTGGGGCAGAGGGGTGCCCCCCACCAAAAAGCACCTTGACCCCATGGTGATGGGGACAAGGGCCTCTTCCCCACAACCCTGGCTGTGGGGGTCCGTGGGCAGGGGGCTTATCGGAATCTGTAAGTCCCCTTTACATTGTACCCCTACCCATTTACCCCAAAAAGTAGTGAAATATTAAAAACAAAATACAAGAGACGATGTTTCACAAGTCCTTTTTTAGAAATGAAACATGTCCCCTGTCGCAGCTCCAACCTGTCTTCTTTTTCCAGTAGTTGGCAGTCGGTGAGCCAATGAGGAGAGGGGGTGTGTCTGAATGGACTAGGCTGCAATCCATAAAAAGCTGCTTGCTGTGGGGGCACTCGGCAGGAGAGAGGGGTCAGAAGTGCCGGTGAGGGAGCCAAGGAGGAGGAGGATCTGGGCTGCTCTGTGCAAAACTACCGCACAGAGCAGAGAAGTATAATAGGTTTGTCATTTAAAGAACAAAACAAAAAAAAAAAAAACACACACATAAGACTTTAGTATCAGTTTAATGATTTCTGTGGCTTTTCATTTTTTTTGTTTATATGAAACAAGGATTCGTCATCTGGCTGTCTACTGAGCAGCTGCCTCTAATTTCTGTCCAGTTATCTAACTGGGTATCAAAGATTTTAATGAATTATTGCAGATAGATTATTGCACATGGGTGACCCAATCAGTTTTGCCTGT
This sequence comes from Glandirana rugosa, assembly GCA_018402905.1. Taxonomy (NCBI): domain Eukaryota; kingdom Metazoa; phylum Chordata; class Amphibia; order Anura; family Ranidae; genus Glandirana; species Glandirana rugosa. Next base: position 644,458 of record BLSH010037215.1, read on the forward strand.
CAAGTCCATTAAAAAGAAAAAAAAGGTTTGCACCTGAATGGACATATTCACAGATGCCCTGATGAATGAAATGGACGCGGCCTATCTGAGAGGACCCTAAAATGTATTTTCACACAAAACTGATAGATCCCCTCATCAACATAGCGATGTAAGATGCAGGGATCCCTCCTGATGAGCTATCGCATTGTAACGGAGAGTCCCCCCCAAATACACTGATCAGTGTATCAGCTGCAACCGCTGATCAAATGCTGGTTTTCCAGCAACGCTATTCAACAGAAGCCAGTCTAATGACAGCGGTAAACACGTACCTGTCAACTTTCTGTACGTGTGTATTGGGCTTAAAGTGGTTGTCAAGTCTTGACAACCACTTTAACCTACAGGTAAGCTTAGAATAAGGCTTAACTGTAGGTTCCCTGCATATCTCCCAAACCTGCACGGTTCAGGAGATATGCAGTGTACGGTGATGTGCCCACGTCATCGGGCACATGCGCAGTGAAGAGACAGCCTTCGCGCCGCTTCTTCACTGACAGCGTGCCGCGATTGGCGGCTCCCTCGCGCATGCGCAGAAGCGACGTCACGCGGCTTCGGCAAATCGCAGAGCCGGAGCCCGCGCCCCCCGGAAGGAAGAGGGCCGAAGATGGACACTTCCTGGAGCGGGGACAACGCGGGCTTCCATGGCAGGTAAGTGTCACATAATGGACTAGTATGGGATGCATACTAGTCTATGATGCTTTTACATTGCAGGGTAATCAGGAGAAACAAAGAGGAAGTAAAACTCATCAGGGTTTACTTCCTCTAACACTAACTAGTCTGAAAAATGTTCCCTCCTCCTTCTGCTACCTATACTGCCTAACCTGGGTAAAAAGGTGTGAATATTTACCTATTTTTAGTATGCTCCAGCCACATGATTCACAGCTCCAGCTCCCCTGTGTCAGTCAATGGCAACTGCAGGGGAGAGGAGGGAGCGCAGAAAACGGTTGGAGACATGGGAGCCTATGAGTGACACCAGTGCTCCCCTACCTTTCCCTTGCAGCCGCTGTTCTCCAACACAGGGGATCACGTAACTGGATGGAGCAGACTAGAAATAACTTGACACAGTAAACCTCAATGCACAAAAATGTCCTGATGTTGTTTGGCCCTCAGGTGCGGCACTCTATAATTTTCAAGTTGACAACCAATGTTCTAACACAGGGTTTCTCAAACTTTTTTCAGTCAAGGCACCCTTTAAAATTATGCATACCATTCTAAAATTTAGAAAAACAAAACAAATATTCTTACATTCGCTGTACGCACGCAGGACAGCATTAGAGGTAATTTATTCTTACAAAGCAAATACACCTTTGCACGCTGGTACTGACTAGTATTTAGACCCCTTTCACACTAAGGCGGTTTTTCAGGTGCATTTGTACTAAAAATCGCTCCTGAAAAATGCCTCCGATTCATTTTAATGTATGCTTTCACACTGGGGCGGTGAAAAAAGTCCTGCACGCAGCATCTTTAGGTCATGTTTGGAGCGCTTTAAATAGCACTTCAAAAACACCCCTGGCCTTCCCCAATATGTTCTCTTACTATCATGTAGCTATTTTAGCACCATTAACTAAATACCATGCTACCAATGAGATCCCACTATGGGTATCTCTTGAATCAGCAGATTGTGACCTGTTGACTGTATCCAATTTAATTTGGTTGTGCCCTGTAGATCGTAAGAAGCTCATCAATCCGATAACTAAACATACTCTTAACATTTCGGATAAATATAAAACAGATTTTGGATTACAATCTCCCCATATACTACTCCTATCATTTATCAAAAATCCTCTTTTTTTATCCAGCCTGGACTTTTCCTAACTCCTTTAAAGCATGGGTTTCCTCCAACTTAACCCGACTACATGATTTAACATCTTTCTCCTCCTTTGCAGCATTTCCCGATCTTTGTAAAAGTCATAGTCTTCAAAACTCAGAACTTTTTCGATTTCTTCAAATTAAAAACTTTTACATGTCCTACATTTTAGGAAATCATTCCTTTGCTAAATTAACGCGTTTCAAACATATATGCAAACAAGATACCCATACAAAAGGACTTATTTCATTTCTCTATGCCCAACTGCTGATTCAAAGTCGCCTTCATATGTGACTAAGTGGGAGTCTGATCTTGGAATTATGCTGGACAAAACTGACTGGTACATGATATGGAATACTACTAAATCTTCCTCACAAAATGTTATCGCATTAGAGGCCAACTATAAAGTAATAATGCACTGTTACCTGGTACCTAACAGAATTGCAAAGTTTGCCCATAATTCTTCTCCATTTTGTTTTCGAGGCTGTACAGAACCTGCTTCACATCTACATATATGGTGGGACTGTCAAATAGTTCAAAGGTTTTCGGAAAATGTGTTTTTCATGATTTCTACACTATTTGCTGTAACTATCTCTACGGATCCATCTATAGTGCTTTTAAATCTGAAACCGGCAAATCTTACACGTAATCAGTTTAAACTTCTTCTACAAGTTACAACAGCAGCGAAACAAACAATCGCTAAAGCCTGAAAATCATAGAATAAATTAAGCAATGATGCATGCCAAGACAGATGATATTGCTCAAGACAAAATATGTAATTTCCAAAAAATATGGCTCACTTGGGTGAGCCATATTTTAAGACTCCCTGCTGATGCCTTGATAAATTTCGCCCATATACGGTAACCGCCATTAAACATTTTAAGCCTCCTGCCATGCTTCATCCCTGGAATTTCTCTTCTCTTCTTTTCTCTCCTTTCCAATCCTTTCATTCCTTTTCCTTGCTTTCTTCTTCTAGCGCTAAGCGCAGAACCTCAGTCTACTTTTCATAATTTTATAACAATTTTTACTTAGACTCCTACTTAACTACTTCCATACTGAGCCGGTTTGTTGGGTTCAGTGTTTAAGAGTTAAAAACTGTTTTTTTTGCTATAAAATTACTTAGAACCCCCAAACATTATATACATTTTTTTCTAACACCCTAGAGAATAACATGGCAGTCATTGCAAAACTTTATGTCACACCATATTTCAGATCTCATATTTACACTAAAATTCAAAAAAAAAAAAAAAAAAAATGGGCCCTTTAAGACCGTTGGGCGGAACGGACTTCTGATGTAATTTCCGCCCTGCCGTGTTATGGCTCATGGAGACTGGGGGGGGGGGGGGCAGATCCGATCATCTCCGGACCCGCCGGCAGCGGCGGGAGGGGGCACCTCTCCCGCCGCTGATAAAAGTGATCTTGCGGCAAATCCATCGCTAAGACCACTTTTATTTTACACAGAAATCGCTAGCTGAAAAAAAAAAAATATCTGAATGGTGCCTGTAGCTGCAGGCACCATTCAGATATCACTTCTCAAAGGCAGGACGTTAATAGACGTTCACCTAAAGAGAAGTGGTTAAGATACAACAATATCAACTATTTTCTTGAGATATATGCACTTAAACGATTATACAATAACTGTAAGTGACTTTAATCAATTTTCACTGTTCATTAATTGCTAGGATTCTCTCCTCCTTACTGATGAGAATTTTTGAATAACTAATTCTACTTTATTTTGTATGAAATATAATATGTACTTGTTATTTTATGGAGTCCTATGCCTATCTTATGTTCAGATGTATTATCTCTTGTTCTGCTATTGCATTTTTTTTTTTTTTTGTATACTGTTAAACTCCAATAAACAAAATTGACACAGGATAAAAACAAAAAACAAAAAAAACACCCCTGCCCTTTGAAATGAATGGGCAGCGCTTCCAAAGCGGCTTAAAAAGCACTGTAAACAGGTCTTTTTTATTTTTTTAAGGTCACATGACCATAAAAAAGCCTCCCGCTAGCACTGGAAAAGCGCCTCTAAAATGTCGCAAAAACGGCCAGCGTTTTAGCGGCGGTTTTTGCAGTGCTTCAGTGTGAAAGGGGTCTAAGTGTTTCTCTTCTCTCTGTTTCTCTCTCTCACTTAGCTAACTTGGCCCCAGTGCTGAAAGAGAGGAGCAGAGGAAGGGCAAACTAGGGCGTCCTCAAGCACATGAGGTACACCTCATCAGTCTATGATGTTCTTAGACACTGGCATCTGGCCCATACAGTGCCCAAGGTTCTAGTGCTGCACAATAAAAACTTGTGGTTTTGTTTAACAAAAAAAGAAGACCTGATCTACCCACTTGTTGACAGTTTTTAGGACAATTTTTAGGCATTTTGTCAAGGCACTCATGAAGAACCCAGAAGGCACCCTGGTTGATAAAGGGTGTTCTAACATCATTTGAGGTCTCCAGCAAAGAGATCTCTGCACCCAAACTCTAAAATCCATTACCAGTCAATCTCCCAGTTGAATCTTTAAAGCCAAAGTCCAGGTTTCCTTTCACTTGATAGTGAAGGGAAAATATTATTTTGGGCCAACCTAAGTTCTTCGGCAGCTGTGAGTGCTGTATCATACTGTAGTAGCATGAGCTATGGGATGTCGGCTTTAAATGTTTACTACAAATACAATGTAAAACAAATATTGTATGTGTGATAGGCCGGTTTCACACGGCTGTTCCGTCACTGGGCTCCGTTTATCTCTGCAGGGACCGCACCGCTGATCCCCGCTGAGCCGATGGATGACGGATCCGTCAGAGCCCCCGCTCTCCCCTATGGGAAATCGGATGACAACGGATGCGTCTGTCCGTTGTCATCCGATCTGCAGACAGATGGAGAAATGGGGTTTTCCTCAGTCAGACTTTACCGGTCTGGAGTGGATTGGAGAGCAACGGGTGTCAGAGGACATATCTCTGCTGACATTCGTCTCTCCATAGGGCTGCAAGGAGGCTCCGTTCAGGTCCGCCTGAAAAAACGGTCAGGCGGACCTGAACAGAACCGTCCGTGTAAAAGAAGATCCAAAACATCAATATAAACAAAGTATACCTGAAACCAAGACTTCCATGCACACTGTAGCTGTTAAACGATTATTTTGGTGTTTGGGCATATTTTTTTTTTCACAGCCCATAAACTCCCCTCTGTTATCCTATGTGTCCATGCACCCATGGATGTTTATTGTCGTTTATCAGCAGTGGAGTTTATGGGCTGCTGTCAGAACACCCCTTAAATCGCATTCACGAGTCGTTCTTCTGACCACAAAAAGTTTTAGATAGAGTGAGGAGAGATTAGAACACCTGTCAGGTTTTTATTGAGGCGTCCCTGTGAAGATTTATCCCTCTATTTGTCCAGGCAACTGTTATCCCCGCGTGTAAAAATGAAAGAAAATTGCCAAAATTTTAAGTGGTCATCAGAACAGAAAATCTTCCAATGGGGACACTAGTTCTAATGAGCTTGGTGACTACAAGGGTTTCCCCTCACTGGAGAAATTTCCTCTCACTTCAGATTGTGTCTACAGAATAGAAATTGAAATCTCCCTAAAGGCATAACATGGCAAAAAGAAAAACATGACAGGGGCTGCAAGCCTCCTTTACACTATCCAAAATGGGAAAAAAATCCCCAAAGTATTGTCTTCGGTTTTGCTTTAATACCCAACCGGACTTCCAATCTAGATCAGCTAAAAACACATTCCCGGTTCATCAACACAAAAAATGTTCAAACTCCTACAGTTTTAGTTTAGAAAGCAGTCCCAGCCCAAGTGGAATAGCTTGTCCCCTGACCACATGCTGCAGATAAAGACCCTCGCACTGTGTGTGGAAGCAGTGGTCTCTCTGCAGAGCAGCAACACATCACAATCAGCAGAGCTCATGCGCCTTACTGATTGAATAGCTCAGTTAATACAACATTTGGTTCAATGCCTATGCTATACTACTTTTTCTATTTATATAAAACAAAAGCATAATCAGAGATATCAAATATATGAACTTTTTTTCTTCCGCGTGTAGCTAAGGATAAAGACCAGACCTGGGCAAATTGTGGCCCAAGGGCCATATTTGGCCCTCAATGCCTCCACATTATAGCCTGGTTAAACACAATGAAATTAACAGACGAATGATCCTCTTTTTTTTTTTGCATGTTAGTTTCTATATCGAAAATGAAGAGGTTACACTAAAGTATGAACATTTTCAAGACAGAATAAAAATTTGGAAGTGATGTAATGTATTATATTTTTAGACGAAAACTGTACTGATTAATTTAAAATCATACCATTTTGTTTCATACAAGAAAAATTTTCATGCTTGTCCCATCGGATATTTTCGCACAACCGGTCCTGATCGGCTCTCGAAAGCCACGCACTAATGATCAGATTATCGTACGATACTTCGAAGGCTGCATTTTTCAAACTATTTTCTGTTCGGGTGTACTAGGCTTACATGTCTGAGACTGCTACTGAGGAAGCCAACAGGGTCAGAGGGGCAACTAAACAGGTATTCATGTGGAGAGCTGCAAGAGCTGGAAGGAGATATAGCAGGGTGGCTCGGTTCTGGTAGGAGATTGTTGCCCAAGAGATGTTCCGATGCTCTCACAAACTGCTATCCAGCCAAGTTCTTCCTGTGTCAGCGCCTGCACACTGCATACACCAGAAGCCGTGCACCTATTCTTCACTCCAGGTCAGGATCTGCAAAAAACGCTGCTGGACTGATCTCAGGGTCACTCTTTCCAGTCACTGCATTTCACAGGCAGTAAGGTGTTATATCGCCTCCTCAGCATCTGATTTAACCCAATAATGCCACACTACCACGCTGCAGTCACGTGCATTGCATGTGGTTGTGGTGGGCCCCACTGTACTCAAATGGGCAAGTCTGTCAAACTCTGCAACTCAATTTAAAAAGGCAGCAGCCATGGCATATGAACACATTGCCTGATTGTTATCTTACAGCTCAGGTGGGCAGCTGTGAGGCACTAAAACCATGGCACAGTTACCCACTTTTACCACCCATCTGAAAGAGACCTATTTTATGAGCAGTTTTACCTATTGTTCTTTGTGCCAGGTGTTTGTTTCTATATGGTTTACATAGCTAGAGGCTTCAGGTCCAAAATTAATAGTGAGCAAAATTAAGTTAGGCCCTCCACAACAGTCCTGTTTTTTATATGGCCCCTTGAGAAAATAAAATTGACATTTTTTTTTTTACCTATTAAAAGACTTATATTGCAGATAATGCACTAGGTCTGAGCGCCCTCTGTTTTGTTTTCTGATTTTAGTACATACAGACTTTCCCAATCTTTCTGAGGGCAACAGGGCAAGGCATATCCAAGCAGCCAGCACAAGAATTTAGACCACTTTTTGTGCCCACTTTCAAGCGTATGAGATTTATATTTACTATGTACTGTCAAATGAACTGCCCACCAATCATATAGACCACTGGGGAAAAGAAACACTCTAGCATCCAAACACAGGCAGTCAAAATACACCAGATTGTCTGCCAGTAAATTAACATAATGCTTAATTACCTTATAGCTTCCTGTGCCCTCTTGAGCCCTGCAAAAAATAAATAAAAATATTAAAATCTAAAACTAAACTAGAGCCATGCAATGCATACAATATAGCCTGTAATTAATCCATTCTGCGCTTCTATTGATGTGGGATGTGCCTTTTCATTATCATCCTAATGCACTTTAAGAACCATTACAGTCTAATAAATAATGCAGGAGCTAGTGGGATATGCGGACACAAAACACTTTGAGCTGCACTACAGTCTAGTGAATTGAAGCTTTCACTTCCAAAGACAGAAAAGAGTAGGATGTCACAAGATACATATCAAGGCAATGCAATTACAACCCTGGGAGTTCTTAATGTCAACCTCAATACATCAGGGTAACTGAATCCATACTGACTGATGTAATCATTAATTTGACACATGGAATTTTATGTATCTATTTCCTTATGATAATAAAGCATGTACAGTATGTGCCACAGTATACATCAGTTCTATCAGTATAAATTATAATATATGGAAGTGGCTTTCCTGCAGTTTTGTGTGGTTCTCATACACATAAGGAATGGGGGTTTTCTCTCTAGATGCATTTAGTAAACTCGTCCATGCGTATGCCTATAAAGGATATAAAATTTACATGCAAGAAATAAAATTGCCTTTCCAAAGACATTATTATATGCAATGAAGAACCACCCATTCAACCCATGGCTAGAAACATCTAATAAGGGTTTACTTGCCATCTAGTGGCTGTGGCTGAAACAACATCTGTAATACCAGTACATCTTGTAACCCAGCACAACCACCTAACTGATTACAAAACTCACAAGAAGCTGCGTTCGATTCAAGATTCGTTTCTCATAAGGAAGCCTATTTAGAATGAGAACAAAAAAATAAAAAAAACAGAGTTATTACCTGATAACTCACTTTTCAGGAATCTTCCAGGACGGCTTACAGAGAGAGAGGCTCCTCCCACCTAACAGGAAACACATGATCCACATTTGCTTAGAACTTAGCTTGCGTCGAAGAACACTCAAAACATTAGTCAATCCACCAACACGACCCAATGTTCTACATGACCATAATGTCTACAACAAAGTCGGTGTCGGTGATCTACCGTTCATTTGGGAATAATCTACAAAGATCGGTACCCAACTTACCCACCAAGAAGTAACGTATATTATTACAGAAACCTTTCCGTTAAAATAAAGAACGTACATTTAAAATATAGGAAATATCCGTATGCGTACCTGCTCAAATGATTTACGTAGATCTCTCTTTTGGGGGTAAGGAATACACATACTCTTGGTGTGTTTTGACGTCCTTTCGGTGAAGGTATATAATATTAAATATGACTATCTTGACTACATATGACACCGTGTATGACATGTACGATC
>BLSH010037215.1:657375-688665 GCA_018402905.1 Glandirana rugosa
ACAGTGCATGGAGCTTGCAGCCCCAGCCACTAGGTCAGTGTTTGCTACCAATAACATGGCCGCCCTGCAAGCATCAGGACACCACTAGACCACACTGTCCCCCGGACTGACCCACTGAGTCAAAATCGCACACTACCAGTGTACCTGAACTACAGGCACCGCTGTTGACCGGACTCCCTTGGAGAGAGGGGGGTCTCCTGGAGTAAAAGTTCAAGGCTCCTTTTCCAGGGCAGCCTGAACAAGCCCAAGCCACATGCACCCCCAGGTTCACTGCCCCTGTTTCTGGGATGCTGTAGCCGGGAGGCCCCTGCCACCTGGCACGAAGGCCATAAAAATAACAAACTTCTTTAGAGTTCTTGTCAGGCCGGAGGAAACACATATACTGAGGTACTACTGGTGAGCAGTCTTTTTATAATGTGGATCATGTGTTTCCTGTTAGGTGGGAGGAGCCTCTCTCTCTGTAAGCCGTCCTGGAAGATGACTTGGAAAAATGTACACTTGCTCATCTGAGTATCGGAATATGCTGACCCCCTCTGGTCACAGTGGAGCCGATGGAACAGATGTGTTCTTGTACCCTAGATGTCTTCAGAATAATAATAGGATTTTATTAAGAACTTACCGTAAAATCCTTTTCTCTGAGTTCACTGACAGACGCAGCCCTTCATTGACAAGTGGGGTTTATGCACATCCTACTAGGAGTAGACTAGGCAAATAGAAAAAAAATCAAGCTGACCCCTCCCAGGGGGCCATCCTCACTCCAGCATATAACCCCCCAGCTCTGCATAGCATATCAGTTCGTAACAAGCCGTACAAACGCAACACAGAGCGGTGGGTGCTGCGTCTGTCAGTGAACTCAGAGAAAAGGATTTTACGGTAAGTTCTTTAAAAAATCCTATTTTCTCTTACGTTCACTGACAGACGCAGCCATTCATTGACAAGTGGGGATGTCCCAAAGCAGTGTCATTCAACAGGGGTGGGTAAACAATAACAACTGTACCCAAAAGAATCCTCTCAGGAGGCGCCAGCTGCGCCTACACTGCCGCCTGTAAAACTTTACTGCCAAAAGCAGCATTCGAGGATGCTGACACATCAACTTTGTAAAATTTAACAAAAGTGTGCACCGAAGCCCATGTAGCCGCCTTGCACACCTGGGACACCGAAGCCTGGTGTCTGAAAGCCCAGGAAGTGCTAACTGCCCTGGTGGAATGAGCCGTGACTGGAAAAGGGGGGACTTTGCCCCGAACAGTATATGCATGAGTCACGGTCTGTCTGATCCAACGGGAGACAGTATCCGACAAGGCCGCCAACCCCTTGCCCGGGCCTTCTGTCAGCACAAACAACGCATCAGACTTCCGAAAAGAAGCTGTAGCCCCAAATACACCCGCAAAGCCCTCACGACATCCAAAGAATGCAACTCAATCTCCTTGGGATGCGACGGGTGCGGACATAAGGGAGAACAATATCCTCATGAATGTGAAAAGAGGAAACCACCTTCGGAAGGAACGAAGGTGAAGGTCGCAGGACCGCCTTATCCTTATGAAGGACCAAGTAGGGAGACCTACATTACAATGCCACCAACTCAGACACCCGCCTAGCGGATGTAATGGCCTCCAAGAAAGCCACCTTTTGTGACAGCAATTGTAAGGGAATATCCCTGATTTTCTCATATGGCTGTTTCTGCAGTACAGAAAGTACCAAATTCAAATCCCACAGCGTCAAAGGCGACCGCACCTGAGGAGCCACATGGCGTACACCCTTTACAAATGTACGTATCAACGAATGTGACGCTAAAGGGCGTTGAAAAAGAATTGCCAGAGCCGAAATCTGACCCTTGAGTGTACTCACTGCCAATTTGTTATCCAGGCCTTGCTGCAAGAAGGCCAGCACCCGGGACACAACGTAAGAGCGGGGGTTCCATCCCCCCGCCTCACACCAGGCAATATAGGCCTTCCAGGTGCGATGATATATCTTGTGCGAAGTACACTTGCGTGCCTTAAGCATGGTAGGGATCACGGAGTCAGAGATGCCCCTATCCCTCAACACCTGGGACTCAATAGCCAAGCCGTCAAAGCCAGCTAGGGTAAAGCAGGGTGCAGGATGGGTCCCTGTGACAGCAGATCTTCGCGTAGCGGGAGACACCAGGGGACATCTGCCACCATCCTCACCACATCGGCGTACCAAGGGCGCCGAGGCCAATCCGGAGCTAGCAGGATTGGTCGGGATCCCCTCCGCTTCTACCCTGCGCAGTAGCCGCGGTAGGAGCTTGAAAGGAGGGAAAGCGTACAGGAGCCGGTACCAACGCGTCCGTGGTGGCCGCCAACGGATCCCTTGTTCTGCACACGAAGGTCTGTACTTTGTGATTGAACCTGAACGCCATTAGGTCCATGTCTGGTGTGCCCCACCTGTTGTAAATCTGACGGAACACCTCTGGATGTAGGGACCATTCCCCCTGATCCAGCGTCTGGCGACTGAGAAAGTCCGCCTGCCAATTTTCTACGCCTGGAACGTAAAGGGCAGAGTTTGCCGGCACGTGAAGTTCTGCCCATCTCAGAATGCGAGCCGCTTCCGCAGCCGAGCTCCTTGTTCCGCCCTGATGGTTCACGTACGCCACTGCCGTGGCGTTGTCCGACTGAACCCGAACCGGGAAGCCGCGCAGCCTGAGCCTGATTGCCCTCAGCTCCAGCACATTTATCGGAAGGCGGGAATCCTGTGCCAACCAACGGCCCTGAGCAGACAGCTGCCCCAGGACCCCCCCCCCCCCAGCCCGATAGGCTGGCGTCCGGCGTGACTATCAACCAATTCAGAGGAAGAAACGACTTTCCCAACGTTAGGGCCGGGGCCCGAAGCCACCAGGTCAATGACCCTCTGGTCTGATGATCCAATCTGATCAGCTGGTCCAGGGACAACGGAGATGTGTCCCACCATGACAGAATCGCTCACTGTAGGAGCCGAGTGTGACTCTGGGTGTAAGGTATCGCCTCGAAGGCCGAGGCCATGAGGCCCCAACACCCGCATACAGAACTGTAAGGACGACCACTGGCGTGACAGCAGGGTTCGCACCGCTGCCTGCAGAGTCAGCAACTTGGCCGGAGGTAAGAACACCTTTGCCTGTTCCGTGTCCAGAATCAGACCCAGATATTCCAGTCGACAGGACGGGGTCAACGTCGACTTCTGCAGGTTGATCAGCCAGCCGAAGTCTCTCAACGAGGCCATGGTGATAGCCACATTCTCCTCCAGGGCCGAAGCAGACTCCGCTCAAAGGAGTAAGTCGTCGAGGTATGCTACCACCGCAATGCCTCTCTGCCTCAATAGCAGCAGCACCGGAGCCACCAGCTTGGTGAATACCCGAGAAGCCGAGGCCAGACCGAAGGGAAATGCCACAAATTGTTAATGTAGATCCCCCACCGCAAAGTGCAGGAAGCGCTGGTGCCGAAGACAAATGGGAACATGTAGATAGGCGTCCCTGATATCCAGAGACGCCATGAAGTCCCCTTGGTGCAGGGCGGCCACGACCGATTGGACAGATTCCATTCTGAATTTTCGCGCCCTCACAAAGTGGTTTAGCGCTTTTAGGTCCAGAACTGGCCTGACCCCTCCCTACTTGGGCACCACAAAAAGGTTTGAATAGAAGCCGCGGACCCCTTCCAGCGGAGGTACTGGCACAATTACCTCTTGTGCGGCGAGCGTCTGAACAGCCCCTAGGAGAGCCTTTAGATGCCTCAGAGGGAGTCTCAAAATTCGATGGGAAGAACCTGTCTGGGGGTAGAGTGCTGAACTCTATCCTGTATCCGGAGGACACCACTTCCTGCACCCACCGGTCGGAAATGCAGGCAGTCCACCTGTCTGCAAACCACAGAAGTCGGCCCCCCACCCGAGAGTCGGGTGGGGGCAACCCATCATGCGGAAGAGGACTTTTCCTCCGTCTTTTCGTTCTTGCGCTGCCAGGGCCGCTTACCGGACCCCAAGGCAGACTTGCCGGGCCTCAAGCCCTTGCCCGCTGCACCTGGCGCACGAAAAAACCGCTTCTGACCCGATAAACAGGACCCTGCTTACGGCGCAATTCCCGCCATCTGGGCTCCGGGAGAAAGGTACTCTTCCCCCTGTGAAATCCTTAATGATTTCATCCAATTGTGCCCCAAAGAGCTGACCACCCTGAAAGGGAAGATCCATAAGGCCCTTTTTGGACGCGTGGTCACCCGACCAACAGCGTAACCACAGCACCCGCCTGATAATGACTGCAAAAACAGACATCTTAGACAGCATGGGAAGCAGGTCCAAAGCTGCGTCACACAGGTACCGGAGACCCTGTATCAGATGATCCGTCCGCTGTGAAGCCTCAGGCGAACACCCGCAGCTCAACTCATTGTGCAACTCAGTCGCACACTCCGTAAGGGATTGCGCCACCATGGCCAACGCCAGAGCTGGTCTCATGGCTGACCCCGCCACCAAGAACAGTGCCTTGGATACCGCCTCCTTCCGCCTATTGGCCAGATCCTTAAAAGAGGGAGACCCCTCCAAGGGGATGGTCGTTGCCTTATTCAGGAGAGCCACCGGAGGGTCCACCGCGGGGGATGCCCACTTCTGCACAAAACTCTCCTCAAAAGGGATAGCGCACAGCGAAACGTTTGGGCAATGAAAAAGAATTCTGCGGACGCTGCCATTCCTTATAGACCAGCTGGTCAAAAAATTGATCATAAGGATATGCCCTAGGGGACCGAGACGGCTTAAAGGACCCACAAACTTAGACAGTCTCCTGCGACTCCCCGGCCTGGTCCAGCCGCAAAGACACATGGATATCGGTGATCAGGGAAGCCACCAGCGCCCTCTCGCGCGCTACCGAGGCCCCCTGGTCTTCCTCACCATCCGAGGGCTCCAGTTCACCATCTGAGAGCTCCACGGGGGGTCCGCGTCACCACTGAGGCCCCTTCCGGTTCAGAATCCTCCCCTGAAGAAGGGGGGGAGGGGGTGGACGCTTTTTAGTCACCCCCTTAGAATGGCTCGGCACCTCCCGGGGAAAAAACTCCCCGAATATGGACTTTAACTGATCCAGGGGAACCAGAGGACCCAGCGCAGGTTGCGCTTCCACAGACCCCTCCGGAGAAGAACCCACAGGTTCAGCCGCCATTGCGCCACCGGAACACTTGCTAGGCCAATAGGCCCTGACACCCCCACAATGCAGCCCCACCACTGCCCCACAGAGCAACCGGGAGAATACCAAGGAGGACTGCACCCACCGCTACCAACACCCCAGGGGAGCCAGCTATACTTGCTGCGTAATAATTGCCCTTCAAGCACTGCGTCCCAGTAGGAGTGCTGACCGCCTGTCAGGAGCCGTCACCGCCACTGTGCCTTCCACCCTGTCCCAGAGGAAAAAAGAGGAAGAGACGGCGCCAGCCGCATGTCTTCTTCAGCAGGCACATCAAACATGGCCGCCGAGCGGCGGTCACAAGAGGCTAAAGCATGCTCCACACAGGCCGCGACTATAGCAAAATGGCCGCCGAGCCACCACTAGAGGCCAAAATAGCCCGCAAAATGGCGGCGGATCGCCGCATGGAGGATTAAGCACGGGGGGGTATGGCGGAGAGGGGGGTGAACCTGTACCCCTGAACCCTCCACCGGTCGGCATAGTCTGCCAATCACCCAGCCCCCCCTCAGCACTCCGGGGGGGGGGGGGGAGAGGGGCGTCACTCACCAATCCGACGGGCGTATCGGGTAGCCACCCAGTAGCAGACCTTCCTCCCATCAGGTGGGGAGGGATGCTGCAGGCCAAGCGCCCCTGGACGCGAGCACAGCCCGGTAACTGGACGCAAGTGGGGGTCACCCACTAGCCTCCCGCACTGAGCGGGTACGATGCGGCGGACACCGCCAAGGCTAAGGGTAGCTTGCATCGGTCGGCCGTGCTGGGGTAGTTCCAGGATTCGAGATATCCTCTATGCCCCAGTCGGCTACTTGATAGCAGTCTTCATCAGATAGCTTGAAAAAGCAAAAAGAAGAAAAAAATTGGGGTGCCAGCAGGGAACCAGGTCTTACTCCTTGCACTAGGCATTAAAAAACTGATATGCTATGCAGAGCTGGGGGGTTATATGCTGGAGTGAGGACGGCACCCTGGGAAGGGTCAACTTGCTTTTTTTCTATTTGCCTAGTCTACTCCTAGTAGGATGTGCATAAACCCCATTTGTCAATGAAGGGTTGCGTCTGTCAGTGAACGTAAGAGAAATACCCTTTATATGCCCCTGTAGGGATACCATACTATATCATGGCCGGTCTCCCACTGCATCAAAGCATTCCTCTATCCCCCTGGCCTGATGTTTCCCTGCTCCTATTCCCTTCAGGATTTTAGCAGCAGGCTCCTGAAGACGCGCTGTCGGGTCTGCCCCCTCCAGCTGCACCCTATAAGCCGTCCCTGATATTTCAGGAGGCTGCTGGAGAGGGGTAGGGGAGCAAACCAGACCCAGTTAACTTTTAGGATTGTAGAGGGGGTTCAGAAGATTGAATGTGCTTTAGGAAAGGTCCGCTTTAATGCTTAGTCTTTCATTTCCCAAAACAGCCCCTATACGCAAATATTCCTTTTATTTACATTTACACTACTGTGCAATGTTTTAGGCAGGTGTGAAAAAATGTTGCAAATTAAGAAAGCTTTCAGAAATAGAAGAGTTAAGTTTATTTTTATTAACAAAATGGAAAGTAAATGAACAGAAGTCAAAATCAATTCAATATTTGGTGTGACCGCCCTTCACATTCAAAACAGCATCAGTTCTTCTAGGTACAATTGCACACAAGTTTTGAAAGGAACTCGGCAGGTAGGTTGTTTCAAACATCTTGGAGAACTAACCACAGATCTGCTGTGGATGTAGGCTTCCCCAAATCCTTCTGTCTCTTCATGTAATCCCAAACAGACTCAAAGGTGTTGAGATCAGGGCTCAGTGGGGGCCAAACCATCACTTCCAGAACTCCTTATTCTTAACAGCATTGGCTGCATGTTTGAGGTCGTTGTCCTGCTGCATATTAAATATGGGGCCAATCACACGCCTTCCTTGTGGTATTGAGGACACCATTGATCCAGACCAAATCTTCAAATTAATTTGCAGAAATGCAGCCCCAAACTTGCAAGAAACCTCCACCGTGCTCCACTGTTGCCTGCAGGCATTCCTTTGTACCCCTCTCCAGCCCTTCGGTGAACAGACTCCTGCTACAGCCTTGACTCATCAGTCCAGAGCACATACCAAGTTTCCTTGGCCAACCACTGCATCTACAGTCCTCAACATTGCCCGTTTCTTTGTTCTTCTTCAAAAGATCTTGAAGAGCATATCTGGAAACCCCTGTCTGCTTTGAAATATTTGCTTGGGATTGACCTTGCGTTATGCAGTATTACCTTGTGTGTTGTCGCTGTGCTCAGTCTTGCCATGGCGTATACCATGTGACATTAAAACGGTTTTCCACAGACTCACTTTAGCAGCAGAGTTTGGCTGTTCCTCACCCAGTTTTTAATCCTCCTACACAGCTGTTTCTGGGAATGACAGTGTTTCAACCTACATGTGAAATTGATGATCATTAGCCCCTGCTTGGTATAATTGGTTGATCATACCCCTGACTCTAATCTTACAAAATTCCTGACTTTGTGCAAGTGTAATAATTGATACTGGTTTGAAGCCAAAGGGTAGTCACACCAAATATTGATTTGATTTAGATTTTTCTTCTGTTTGCTCACTATGCATTTAGTAAATTGATACAAATAAAACAATTACAATATTTTTGAAAGCATTCTTGCCTTACAGCATTTCTTCGCACTTGCCTAAAACTTTTGCACAGTACTGTATACAACAACCAAATTTCAGAAAGTTATTTATCAGCGGAACAGTTTTTTGCAGCATGAAAAATGCTATACTGCCCATTCTCCCCTTTCTATACAGGAATATTCTGCCAGGAATCTGATGTTCATACATCAGTCCCATGTGCAAGCAGTCAGTATGTCAAGTTTTTGTAGCCTAACTCTGGTAAAAAACGTAAAGTCCCTCTGTGAAGTGAAAGAGTGTTAACTTCTCATTTGTTTACAGGCCATGAAAAGCACTTTTACTTACTGAGCCCTAGCAGACAGCCCTCCCATATACTCCGGCAGTGGATTGTCCCTCAGTGTCCTCATGTTCAATACAGGTCTAAGAGCCCTGCATCAGTCTTGATGCCCTTAGAGGACTCTGACCACCAAAGCATAGGGGTGAAGAGACTGCGGGATGCGTAAATTTCAGTAACAAAAATGCAAAGGTCATGTTCTCACTGGGGTATAGACACTGCAACATCCGTGAAAGATGGTGCAGTGCTCCCAATGTTTTGCTGTCTCACCTAGCATTGGTGCAGCCCTGTAACCCAAAAAGCATATCACAAAAAAATGAAAAGATTTGGGGGTACAGAGACCCCTCAACAAAGTGGTTACATAAAGGACCATGCAGCTTAAACAGGGAATATAGAAAATGTAATCTCATTCACAAAAATTCAAAGCTGGATAATAGTATACCCACCACCAACACCTCGGGTATAGTTAAAAAAAGACAACGTTGTCTAATGTACAGCAGCTGCATCATGCCTCACATCCCAATGCATACTACAATGACTCTGGAGATATCTCCATGCCATTAGTGGAATGACAGGTCCATGAGGAAATGCCATGCAGTTCAGGGCAGCAAGTCTAAAAGTGCAGTGGACCTCGGTCTATTAAGTAACACTAAGGCAGGTCCCTCAAACAATGTAGTTCTGTGAATGAATACGGACGTCACTATGGAGAACTCTTAAACAAGCTGTGTAGTTATTTGATTATTTCATCATTGATACACACGGACCATCATTGTGTATTGCACTATTCCCAAGGACCCCTGTAGATAGTCAAGAGTCAATCAAACAAGGGCTTGCATAGATAAGCCAGGTTAACATCACAGCACAGGTCAGTTTAAAACATAAGATGCCTGCTCCATGTGATAAGTAGTTGCTACACAGTTACTGGGATACAAGGCAATGTACACACAGGACCGTTCGGTCTGCTCACCCAAACCCCTGCAGGCAGCTTGTCACGGATCAAACTCTGAAGGTTGGCAGTGCGCTCTCCACATAGGGGGCCGGTTGGGGGAGGATCCGGGTTGCGTCTGTCACTGTGGTTCCAGTCAGAGGTAGCAGGACAGGACTGTATGTGAGAGCTGGTCTCTGTGGAGCCACGTTCAGCGTGCCTGGTCAATGATGGATTCCCTTGTTCTCCCGGGCGTTCTGAGCATGCGTGGGCAGCCGCGTCAGTAGGGCAGTGTCGTGTCCTACATGTTTCGCCCAATCAGCTTGAGCTTCGTCAGGGATGGGAGGGGCTAGCATCAAGACGTCTTTTTATACCTTATTGCAGGATGCAAGTTTCATCTCTTGCCCCTAGATTTCACCCTACCTCATCTACACCACTCACAGACACTTTCATTTTGTAAAAAGCTGTTAGTTCCGTGGGCCATGGTACAAGGCCCCAGTCTAGCAAGTAGATCAATTGAATATTTTATTTCCACACAGAAAGGACTAGCAATATGTTATTTATTTAAAGGACAGCAAGGACCAAGGGCAAATTCATTCTGAAAACAGAAAACGCATCATATCATATACAGAGAATTGTCTTCATAATAGCCTAGCTCCACCTAGGGGACCGATATAGGTAATGCAGGACAGCCATAGAGATCGTAACTTGATATTTTCATTCATCAGAAATACAAGATGTATATGCCCTTTACCTTCAGTCCATCGGGTTTGCCCCCCATGGAACTTCAAAAAGTGCATGGCCAGTGGGGTAATGTCTTCTTTGCTTACCTTGCTTTCCTCTTTGCCAGCGTTTGATACTCCTAATATGTTCACCGATGCGGACCCTCAACTGTCTTGTTCCAACTTGTTCCCACTGCGCTCCATATGTTGTAATAATTCTCAGAGGAGAATCAGTTTGTTTATTCTTCTGCATAGCCTGTCTGGGGTTCATTAGTTTCCCCCTATCACATCTCCATGCTTTCTTACGAGTCCTCTTCAGTACTTTATAGGTATAGCCCCTATCTCTGAATCTTCAGAACATCTATTTTGCCTCTTTTTGATAGTCTTCATCCTTGGAACAGTTCCTGCGTATCCGCAGGAATTGGCCCACCTGGATCCCCTTAACGATGGATCGATGGATTGAGGGTGAGGACTAGGTACTTGGAGAAGTGTGTTGGCAGCAGTTGGCTTTCTGTATGTATGGGTATTGATTCTGCCATCTAGTATTGATACCTGGGGGTCCAGGAAGGGAATGGTATCAGAAACACTGGCAAAGAGGAAAGCAAGGTAATGAAAGAGGACATTGTCCCACTGGCCCTGCACTTTTTGGAGTTCCATTGTGGCAAACCCGATGGACTGAAGGTAAAGGGCATATATCCATTGAACCTGCCACCATGGAGAGGAGACTTTAACACTATACTGCTCCATAAAGAAAAGATGTGGATTTACAGGCTCAATGATGCAGATGGGCTTGAACACTGAATGCAGTTTTCAGTCCTTTCTTCAACAATAACCTTGCCCCCTCCTGGCCTTTAATGGGTTTTATCTCTTGTATTTCTGATAAATGAAAATATCAAGTTAAAATCTCTATGGCTGTCCTGAATTACCTATATCAGTACCCTAGGTGGAGCTAGGCTATTATGAAGACAATTTTCTGCATAAGATATGATGCGTTTTCTGTATTCAAAATGAATTTGCCCTTGGTCCTTGCTGTCCTTTAAATAAATAACGTATTGCTTGTCCTTCCTGTGTGGAAATAAAATATTCAATTGATCTACTTGCTAGACTGGGGTCTTGTACCATGGCCCATGGAACTAACAGCTTTTTACAAAATGAGAGTGTGTGTGTGGTAGGGCGACATCTAGTGGCAAGAGATGAAAATTGCAATAAGGTATAAAACAACATCTTGATGCTAGCCCCTGCCATCCCTGAGGAAGCTCAAGCTGATTGGGCAAAACATGTAGGACACAACACTGCCCTACTGACGCAGCTGCCCAAGCATGCTCAGAGCGCCCGGGAGAACAAGGAAATCCATCTTTGACAAGGCACGCTCAACGCGGCTCCCCAAAGACCAGCTCTTACATACATTCCCATCCTGCTACCTCTGACTGGACCCACAGTGACAGACGCAACCCGGATTATCCTCCAACCATCCTCCTATGTGGAAAGCGGGCTGCCAACCTTCAGAGTTTGATCCATGACAAGCTGCCTGCCAGAAGTTTGGGTGAGCGGACAGAGCGGTCCTGTGTGTACATTGCCTTGTATCCCAGTAACTGTGCAGCAACTAATTATCACATGGAGCAGGCATCTTATGTTTTAACCTGACCTGTGCTGTGATGTTAACCTGACTCATCAATGCAAGCCCTTGTTTGATTGACTCTTGATTGTTCTACAGGGATCCTTGGGAATAGTGCAATGCACAATGATGGTCCGTGTGTATCAATGATGAAATGATCAAATAACTACACAGCTTGTTTAAGAGTTCTCCTCCTTGTTGGAGGGACCTGCCTTAGAGTTACTAAATAGACTAAGGTCCACTGCACTTTTAGACTTTCTGTACTGAACGGCATGGCATTTCCTCATGGACCTGTCATTCCACTAATGGCATGGAGATATCTCCAGAGTTATACTGTCATTGTAGTATGCATGGGATGTGAGGCGTGATGTAGCTGCTGTACACTAGACAACGTTGTCTTTTTTTAACTATAGCCGAGGTGTTGGTGGTGGGTATACTATTATCCAGCTTTGAATTTTTGTGATTGAGATTAAATTTTCTATGTGCAATTAACTTTAAACTTTTATACAATTTTTCCTGTTTAAGCTGCATGGTCCTTTATGTAATCACTTTGTTGAGGGACCTCTGTACCACCCAATCTTTCCCTTTTTTGCGATATACGTTAATTTCTGTATCTGGTCTCCCTAGACATAAACCAACAGTTAAAGTCGCATGGGAGGCCATTTCATTTTCCTGGAGTTCAATTTGCTAGAAGCTGGGACTGGCCAAGTTAAAGGCCCTCACAAATTTTACTTTGGTGGAAAGGGAGGACTGGGCAAAACACAATAATTCTCTTAGATTTCAGAAGGATGTATACGGACCCAATAAACTCCAGAAGCAGTGATACATCCAACTCTGGAGGGATACGAAAGACGGGTCCCAACAATTTCCTAGGCCTTCCTCGATTGGTGATGTTTGGTTGTGGGGCTGCTACATAAAAACAAACAAGGTTTTACTATGTCAGCATACATTGACCACAGCAGAAAGAGTAGTTAACAATATTGATATACAAATCCTCTAAGTAGTTTTCCAAATTAATAACCTTACAACTACTGTATAATATTAAAAAAAATAAAAACCCCACACAGGTAGGTGGGACTGTTTTGAATGGTGCTGCAGAAAACACGCACAGGCAGTCATTGTGCCCTTTGATGATCTGATCAAGCTGTAGTGCAGATCACAGGCATAATGCAAATTGCCAATCAGAGTGTCTCTGTGCCGTGTAATGACCACTGCCTGTGATCACACCTGAGAGCCCTCCACATCCTCCTACAATGGATGAGGGAGAACAGAGCAGCTGTAGCTGAAACAAAATGTTTATTTGTAAATTTCATGGATGCAGAGATTTAGTGTTCAAATAAACCTGTCACAAACTTTAGCAACTTAAACTGAGCAGGATAAAAGAAAATGCATAAGCAGAGGTTACCTGCAGTGAAAATCATATCAATGATCAGCAGATCCAAAAGGTCCAGGCAGCTAAACTTACATAAAATATCCAACTTTCCTGTAAAAATCAAGCTTAGTGCTGCCCATCCACTTTTGGACACTTCCTATTGGTCCTTTAAAGTGGGTGTAAATCCTAACCACATGAGATTTCAATTGCTAACATTCTGTTAATTGCTAAAATACTGTTTTTTCATCTTTTTTACATGCATTGTTGATGATCTCCTGAAGCCTCTTTGCAGCCACTTTCTGTCTACATGGTGAACACAAACTCCAGCAGTGGCTGCGTGGCATTTCTCAGGGCATGTCCCCTGATGCCGACAACAGAGGACTATGCCTGTGTAAGGTGTACTGAAATGACCACTTGTAGTTTCTATAGGAGGTCTGTGTGACAAGGTGACAAGGCAGGAGCACAGTTAGAAGACAGGTGTCACGTACCTGGTGGAAGAGTCTGACTTATGCAGTGGGCAACCTCCCTTACTACCCTGACTCAGGAATTCCTGGTAAAGCAGAGAGGTGGCTTGGGAGTGCAGGATGGCATGAGGGTCGGACTGGTTCACTGGCGTTGGTAGGAAGTCTGTTGGTGCACTCGAAGCGTGGTCGTACAGGCCGGGTCGTGAAACGGGCTGGCGGTGCAGTACAGGAGGAGCAGACTGGTGGATGCTTGGGTCCAGGCAGGGTCGTCAACAGGCGTGCAGCAAAGGTACATGAGGGTCAGGTAGGAGAGTGGTCGTAAACAAGCCGGTGGTCGGTGCAGGCAGAAATCAGTAGGGTCAGGCAAGCCGGGTCACAGGAACAGATAATCAGATTACAGGTTGATCGGGAACACACACTAAACGCTGTCGATCAGAAAGCACTTGCTGCAGGGTGCACTCAGCTTAAATAGAGCCGTTTGGCGCCATTTCCGGCGTGTGAACATGCACAGGTGCGCGCAATTGCGCAAAAAACGTGCTAACAATTCCATTTTGACACAGGGCTTCTTCTAACAGGGACAGACAGAGCAATGTCACACTAAAACAAAGTGCTTTATCAAGATCCTTAATGCCAGGATCACCAGTTCCAGTTATTAGTGTCTGTCTGGGTTTACACATTCTGATCAGAAGGCTCAGGTGCAGGGACCCAGAGGCTAGCCATAGATCTGGATCGAACAGGAGAACCCATAATAGAATTCCTCCATCCATACTAAACAGCGTGGATAGAACAATCTGCCCTACTGGCAATTGTATTGATTTAGTCTAGATTTACACTGAACCTAGACTAAATCAATACAATTCGACTTCAGGTGCGACTTGGCTGACATTTGTCCGACTTCATGCACAGATGCCTTTGCAAGTCGCACCTGAAATCGCCAAAAGTAGAGAAGAAACTACTTGTTCAAATGAGCGCGGCAACACAAAGTCAGCTTTGCGCCAATTTGAACAGGTCCACTGCTGACAATAAGGTGCGACTTGTCATGAGACAAATTGCATGACAAGTTGCACGGTGTAAACGTGGGCTTACTGTTTGGTCAAAATTTTTCCAACCATCTCCTTGGATTTTTCATCGATGTTTGCAAAGGCAAATGGTGCCTCAAAGCCATGTTATGGCCAGCTTAAACTTTTACAGGACAAGTAACGCTTATCGTATAACATAACAGCTTCCGTTATCGCCTCATCCACTGATCTTTTTCACTTGTGTTTACCTCTGCTTACACTTTTTTTTTGTTACACTTTAGAGTTAAAAATGTTTTTTATTGAGAACAATGTTCAAAATACAAATATGAGGTAGCAAGTAACAACCGGCCTCAACGAGTCTGCAAGGTGGCTATTGCCCATAGCAAGGCTCGGGACTAATTTTTGTCACACTTTAAAGTTCAGTTGCACAAGTCTTCTTTAACCGCTTTCCGACCGGCTTGTGTACTTCTACAGCTGCAGATTGGCAGCGTAGCGCAAATCGCCCTATATAAACGGGATACGCGCAGGCGTGCGCTGCTGGCGGTGCGCTCTTGTGCCCACCATGCGAGTGTGGCTGCGGGTCGGGCGGACTCTATGTCCGCCGGCGACCCTGCGATCGCCTATCACAGAGGCAGAGTTCTGTCAGGCGGCATGACAGTGATCTACTGATCCCTGTCATCGGGATCAGTTAGATCTGTCATGTCCCTGCCAGCCCAGCCCCCACACAGTTAGAACACAGTGAGGGAACACATTTAACCCCTTGATTGCCCCCTGCAGGTTAACCCCTTATCTGCCAGTGACATTTACACATTAATCAGTGGCTATTTTTAAATATGATCGCTGTATAAATGTCAATGGTCACAAAAAAGTGTCCGATCTGTCCGCCGCAATATCGCAGTCCCGATAAAAATCACAGATCACCGCCATTACCAGTAAAAAAAATAAAAACGCCATAAATCAATTCTCATCATTTGTAGACGCAATAACTTTTGCGCAAACCAAACGCTTATTGCGATTTTATTTAGCAAAAATATGTAGAAGAATACATTTTGGCCTAAACAGATAAATAAATTTGTTTTTTTTTATATGCATTATAGCAAAAAGTAAAACGTATTGGGTTTTTTTCAAAATTGACACTTTTTTTTGTTTCGAACGCAAAAAATAAAAACCGCAGAGATCGCACAATTATCAGTTAAAGCAATGCAGTGCCGAATTGCAAAAAAGTGCTCTGGTCAGGAAGGGGTAAATCCTTCCGGGCTGAAGTGGTTAATGCGTTTCTAAAGTCAAGACATTTTACAATAATTTGTTCCCTGCATTTAGGTAAAAAATGTATCACTTCTTGTTCCCCTCTTGCCTTCCTAAACACTTACCTGACTCCTCTCTCGATCCAGCGCTGTGCCCATCTGCAGCAGCGCTGCTCCTTTCTTCCTCTTCTCACACAGCAGGCTTTGAGAGCAGCGGGAGCCCTTGGCTCCTGCTACTGTCAGACATATCCTATGAGGAGGGAGCCAGTGACATGGCAGAGCCGCACTGCGCTTGTGTCTATGGACACACACAGGCTTGGGAGAGCACTTACACAAATCCCCCTTCAGCACACGGCTTGCTGAGGGAGCACTCTCATAAGAGGAGCAGAGCAGGCCAGTGGGGTATCCCAGAAGAGCAAGTATGGGTAATAGGTTTAAAATTTTAGGGGGAAAAAAAAATTTACAGCTAGAAACACTTTAACCACTTCAATACACTTGGGGCACTTTCACCCCCTTCCTGCCCAGACCAATTTTCAGCTTTCAGCGCACTCTCACATTTTGAATAAAAATTACTCAGTCATGCAACACTGTACCCAAACAAAATTTCTATCTTTTTTTTCACACAAATAGAAATTTATTTTGGTGGTATTTAATCACCACTGGGATTTTTTACTTTTTGTGATATAAGTGAAAAAAGAGCGAAAATTAAAAAAAAAAAAAAAAAACTTTTTTTTCGCTTCGATTATAAAATTTTGTAATATTTGTTAATAAATTTGAGCCAGAGTTTATACTGCTACATATCTTTGGTAAAACAACCCAAAATTAGTGGATATTATTTGGTCTGTGTGAATGTTTTAAGGCCCCTACACACGTTCCATAAATCGGACGACGGATCGTCCGTTTTTTTTTTTTTTTGCATGCTAATCTCAGATCGCATCAGAAGAGCTTACTAAAGTCACGAAAATTCTCGTACGACCAAATTAAAAAATCTGATGTGAGGTCATGTGTTGTAATGTATTTGTATTGTATTTTTGGACAACAACTGTACTGATTAAACAAAAATCGTACGATCTGGTATCGTAAGAGAAAAATTTTCGTGTTTGTCTGTTCTAATAATATCGTACGATCTGTCATGATCGGCTCTCGAAAGCTGTGTACTAACGATCCGATTATCATACGATCGATACGAAACGGGATTTTTCATCCGATTTTCGGATCACGTGTACGGGCCAATAGAGTCTACAAGCTATGGTGGCAATCATTGAAAATTGATCACACTAGATATACTGACATCTTATCTAATTTCTTGAGGCTCTGACATGTCAGGAAAGTACAAATACCCCCCAAATGACCCCTTTTAGCCTAGGTTCACATATGTGCGATCTCAGACATCGCATGTGATTCGCCGATGCCGATCACATGCGATGTCTGGGCAGTGCGAGTTCAGCCATACATACAGTTGTATGGCTGAACTCGCATTGGATTTGCACGAAAATAGTGATGGGACTTTTTTTCCCCCGCACTGGAAGTGGATTGAATGGGTGTTCTCACCTATGCGATCCGATTCCTGTGCAAGTTCACAGTTCGCACTGCGATCTATGAACCGATCTGGGGGTGTCATTAACAATGTATTGACACCAGCAGCAGTTCGCAGAGGGCAGTGGGAACTGCCTGCGGGAGAGATGCAATGCGGGAACCGGCGCTGTAATCGCACTGGTTCCCGCATCGCACATATGTGAACCTAGTCTTAGGAAAGTAGAATATCCAAGGTGTTTAGTAAGAGGCATGGTGAGTACACCCCTCACATTTTTGTAAATATTTTATTATATCTTTTCATGTGACAACACTGAAGAAATTACACTTTGCTACAATATAAAGTAGTGAGTGTACAGCTTACATAACAGTGTAAATTTGCTGTCCCCTCAATATAAAGCAACACACAGCCATTAATGTCTAAACCGCTGGCAACAAAAGTGAGTACACCCCCAAGTGAAAATGTCCAAATTGGGCCCAAAGTGTCAATATTTTGTGTGGTCACCATTATTTTCCAGCACTGCCTTAACCCTCTTGGGCATGGAGTTCACCAGAGCTTCACAGATTGCCACTGGAGTCCTCTTCCACTCCTCCATGACGACATCAGAGCTGGCGGATGTTAGAGACCTTGCGCTCCTCGACTTTCCATTTGAGGATGCCACAGATGCTCAATAGGGTTTAGGTTTGGAGAAATGCTTGGCCAGTCATCACCTTTACCCTCAGCTTCTTTAGCAAGGCAGTGGTCGCCTTGCAGGTGTTTGGGGTCTTTATGTTGGAATACTGCTGTGCAGCCGTCTCCAGAAGGAGGGGATCATGTTCTACTTCAGTATGTCACAGTACATGTTAGCATTCATGGTTCCCTCAATGAACTGTAGTGCCAGCAGCACTCATGCAGCCCCAGACCATGACACTCCCACCACCATGCTTGACTGTAGGCAAGACACATTTGTCTTTGTACTCCTCCCCTGGTTGCCGCCACACACATTTTGGAAAGCAAACACCCCAATCTATATTCTATGAGGCATAGGCTGCAGATAGGTACTCCGATGGGCTGGTGACCGGTACTCTTTGTTACTGGGCAATCTGTGCGTTTTACTTTACACTGTAAGCGGCAAGTATCTGTTAGCGCAATCTCCTCCTCACACAGGAGCAATGTGTGAGGGGGAGAACAGTTAGTTTGTTGACATTTGTGACCGTTTGTTACCCTGATCGGGGATGGGCTGTGTCCTGAGGGACACGCCTCATTTCTGATCACCGCGCTGCATGCCCTTGGGGCGCTTTAGAGTGGCGAGAATGGGTAGATGTCATATGAAGCCTGCCCGGAGGGATGAGATGTTCCCGCCGCCGTCATTTTACAATGTGCCAGGAGGGAAAAGGTTAAGATCCCCCAGCAATCAGTAGAGGAGCTCTATGCTGGAATTTGACATTGGGGCGACAAAGAAATAAAATGATACACACTTCCAGCCACAGCAATAAAAATGTTAAACTTACTTGGCTTTGGAATTTCAAGGCCTCTTTCTCCATAAAAGTCACACATTTGCTTTTTTTCACCTGAAAAAAAAGTAATACAAACCATCAATCCCAATAAAGAAAAAAAATCACTTTTACTGAGCATTTCCTGCATTAAAGCCGGAGCTGCATTTAAAAAGGCCTACTAAGTGTGTACTTATCTAACACCACACAGCAATGGTACAGACATTGCCTACTGCATCTGGTGCTCTGTTGACTGAACCATGAACCATGAATTTAAAGTGGTTCTAAAGCCTAAAAGGTGTTTTTTTTTTTTAGTTTTTTTTTTAACCTTGATGCATTCTCTGTATTAAGGTAAAAACACACCCACTATCTTTCCTAGCTCCCTCTGTCCCTAAACACTTACCTGGCTCCAGCACTCTCTTGGCTGCGGCACCACTCCCCTCGCTTCCTGCTTTCACAAAACACACTGTGGGCAGCAGGAGCAATAGACTCCTGTTGCTGTCAGTCAAACTCCTATGAGGATGAGGCAGGCGTGGCTTACCAGCACTGTGTCTATAGATGCACACAGCCCTGCTCGGGAGCACACATGCAAGGGTGCCTCCTCCTAGCACCGAGTTTGCTAAGGCTACTTTCACAATGGAGCGGGGAGAGGGCGGTAGAGGTAAAGCGCCACTAGTTTTAGCGGTGCTTTACCGCTATTGCAGAGGCGCTATGGTGCCACTATGCAGGCAGGAGTGGGGTGCTTTTAACCCACAAGAGGGGGTTAACAATGGGTTAAAAGCGCCACTGCACAGGACGACCGAGGCAGTGTTCAGCTGCTTTGGAAGCGCCATCCATTCATTACAATGGAGGTGGTGGTGGAGGAGCAGTGTATACACTGCTCAGATTAACGCTCCAAATATGAGAATGGGGGGGGGGGTTTCAGGCACTGTACAGGCCCTATTTTTAGCACCGCAGCGCCTGAAAAACGGCCCAGTGTGAAAGGGGTCTAAGGAGGCATGGGAGCAGGGAGGTGGTGACAGTAGTAGTGGAACAGTACTAAAATAGCAGAATACATTTGCAGGCTTTGACAAAAGGGATGTGGCAATTGCTTCCTGCTATCCCGGTGACATCACAATCATCCCGTGTTCCAGCACTGTCTTAGAGTGACTCAGATGGCTTTCTGGTCCCTTCTTCGCGGCAGCAGACCCTGGCGGCCCCCCAGCCCACTCCAGTGGTAGGTCCCGGACCCAGATACCAGTTGATATTTTATGAGGAGCCTTTCTTTATATCATTAACGAGAGTCGCCAATTGTATGACTTTTAGAATAAATTTACCTAACAGTATTCTCTTATTCTGTTGTAGTTTAAGCTCATTGGAGAGCTTGCCCTGGAGATCTGACTGTATTGACATTTATGGACTATTATTTATTTTGACTGTCACTTAGCACCATGGACTCTTTATGGACTTTATTGGTTATATACAGTACTAGCCAATTTCACTATATGGTGTGGGGTCCCTACCTGGTGCACCTACATACCCTATCTATTACCTTTTGCTAGGTGTGATGGCTGAGTTAATTTTCATTTTTCAAACTTTTTCTTTATTTTCACCCGGTAATCCTGCCCACACTTTCTGTCCCAGGGTACCGTATACGGAAGCAGCAGTGCTGCCACCCTAGATAAAAGTATGTTAGGTCTATATAACCTCTCCATAACACAGTGGGAGTCGCTTTGTAATCAGAAATAGCGGAGAACAATGCCAACTGATAACTGTCCGCAGGAGGAGATAGTACGGGAAGTTATTAGCCCTCAAGATTTCTAGCTGGATGAACAGTTTTTCTATTTTTTTTTTTGCACTTTCAATATAAAACAAATGCTTTTAATGATAGAACATACCATAAATGGAGCAAATACCGTATATACTCTATATACGCGGGTATAAGCTGACTTTTTCAGCACATTTTTTGTGCTGAAAAAGACCCCCCTCGGCTTATACCCGAGTCAGTGTCTGTAGGTGATCAGTAGTTTCACACTAAACAGAGCTGTGCTGCTTCTAAGAGCGGTTCTGTGCTTGTAAGTGTGACTAATCACATTGGAATGTAGAGAATGCTGAGAGAGATGTCAGATTTTCAGCTTGATGTTGGGAGGTTGGCAGGACAAGCTGATGTTAGCTGTTCAGTCCTGCCCACCTCCTGATCTCAGTGAAGAGCTGAAGCTCTCTCTCAGCATTCTTTACAAGCACAGAACGGCTCTTAGAAGCAGCACAGCTCTGTTTAATGTGAAACTACCTTACTCATCCCTTATGTGTTCTGGCTACAGTCTCTGTGTCCTGGCTCCCTGTCCCTGTGTCCTGGCTCCCTGTCCCTGTGTCCTGGCTCCCTGTCCCTGTGTCCTGGCTCCCTGTCCCTGTGTCCTGGCTCCCTGTCCCTGTGTCCTGGCTCCCTGTCCCCTGGCTGCTGCATTTCCCACCCTAGGCTTATACGCGGGTCAAAACATTTTCCCATATTTTTTGGGCAAAAATAAGGGGGTCGGCTTATACACGGGTCGACTTATACACGAGTATATACGGTAAGAGAAATTTATTGTTAGAGTTTACAAACACCTTAACCACTTCGACAAGGTGGTTCGTTATCGCAAATCGCCGTCATACGACGGCAGCTGCGATAACGCGCACTGTGAGCGCGCGCGCCGCCGGAGGCGCGCCCGCACGCTCACTGTGTTCGGGGAGGGCCAGGGAGCGGGTGCGGCGGCTTCGATTGCCGCCGGCTACCAGCGATGGCCCTCCCGGAGTGAAGGAACGGAGGTCCGTGTATGTAAACACGGACCTCCGTTCTGTGAAGGGGAAAGGGCTGTGATCACAGCCTTCCTGTATACGGAGGCTGTGACCACTTCCCTTCCCCAGCTAGGGCATCCCCCATACAGTTAGAACACGCCCAGGGAACATAGTTAACCCTTAGCGCGCCCCCTGCAGGTTAACCCCTTCACTGCCAATGGCATTTACACAGTAATCAGTGCATTTTTATAGCACTGATCGCTGTATAAATGCCAATGGTCCCAAAAAAGTGTCAAAATGGTCCGACATGTCCGCTGAAATATCGCAGTACCGCAAAAAATCGCAGATCGCCGCCATTTTTAGTAAAAAATAAAAAAAAAAATAAAAACCCCAAAAATGAATTCTCATCATCCGTAAACGTGGCCACTTTTGCGCAAACCAATCAATAAACGCCGATTGCGATTTTTTTTATCGCAAATATGAGGAAGAATATAAATCGGCCAAAAACGGTGAAAAAAAATGTTTTTTTATATTTTTTTTTGGATTTGTATTTTAGCAAAAAGTAAGAAATTTGGGTTTTTTTGCAAAATTGTCGCTCTTCTTTTGTTTATAGCGGCGATCAGAAATGACGCAGAGGTGATCAAATACCACCAAAAGAAAGCTCTGTTTGTGGGAAAAAAAGGACGCAAATTTCGTTTGGGTACAATGTCGCACGACCGCGCAGTTTTCAGTTAAAGCGACGCAGCGCCGAATCGCAAAAAGGGCTCCGGTCCTAAAGCTGGAAATCCTTCCGGGGCTGAAGTGGTTAAGCAGCCTCTGACCATACATCTCATACAGGCACTGACTGTCCATCAGAATGGACTGAATGCTGAAAGCAGAAGGCATGGCATGAGGTAGAGCTGCACGATTAATCGTAATAAAATCGCAATCTCAATTCATACCCCCCCGCGATCTCCATCAGGCATTACCGCGATTTTCAGTGCAGTTAATGGAGTCCAACTTGCGGGGCGACTCAGCGCGACTTGACTGTAATAGAAGTCAATGCAAGTCGCCTAAAGTCTCCCCAGGAACTTATTCCTAAGTCGGAGCAACTTGAGTCTCTCTTACCTGGGCAGACTACCAAGTCTGAGAACACTGCTGATAAAAGAAGCAAAAGAGATAGAATGTAACTACTGATCAAAGGAATGTTTTCTGTGTATAGAAGAGTTTAGTTTAACCATTTAAAGACTACATTTTTTCTGACATTTGTTGCTTACAAGTAAAAATACAGAATTTTCTGCTAGAAAATTACTTAGAACCCCCAAACATATATTTTTTTTAGTAGAGATCCTAGCGAATAAGATGGCGGTTGTTGCAATCTTTTATGTTACACAGTATTTGCGCAGCGGTCTTTCAAACACAATTTTTGGGGAAAAATTACACTTTCAAAAAAAAAACTAAACAGTGCTGTTAGCCCAATTTTTTTGTATATGTAAGATGTTAAGCCGTGAGAATCGTGATCTTTATTCTAAGCAAAAAAATTGTGATTCTCATTTTGGACAGAATCGTACAGCTCTAGCATGAGGCAGGCTGACAGAGAAACACCAACACAGTGATAAGTTTATAGCCCTGGGCTGTTTAGAAAACGCCACCAAAACTGGACTTCTTTAAAACCGACTACATTAGTAACACAACTACATCAACAAAAGTCTTGAGAACCTGCTTAAATTAAAACTTTACCCTAATTTAGAAAACATCCCTAGTACACAAGTATGAAGATCTTATGCTATGCTCCCAGGGAAAGGAAATGAATACAAACATGCATCTTCAGACGTTAAAGAAAAAAAAATCCTCTGGCCAGAACCATTTTCATAATTTTTTAGCACAAGGTAAAATGTACATTTTGGCTTAAAGTGGTTGTTTGCCCAGTTTGACATGTGTTCACCATATAATTAATCCCTGCCGCATAAATTATTAGCGCTGGATTTCATTCTTTCTACCTGCTTCCTTTCAGAGTTATCAATATATTGCATTGTCGTACGGAGCATGCGCGGGTGATGTTACGTCTGCATTTTCCGGCAGGCCTAGACTCTGCCAGAAAAATGCAGGGTCTCTGCCAGGGCTGCGTCATTTCCTATTGTTGATGTCAGCCCCGACATCCCGCGAGAGTTAATCTATGAGAGGAGGATTGTTGACACCTTGTGACTTGATACATCACAGGGTGAGGAGACGAAGAGGCCAGAATACCAATTTTGCTCCGCATGCGTAGGATTACACACACTAGAAGATAGTGAGGGTGGAAATATAATATAGTACAAGACGTGGAAGCCCACAATCGGAATTGCGCCAGCAATCAGAAGGCAGGAGCTCTGAGAATAAAGTTTTATAACAGTAAGAACGCTTTTCAGACATTGTAATACACACCGTTTAGTTTGCAATTTGTTATTACATTGTCCAAATGTTTAAATAAGATTGTTTTAGGAGAGCATACAACCGCTTTAAAGATCACTTAAACCGCTCCCCTGGGAAAAAAAAAAACAAACATTAAAAAGCCAAGACCTTACAGAATAAAATGCTGCTGTTGCATATTTTTGTTTTTTTTAAAAAGGCAACAGGCCATTTCAAGTTTTCATTACATGGTGTTCATATGGGTGAACTGCTACGAACTGCTTAAAGGCTAAGTTCACTTTTTTTTCCTCTAAAATCCAGCACCCTTACGTACCAATATACCATTAAAGTGATTTTTTGTTTTTAAAGTAACAAACATGTTATACTTGCCTCCTCTGTGCAAGGGTTTTGCACAGAGTGGCCCCGATCCTCCTCTCCTGGGGTCCCCCAGCGGCACTCCTGGCTCCTCCCCACATCGAGTGACCCATCCGGGAAGCGCTTTCCCTGGAGTCACCCGTGCGGGCACGCTCCCGAGTCCTGCTTCTGCGTCCCTTGACACAGACAGCAGCATTCTGCACCGTCCCTGGCCCCCAGGTCATTGGATTTGATTTACAGCAGCGGGAGCCAATGGCTGCGCTGCTATCGATGTATCCAATGAGGACCCGAGACACCGGCTGGAGCGGGTGTGCTCGTCCCCGGGCTCAGGTAAGTAAATGGGGGGCTCTGGGGGCAGCTGTACAACAAAAGGTTTTTCACATTAATGCATAGAATGCATTAATGTGAAAAACTGAGAATTTACAGCCCTTTTAATGTACTTCTTTTGTACAAAAATACAAGTTTTGTGTTTCTGATTTTGAAGACAAGGTCTACCTCATCCATGGATGTAGTTTGCAGAACACTTTAGTGACTTCCTGGTATACAAAGAGGACAAAGAAACCAATATGACCCAGAAAGGAGTTTACTGGCTGACCTCATTTGCACACCTTCACCCATCAACAAAGTTTTCAAAGCACCCCCAGCATTCCTTCATGTGTACATTTGCCAGGCTTCCTCAGCATCCCCTCAAACGGACTCAGGGTGCATGCCAATCTCCCTGGGACCACATACAGCCCTGATGTAGTGCAAGAGCCTGCATGATTGGATACAGAGTGATTGGATAGACGGTGTGCCCTCCTATTATATAGTTTTGGAAAATCTAAAGGAGATTGTACAATCAGATTGTATAGTGTATTACCACATTTATACACCTAAAATTACCTAGTTGTGCTTTCAGTGTCATTAATTGTTAACGGCACACCAAACACAGAAGCAAACACATTTTGCCACATGAAAAAAACAAAACAGAAATGTCCCACGAGCTACTTTTCCAGGTATAGCGCAGCCCATTGAAATCAACGGGCTATCCTGTGTGTGTCACTGAAAAAAACGAGCCAAAAAACATGCACTCCCAATACTCTAGGTGTGAATGGGGCCTGAAAGTGAAATTGATGCGTTTACACAACAACGAGGCTCCATTCACATCTGTGTTTCCAAATGCATGGCAAACTGCACAGTAAATGCACGCTTTGCCATGCGACAGGAAGTCCCTCTGAAACCTAGGGACACACTCGCGCGCCCCCCCCCCCCCAAAAAAAAATGACATGCCAAATGTGGCATGTAAGGGGGCGAGGAGTGCTTAAAGCGGAAGTTCCATTTTTGGGTGGAACTCCGCTTTAAAACAAATGCATGCGGGAATGTGAGTTTTCGCTACGTGGAGATGTGAACGAGGCCTGACAACTGAGTGTCTCGATCCACTCTCTCCTATGTACCTGTGAAAAAGATGGCCATACACTAAGCAATCTGATTGTACAATCTTGGTATAATTTTCTTTACATTTACCAGAACTGTGGAATAGAGACACAGCTGAACAATCAATTCAATTTGTATCAAGTCAAACATGCCCTTGTACTACATATCTGATGGGAGATCTAAAGGAGATTGTATAGGGGGGAGTAGGTGGAAGGTAGTATTGTAATGAGGGAGGTGTGGTCCAGAGTGGTGAACACACCCTATCACGTCCTCTTCTGTGATGCAACAAGGAAGTGAAGGCTTCTGGAAGATGACCTAACAGGATGTGAAAACTGATACAAGCTACAGAAAGTGATGGAGTCTGAAAATCCATTCAAAAGATACAAAAAGAATGAGCAGATTTTAAATATCATGTGTATGAGGTAAGTGAGAGAAAAGCACATTGGGATGGCTGGGCCAGAAATGGCATTGGAAAACGCTTCTATTATAAGAACTGAAATTCTGCCCAAAAAGGTGAACTCATCCTTTAAACCAGTGGTTCTCAACCCTGTCCTCAAGTACCCCCAACAGGCCATGTTTTCAGGTTTTCCTTTATCTCACACAGGTGCTTTAAATCCGAGTCAATGGCTTAGTATTTTGGACAGCTATTTTATCTAAGAGAAATTCCCAAAACATGGCCTGTTGGGGGTACTTGAGGACAGGGTTGAGAAACACTACTTTAAACTAGTGTTTCTGAAATCTGTCCCATAAAGAGTGCAAGTCACCACACACAATCAATTCATGTCTCAGTAAAGCAATTTAGCTACAGAACAGTAGTTAACAAAAATATGAAATGTCGGAAAACACAAAGACAGGTTTGGGTAATATTACATCAGACAAAACCTATTCTGCAGTGGGGGATTGTCCCCATCAACATATGTTCACATCCTTTAACCACTTCCATACCGGGCCTATCCTGGCACTCCTCTCCTACATGTAAAATTCATATATTTTTTTTTTAAAAAGAACAGAGGGAATGGACTCTAGAATTTCATGAATTAAAAAAACAACAAAAAAAAAAAAAAACAGTAAAGATAGCCCTTTTTTTGTATAATGTGAAAGATGATGTTACATACACCGAGTAAATAGATACCCCAACATGTCACCCTTTAAAATTGCATACACATGTGGAATGGCGCCAAATTTGAGATTTAAAAATCTCCACATGCGACGCTTTAAATTTTTTCACAGGTTACCAGTTTAGAGACCGCAGAGCAGGTCTTGCACTAGAATTGTTGCTCTTGCTCTAACGCACGCGGTGATACCTCACATGTGTGATTTGAATGCGATTTACATATGTGGGTGCGACATACATATGCGTTCGCTTCTGTGCGTGGGGACAGGGGCACTTTAAATGTTTGGTTTTTTTTTTAAATCCCTTTTATTCCTATTACAAGGAATGTAAACATCCCTTGTAATAGGAATAGTGTATGACAGGCCCTCTTTATGGAAAGATGTGGGGACCCCACACCTCTCCTTCACGCTGGAAAGATCAAGATAAAAAAAAAAAAAAACTCTCTCGGCCTTTCCAGGCGCGTCCCCAGCTTTGTTTATTAAGGCCGGCCCGGATGCGACGTCATAACATCGCGGCCGGGCCTCCAAGGATCATAAAGATGACTGGGGACCATATGGTCCCCAGTCATCTCTCTGATCAACTTCCAGCGGCGACGGATTCATTCTATGGCTCGCCGATCGTACGGGCAAGCCCGGAGAAGCACCGTCCCCTCCCGCCGCCTGTAATAACGATTAAGCGGCTGAAATACTGCTGTGATCATTCTTATGGACAGAATCACTGGCCAAAAAAGATGCTATCTGAATGATGCCTGTAGCTGCAGGCATCATTCAGATATCCCCACTCAAAGTCCTGGAAGTGGTTAAAGGCTAAGTTTACGTTTAGGAAGAGGTTATGCCCATATTTAGGGTGTCACATGTAATAGGTTCCCAAGTAAGCACCTTCCCACCCCATTCCCCTCATGACAGCATGCAGAGGATCATCTTCCTTGCAGCCGCTATCACATATAAAATCGGCGCAGTTGTTCAGAGCTCTGCTTGTAAAGAAATCTGTGAATGAACAAACTACAAGTTCCATCTGCCAACGTAACATAGGACTTGTAGTTCCCAATGGACTAAGAGTATGGTTATCGGTGCACATGAAGTCCATTGACACGTCCTGCAGCTTTCTAACTGAAAGTATGTACAGAGGTATGGCCAGACAACTGGAGGAAATGTCTAACTAAGCCTGACATTGCACCTGTAATACACTGAACGCAGGTGTAACGCTTTTCAGGCTCCTGTTGAAGAATTAAATGCACATTTTTTTTCCTTGACAAAACGTGCATTATTGTTTTCTTATAGGGGAATTTAGCCTTTAACAAATATATTCCTTACGTTAACTAGCTGCACATTTTTATCTTACTTTTTGGAAATGTGATGCTCATGTGATCATGGGGACTTCCAGATCCCACTCTGTGCATGCTACATACATGCAGCATTGTGAACATAGTCCCCCCCCCACTACCCTCATCATTCCGCCACTTATTTCTAGACTTGGATTATGAATTTGCTTGCATGATTACTAAGGAGTCACACTTATACAAAAGTAGCAGTTTAAGTAGCTGGTCATCACAGAACTGGTTTGCCACATGAGCACTTTATATTCACACAAAGGATGGAGAGCGAGACCCAGGACTAAAATGTATATTTTAGTGAGGGGTGTTCAGTAATTTTAAGATACTTTGGTCCATTTTCTCATTGGTCAGAAAGTATTTGTGTACATCAGCAGCTGATGCAAGCTTCATATAGTGAAATCACTTACGCTCTTCCAAATTAACGACTAATTTGTAGACTATGTCTTGTAACTGTCTGTCCAATCTGAAAAAAAAAGGAAATAAAAAGTGCATCAATCACCTACTATTACTTAAATTAACTAGTACTTTAAATCACATTAGAATGTGCATATATAAAAAGGGTTTATTGGCACATTATACATATACAGTATAAACATAGCACAAGGTTAAAGGGTATAATGAGCCACCAAATTGCTATACAATTTGCAGAAAAGAAAAAACAAAACTGGAATTTGTAAATCTTAAGACCCCATTGGCCCATATATTGGTCAGTAAAGCCCTTTTTGTTTGTTCCTATGATCCTGGATTTTACTTTGTTACTAAGGCCTATTAGACAGATGTCATTAACACAGTCTTGAAAACACCACCACAAACAACAGAATATGGAAATAAAAATAAAAAACAGAACAGCTTTTCAGTGTGTGTTTTTGAGGCGTTTTACTGCGTTCCAGTACAGTCCAGTGCAGGTAAAATGCAACATGTTCTACTTTTATTTCTGGAACTGGAAAGCCCTGGAACTGACTGCACTGGTGTGAACTATGTCATTGGGAACCATATGACCTACTTTCCAAGTGTTTTCAATGCAGAAAAAAAAAAAAAAAAAAAAACGCACTGGTCTGCATGTGGTGTGAACCGGCCCTCCGTGTTGCCAAACTAAATACTACCTGCCAGAGTCTCTGCTTCTCCAACCTATCACTGTATTATTTTCAGATGTCCCACAGCTCTGGCCTCTCATGAAGAAGTTGGTTTAGTGTCAACACTTTTCCTGACCACACGATGGAATCTTCCTGCACATGCCCCTCTCTGTCTCCAGCATCAATCAAATTGCTCTAGACTTTCACTTTCTAGTCCTTAAACT
Organism: Glandirana rugosa; assembly: GCA_018402905.1. Taxonomy (NCBI): domain Eukaryota; kingdom Metazoa; phylum Chordata; class Amphibia; order Anura; family Ranidae; genus Glandirana; species Glandirana rugosa. The sequence continues at coordinate 686,463 of BLSH010037215.1, forward strand.
GGCCTTTAGGCCGGGTTCACATATCTGCGGCGGTTCCCCCCATGGGGTCCGGAGCGTCCCAATTCACGTTTCAGGGGAAAACTGCATCTTATTCGCATATATGTGAACCCAGCCTGACTGAATTCATGTACACTGTGTGGCAGCGCCAAGGCCCTCAGTTCAAAACCTAGTCAGGATGCTATCTGCATGGAGTTTGCACGTTTTCCTGTGCTTACATTTGTTAACTCCAGTTTCCTATCACACTCCAAAGACATCCCAGTAAGTTAATTAGATCCTGTCTAAATTGGCCCCAGTATGTGTATGTATGCATGCATGTGATACAGGAAATTGGTGGGCAGAGCTTGAGACACATTATCACATACTGGATCTCAATACCTAGGAAGATGGGACAAAGTGCTATATGTACATTGCACCCTACGCAAGCAATAGTTCCTCTTTAAAGAGGTAAACCTCTGACACGAAAAATGAACAAAGCATAATCTTCTATAGTGTGCACCTGCCTCAATACAAAGCAGAGTGTGATTTCTGTCTGCAGCCAGGTTTCTCTGCTATTGGCATGAGTAATTTTTGAGGGGGAAGTGCGGACTGCAAGATATTGACAGAGAGGGGAGCTCCAGCACACATAAGCTTCAGACCTGCAGGTTTCCCTATGAGATTGTGAGGGGGGGGGTGTCTCTCCTTTCTACTCAGGTTTCAGATTACAGTCAGCTCTCCTCTCAGCTCAGTGACGTCAGATCCCGACCCCTACTTTTGCAAGCTCAGAAAAGCCATATTAATTCTGGACCGGGAGAGATGGCTGCAGATAAACAGGTACAACCTACAACCTATGTAGGAGGATTTGTTTCATCTCTGTGAATCACCTGAGGCCAGTCACTTCAGTGAGTATAGGAGTTTAAACCACTTTAACAGACAGGAAATTTTGATACTAGGAACAAGAGCTCCCCAACACATTACATGAGCCAAAACTAGCGACCCCATGTCTATGGCCAATGACTGGAAATATGTAACAGTTAGCATTATCTTTTAACCACTTGACCACTGGGCACTTAAACCCCCTTAACAACCAGACCAATTTTCAGCTTTCAGCGCTCTCACGCTTTGAATGACAATTACTCAGTCATGCAACATTGTACCCATATGAAATTTGCGTCCTTTTTTTAACACAAATAGAGCTTTCTTTTGGTGGTATTTAATCATCTCTGGGTTTTTTATTTTTTGCGCTATAATTAAAAAAAGACCGAAAATTTTGTAAAAAAATGAATTTTTCTTCGTCTCTGTTATAAAATTTTGCAAATTAGTAATTTTTCTTCATAAATTTTGGCCAAAATTTATACTGCTACCTATCTTTGGTAAAAAAAAAACTAATTAGTGGATATTATTTGGTCTTTGTGAAAGTTATAGAGTCTACAAGCTATGGTGCCAATCACTGAAAATTGATCAAACTTGATTTACTGACGGCCTATCTCATTTCCCGAGACCCTAACAAGCCAGGAAAGTACAAATACCCCCCAAATTACCCCTTCTTGGAAAGTAGACATTCCAAGGTATTTAGTAAGAGGCATGGTGAATTTTTTGAAGTTGTAATTTTTTCCCACAATTCTTTGCAAAATGAATTTTTTATTTATTTTTTTTTTTCCCCCCAAAATTGTCATATGTTAACAGGTTATTTCTCACATCCAGCATATTCATACCACAAATTACACCCCAAAATACATTCTACTACTCCTCCCGAGTATGGCGATACCACATATGTGACACTTTTACCCAGCCTGGCCACATACAGAGACCCAACATGCAGGGAGCAACGTCAGGCGTTCTAGGAGCATAAATTACACATAAAATTTCCTGACTACCTCTTGCACTTTTGAAGGTCCTGGAGCACCAGGACAATGGAAACGCCCAAAAAATGACCCCATTTTGGAAAGCTAACACCCCAACGTATATTCTAGGAGGCATTATGAGTCTTTTGAACGGTTCATTTTTTCCACAAGTTTTTGGAAAATGTGGAAAGAAAATGAAAACGCATTTTTTTTTTACACAAAGTTGTCAATTTATACAATAGTTCTAACACACAGCATGTACCCAGCACAAATGACACCCCAAAATATATTCTGCTACTCCTCCTGAGTATGGCGATACCACATGTGTGACACTTTTACACAGCGGGACCACACCACAATCGAAAGGTTTTACCCCAGTAAAA
>BLSH010037215.1:694372-704394 GCA_018402905.1 Glandirana rugosa
AACGGTTTTTTTAAGGAAAAAAAAAAAAAAAAAAAAAAATGGTAAACAGAACGTAACAACAAAGTGAGAGACGATAGAAAGAAAGAGACGTTATTCCGATGAACGTGTGTCTTAACTACAAACTTGTAGTCATAAGGACCGACTGAAGTCCGAAAATAAAACGCGCATAGACACGTATGTGCTTATGTCATTTAAGAAGGTTAATCGTAAAATACGCGTATAATCGCAATCGGTCGTGATGTCTTCTTTTTCTAAACCCCCACGAATAAAGTCTACTAACGTTTTACTCGTTTGTCACATTGGTCCGTCACCCTTTTCGTTTATCTTAAGACCCTACATAGTCATCTCCCTAGTGGTCGTCCTCCTTCCTCCAAGACTAAGGAGATATATCTAGAAATCACTCTGGTAAAAAAAAAAAAAAAAAAAAAAAGGAATTTTTTTGGCAAAACATTCTATTTATAATATTACTACATACCTGATATTATACAGAGGCTGCGTTTGATGGACCACAACATTACACTTTGGACACCTGTTGCTGTAGTAAAAATGCTTTACTATGCAGCTTTTGCAAACTGAAAAAGAAAAAATGACAGTGTATATTGTTCTCATGGTTGTGTACAATACAGATTGGTGCAGATGAGTTGTTATTTAAAAATAAAGTGAAGCCTGCCTCCTCCTGCTAGGAGCTGCTGTGACTCACCACACCAGCACTTGGTAGTTGTAATCTGACCCAAAAGGACAGACAAGGGAAAATAGGGGGGGTTCCTGGTACCATCAGAAGCATTACAGCAGCCAAGTATAATAAAAAAAATCTTTATTACAATTGTGTAGAAAGTGTACACAAAAGACATTTAATCAGGCATTTTGTTTAATGTAACCCATTATAATGGCTCAACTATAACTCTATAATTGTATCAATACTCATGGATCTACCTTGAATATGATTAGGATAGATAGTTAACTAATACTTGACATGTTTCGCAGTTTGCCCACTTTTTCAGGAGTTCAAATGGGAAAAAGATCTATCCTATAACAAAGAAAATAACTCAATGATACAATCTATTTGAGAAAGGTATATGACGCTAATTGCATTCTAAGCAGTGATAATTTCTCAGGCACTCACCCCAAGCATCCAATACACTGTAGATGGAAAAAGAGACAATAGAAGGGCACCAGACAACTCCCCTAGGGTGAGTGCGGGGGAATACAGATGGGCCACCAAAAGCCATGTAAATAAAATAGATTTGAGGGATACAGACATCTATAGCATAGCTTTGGGGAATGAAAATGACAGCTAGTCCATACATACCAAGCAATCATGTGTAATGTATCCATTTGCATGTGTAATGGGGCACATCTTTTTCTTATACATACATATCCATCTCTTTTATAGGCATCCCCACTAAATGCTGGCTGGCTAATTTAGGCCAGTGTGCAGTGTCTTAAAACGCTATTGCTATTACATGTGAGTTACGCAGAGAATACATCTGTTTAAATTTATCATCAGCGGCCCATCCCATTCTTCTATTTATATTTTGGATATTATACTGGTATGTATGCCCTCTTTAGCTTTTCAATCTGTATCCCACAAACATCCTTCTCCCCTCCCATACATATAGAGTTTTATTGCATATATGTGTCACAGTGACCTCATTCCTCATACCTGGCATCTATGATCCAACGTTGATATTGGTGCTGTACCTGGGACCCCTTGTGAGTGGTTACTCCAATCAACAGTTTCCCGTGTACACCAATAATCATTACAACTTGTTATATATGGAATAGCTGTCCTTGTCATTTCCTAAAGCTATGCTATAGATGTCTACACCCCTCAAAAAAACAATTATTTTATTTACATAGCTTTTGGTGGGTCACCTGTCTATCCTCGCACTCACTCCAGGGGACTTTACCTGGCGCCCTCCTATGGTCTCTTTTTCCATCTATTCAACGGTCTATTTGATGCTTGGGGTAAGTGCCAGAGAAATCATAGCTGTATAGAATGTAATTAGCATCATATACCTTTCTCAAAGATTGTATCATTGACATTTTTTCTTTGTTATAGGATTGATCTTTTTCCCATTTGAAGAAGGGGGCCAAACTTAAAACATGTCAAGTACTGGCTAACTATCCATCCTAATCATATTCATGGTAGATCCATGAGTATGGATACAATTATTGAGTTATAGGTGAACCATTATATAATGGGTTATTTTAAACAAAATGCCTGATTTTATGTCTTTTTTGTACACTTTCTGCACAATTGTAATAGAGATGCTTTGATTTTACTTAGCTGTAATGCTTCTGATGGTACCAAGAACCCGCCCCCCCTTTGTCTGTGCTTTGAGTAAGATTAGATTAAATTTAGGATTTTGGTACCTTATTATTGACCATTTAACAATAGGAGTACCTAAACATTTCTAGCACTTGGTAGTTGGCGTGACCATCTATACTGACTACAGGAGATTTGCACATGGAATCCTGTAGAAAACCTAGCTACGCAAACTGAACACACTAGCAGGGATCTGCTTCAGTGCTCATCATGGTCAGATTGTAAAAAGACACGGGGACGGTCAGGATCCAAACAGAGTGAATAGAGAAATAAAAAACAGAACATGGTACATTTCCAAACATCTGTACAGGAAAATGGACACAAACATGAAAACTTTCACTCTGGAGTAACACTGTAATGATCCTATAATCTATTTTTCATTAAAATCCTTTCTTACTGTGTTTTTCTGCCTCCCTGTAACATCCAACGTGAGCTCCAGAACCTCTCCTTTTCCCACTCACTTCTGTTTGTTTGAAACAAGCAGTGTATATTTGTTATGGTCTCTGCATTGCCCTCCCTATTCACACTACATATCCCATTGACCATAATCCTTAGTTCATCTCAGGATTGAGCAAGAGAAGGTGCCTACGTTCCAACATACAGTGCGACAATGGAGAACGAACATAGCCACCCTCTAACAGGAAGCTGGATGACAGCAGAACAAAAAAAAAAAAAAAAAGGTAGAACTTGAAGATTTAGAGGAGGCCGAGTTAACCGGTTCCGGAACAGCTCGCGTACATTTACTGCTGCAGAGTGGCACGGTCCCGCGAATCGTCATCTATAAACGGTGGCTCGCTCGTGGGCGGGAGCGCACCGGCGAGCTCTCGTGCCCGCTGCACTCTCCAGCAGTATGTCTGCCGGCTACGCGTGATTGCCTGGCAGAAAAGAAAACCGGGGAACAGACCATGTAAACACGGCGGTTCCCCGCTTTGTCAGGCGGCATGTAAGAGATCTACTGATCCCTGTCACTGGCAGCCCAGCCCCCTCCCATTTAGAACATGCCTAGGGAACACAGTTTAACCCCTAGATCAACCCCTAGATCGCCCCCTGCAGGATAACCCTTTCACTGCCAATGACATTTATACAGTAATCAGTGGATATTTATATTTCTGATCGCTGTATAAATCTCAATGGTCCCCAAAAAAGTGTCAAAAATGTCCGACATGTCCACTGCAATATCACAGTCCCAATAAAAAAATCAGAGATCACAATTACTAGTTAAAAAAAAAAAAATAGTAAAAAACGCCATAAATGAATTCTCATGGTTTGTAAACGCGGCAACTTTAAAATAAATGCCGATCGGAATTTGTTTTAAGCACAAATATGAGGAAGAATATATATTGGCCAAAACTGATGAATAAATTTGTTTTTTTTATAGATTTTTTTTTTTTTGGATATGTATTATAGCAAAAAGGAAAAAATATTGTTTTTCAAAATTGTCGCTTTTTTTTGTTAATAGCGGTGATCAGAAGTGACGCAGAGGGGATCAAATACCACCAAAAGAAAGCTTTACTTGTGGGAAAAAAAGGGCGTCAATTTTGTTTGGGTACAACGTCTCACCATCTCGCAATTGTCAGTTAAAGCAACGCAGTGCCGAATGAGCAAAAAGTGCTCTGAAACTACAGTGGGAAATCCTTCCGGTCCTTAAGTGGTTAAAGCAGGTATTTAACCCATAAACAAAAATGTAATATATTGTGACTTACCAATCCCTAAATGTGGTAGTTGCAGGAGTCGGACAAATTTAGATCCATGTACAGTATGGGTAGGCTGGTTATAGACAAACCAATCAATCGATCCACTTGTTTACAACCAGCATGTTGGAAAATTCAACTCGATCAGTGCCACTGGCTATAGCCAGCACTGCTGATCAGTGTATTCTGGTGTCAGGGAAGTCTCCCTGCTGTCAGATTACCAAAGGCTCAGCGGGAGCGATTCCCACATCCACATCAAATGTGCGGATTGGGGAATTAAGTCATTTTCTTTCATTCAACCCGCTGGTTAAAAAAAACTAAAAAAAAAAAAACTCATGTATGGCCAGCCTTACTAGCAGATTTAGGGATCTGACTAACAAATTAATGCTGAACCCCAGATGATTTTTTTGAACAGTTACAGCAACAGGTTTACATAAACAAAACCTGACCATTGTAAGCATCCGTCAGTCGTAAACGGTTTGTCTTAACCTTCTAAGAGCCCTTTTTGGACAGCTCGGTCTGTTGAAAAATTAACAGATTAAATCACCCTAAAAATTAAAACTAATGCACCACATCTAAGAACTGGTAAGCTGCAACAAAATACTTTTTCCCTCTTGGGTTTAAGGGCCGGTTCACAATGCAGTGATGCAGGAACCCTGAGAACCCACTGCAGGTTCTTGCATCGCTTGTCTCCTGGCGGCAGTTCACACTGCCCTATGCAAACTGTGGGAAGTGTCAATAGAACGCTAAATGACAACCCCGAATCAGTTCGCATTTCACAGTGCGAACTGCAAACTTGCACAGTAATCGGACCGCATGATGTAAACCACCATGCAATCCGATTCTGACCCTGTGAAAAAAAGGGTCCTGTGCGAGTTTGCTCCGATTGCGTTGCAAATTCAGACATACAATCTCTATGGCTGAATTTGCATCGCAGAGATCGCATGTGACTCACACTGCAGTGCGGTGCAAATCATATGTGATCTCTGAAATCAGAGCAGTGTGAACCGGCCCTCACTTTAACCACTTCAGTCCCGGAAGGATTTCCAGCTTTAGGACCGGAGCCCTTTTTGCGATTCGGCGCTGCGTCGCTTTAACTGAAAATTGCGCGGTCGTGCGACGTTGTACCCAAACGAAATTTGCGCCCTTTTTTTCCCACAAACAGAGCTTTCTTTTGGTGGTATTTAATCACCTCTGCATCATTTCTGATCGCCGCTATAAACAAAAGAAGAGCGACAATTTTGCAAAAAAACCCAAATTTCTTACTTTTTGCTAAAATACAAATCAAAAAAAAAAAATAAAAAAAACATTTTTTTTCATCGGTTTTGGCCGATTTATATTCTTCCTCATATTTGCGATAAAAAAAAATAGCAATCGGCGTTTGATTGGTTTGCGCAAAAGTGGTCGCGTTTACGGAAGATGAGAATTCATTTCTGGGGTTTTTATTTATTTTTTTTATTTTTTACTAGTAATGGCGACGATCTGCGATTTTTAGCGGTACTGCGATATTTCAGCGGACATGCCGGAACATTTTGACACTTTTTTGGGACCATTGGCATTTATACAGCGATCAGTGCTATAAAAATGCACTGATTACTGTGTAAATGCCATTGGCAGTGAAGGGGTTAACCTGCAGGGGGACGCACTAAGGGTTAACTATGTTCCCTGGGCGTGTTCTAACTGTATGGGGACTGCCCTACCTGGGGAAGGGAAGTGGTCACAGCCTCCATGTACAGGAAGGCTGTGATCACAGCCCTTCCCCCTTCACAGAACGGAGGTCCGTGTTTACATACACGGACCTCCGTTCCTTCACTCCGGGGGGGCCATCGCGGGTAGCCGGCGGCAATCGAAGCCGCCGCACCCGCTCCCTGGCCCTCCCCGAACACAGTGAGCGTGCGGATGCGCCTCTGGCGGCGCGCGCACTCACAGTGCGCGTTATCGCAGCCGCCGTCGTATGACGGCGATTTGCGATAACGAACCACCTTGTCGCCGTCAACCTGCGGTTGGCGGTCGGCAAGTGGTTAAGAATACATACTTGAATTGTATTTATTTATCTTTTTAAACCAGAGTTTGGCATCATTGCAAGAGCTGATCCATGCAGGGGTGACTTTCACTCCGACTTGTGACGCCTCAAGTCGCCCCAAGTAACTTGACATCTGAAATCCCATTGACATGAATGAGAGCTTAACTTAAATTTACACTACTGAAGTCGCGCCGGCTTCAAAAAAGGTTCCTGTACTACTTTAAGGCGACTTCTATACAACCTGTGCCCACAGAATTCAATGGAAGTCGCCTCCAAGTCGGATCCCCATCTATACTGAAGCAACTTTACAGGAAAAAGAAAAGAATTTACCAGGAGCGTGCTTTTGGCACAGCTGTATTGACACTAACGAATTCACATATGCAACCACTTGGTGCCAAGGCCCACTGCCAAAAGGCTGCATATTTGATTGAGCCCCGAAGCCAAGGGGTTAAAGCAGAACCAAAGTTCTACTGTTATTTACTGTGAGCAGACAGGCTTGTTATTGCAGAAGATGTTATTGCAAAAACACCCCTACGTGCAAGCTCACAGTGATACCCAGCATGTAAACTAAGCTGCCTAAGCTGCAGAGCTCAGCTTACAGCTGCCATTCCTATCCTGTATGTGCTGGGATGACTAGCTTCTGCACATGGGCAGGACAGGGGCAGGCGTGACGTTATCCTGCGCCGGCCAATGAAGATGGCTGAAAACTGGCACACATACGATGATATCGGCGAGGAACAGGGACCGTTGTAAGAAACGTGAGCATTCCTCCCTTTAGTCCTGCTTTAATGAACTCTCGATTTCTTGCATGCGTGTACTCACATGTATGAAGACATTCTGTTATGGTCGTGGCATCAACAAAATAACCTTTGCAGATTGAACAGAGAATGTAGGGATTCAGGTCAGCCAGGTTAACCAGGCACTGAAAAGTGACAAAGAAAAAAGTTATAAAGATACTAACTTCCCTCCTCATACTATACTAGACGAGAAATTTTACTTCGATGGAAACTGTTGGCTAGTCCCACAGTGTATGGATCGATTACCGGGCCTCTTTCTATCTACAAAATTCAAAATCGCCCAATGGATTTCCCTCCTGACTCCATGCAAAAATAAACCATACGAGGGCAATTTTTTACCAAGCTGGAAATCTTACATGTCTGTGTACACTTCTATAGACCAAGCCTAGAAGAGGGATGGATGAGGAAAGAGCCTTTCACATCAATACAGTAATGGTGCACACTCCATGAGAACTGTACAGGTTTTATGTAACCGATACACACTTCATGATTTCAATGCACACTCCATGCGACAGGTGTACACTCAATGCACACTCCATGCGACCGGTGCAGGCTCTGTGTGTTCAGAGCACACCTCATACGTTCAGAGCACACTTCACGCTTTCAGAGCACACTCCATGTGACCAGCGCACACTTCAGGCGTTCAGAGCACACTCCATGTGACCAGCGCAAACTTCATGCGTTCAGAGCACACTTCACTCGTTCAGAGCACATTCCATGTGACCAGCGCACACTTAATGCGTTCAGAGCACACTCCATGCGACCGGCTCACACTGCACGCTTTGATAGCACCCTCCATGTGACCGGCGCACACTTAATGCGTTCAGAGCACACTCCATGTGACCGGCGCACACTTCACACGTTCAGAGCACACTCCATGCGACTGGTGCACACTTCATGGGTTCGGTGCACACTCCACGCGACCGGTGCACACTTCTCGCATTCAGAGCACATTCCATGTGACCGGCGCACACTTCACTCGTTCAGAGCACACTCCATGCTTTGAGAGCACCCTCCATGTGACCAGCGCACACTTCACACGTTCAGAGCACACTCCATGTGACTGGCGCACACTTCACACGTTCAGAGCACACTCCATGTGACTGGCGCACACTTCACACGTTCAGAGCACACTCCACACGTTCAGAGCACACTCCATGCGACCGGCGCACACTTCACGCGTTCAGAGCACACTCCATGCGACCGGCGCACACTTCACGCGTTCAGAGCACACTCCATGCGACCGGCGCACACTTCACGCGTTCAGAGCACACTCCATGCGACCGGCGCACACTTCACGCGTTCAGAGCACACTCCATGCGACCGGTGCACACTTCACGCGTTCAGAGCACACTCCATGCGTTCGGTGCACACTCCATGCGACCGGTGCACACTCCATGCGACCGGTGCACACTCCATGCGACCGGTGCACACTCCACGTGACCGGTGCACACTCCACGTGACCGGTGCACACTCCACGTGACCGGTGCACACTAAATGTGACTGGCGCACACTTCACACGTTCAGAGCACACTCCATGCGACCGGTGCACACTTCACGCGTTCAGAGCACACTTCATGCGTTCGGTGCACACTCCACGCGACCGGTGCACACTAAATGTGACTGGCGCACACTTCACACGTTCAGAGCACACTCCATGCGACTGGTGCACACTTCTCGCGTTCAGAGCACACTCCATGCGACCGGCGCACACTTCACGCGTTCAGAGCACACTCCATGCGACCGGCGCACACTTCACGCGTTCAGAGCACACTCCATGCGACCGGTGCACACTTCACGCGTTCAGAGCACACTTCATGCGTTCGGTGCACACTCCACGCGACCGGTGCACACTAAATGTGACTGGCGCACACTTCACACGTTCAGAGCACACTCCATGCGACTGGTGCACACTTCTCGCGTTCAGAGCACACTCCATGCGACCAATGCACACCCCTCGCGTTCAGAGCACACTCCATGCAACCGATGCACACCTCTCGCGTTCAGAGGAGACTTCATGTGACTGGCGCACACTTCACACGTTCAGAGCACACTCCATGCGACTGGGGGAAGGCTCAGTGAGTTCAGAGCACACTCCAGCAAAGACATGTCTCTCTTTCACATTGACAATAACGGTGCACACACAACGTCCAGAGCACACTGCATGCGTACTGTGCAGCTTCCATGTGACCGCTGCACACTTCATGATTTAATTCTCTCTCCATGAGACCAGTGCGGGCTCTGTGTTCAGTGCACACTTCATGAGACAGGGGTACGCTCTATGCATTCAATGCACACTCCATATTATCGCTGCACAGTGCACACTCCATGCGACCAGAGCAGCCCATACAGGTGTCCCCCCGCCTCACCTCACTCCCCGCCATATACCGCATACTCGGGGCTGTCACCGGCTCTTCCTGCTCCTCACACTTCACCATGCACTTCACCCCGCCGCCGGGCACAGACCCCCGACGGCGGTACTTTCTTTTCGGTACAGTGGTACGCATGCTCCTTCCTTAGCGGACCGGGAAGTGCAGTCTGTACAGAGGAGTCGGGGCTGAGGAGTGGGATCCCGGCATGCCGTGCGCTTCTCCTGATACTGGGGGATGCCGGGAAGTGTAGTCCTGTAGGGAGGGCGAGGAGCATAGAGGCGCTTGTAGCTCAGCTTCTCTCAGGAACAGAATCTAGTGTTCAGTTACTCACCCCCCATTTCCTTTCCATGGCTGTACATGATCACAGCGGTCCGTTTTAAAAAAAATAAAAATCATCAATTTAACCACTTGACAACTGGGCACTTAAACCCCCTTCCTAACCAGACCAATTTTCAACTTTCAGTGCTCTCACATTTTGAATGACAATTACTCAGTCATACTACACTGTACTTAACCAGACCAATCCTTCCCCCAAATTCACGGGTCAACAGTTCACCAATTTAACTACTAAAAATAAAAAAAATTTTGCCTGGCGACACTAGTACATGTCGGTACCTTTCCTTTACCCCCCACTCATTGACTTGTGATCTAAGACAAGGACTCTCTTCGACTCGATGTTCGCGGAGATACGAGGAGCGGGAGGGATGTCCTGATGTGAAGGGCCGTAGGGGGTCATAGTCCTCTTCGCGTGCCGTACGGCCCTAGGGTGAGGAGTCGGGGCTGAGGAGACATGTCTGACGTGAAGGGCCA
>BLSH010037215.1:734454-747686 GCA_018402905.1 Glandirana rugosa
TGAAGGACAGTAGAAGTAGGGGGGACGTGGGGTGACGGTTGGAAGCTGGCAGTGGGGTGCAGGGGGGATGAAGATGACAGGAAGTGGGGTGGTAGGAAGCTGGCAGTGGGGTGCAGGGGGGTTGAAGATGACAGGGGGTGGTGTGGTAGGAAGCTGGCAGTGGGGTGCAGGGGGGGTGGAGATGACAGGGGGTGGGGTGGTAGGAAGCTGGCAGTAGGGTACAGGGGGTGGGGTGGTAGGAAGCTGGCAGTGAGTGCAGGGGGATGAAGTTGACAGGGGGTGGGGTGGTAGGAAGCTGGTGATGGGGTACAGAGATGACAGGGGGTGGGGTGGTAGGATGCCAGGCACAGGTGATGAGGATAGAGATGATGACAAGGGGGTAAGTTGGTAGTAAGCTGACAGTGGGAAGTATGATGACAGGAGGTTGGGTGGTGGGATGCCAGGAACAGGGGGATGATTAGGAGGATAATGATTATGGCAGGGGATCAGGAGGTGGCATCATACGCCGGATGGCATACTACATATGGTCACTGTGTGTGTGTAAGCTGTGATTTTCAGGGCGCACTCACTCAGGAGGTGACGTCATGGGATGTGTCTGTGTCTGTGTCGGGCAGGACCGTCATGCAGTACCTTGGGGCTGCGGAAGACAGGTTCCTCGATGATTGCCAGGCTCCATCTCTGGCAAATCCTCCCTTACAGAGACCATCCATCCTGCAGAGGAGATCAGGGAGCTGCTTAGCCGCTGCAGGCATTATCTGCACTCTACAGAAGGGGAGGAGCTGGGGAGGGGAGTACATGGAGTCACCCATTGACCCTGAGACCTCGGGCAGTACTCTAGTGGTCAGTCCGCCCCTGGCTGGGGAAAACTAGTTGCGGGCACCGCATTAAAGACGGCCCTGGGGACACCAACTGAGGCAACAGGTGTGTCTCACCGCTCCAGACTGCTCTCCGGATATTCTGTCCCTGGGTGCACGCCCCGGCTCGCTACCGTAGCATGGAGTCACAAGAAAAAACAATAGGCGGCACTCCAAGGGTAATGCTGGTGCTGTATTTATTTACAAGACAAGTAGACGCGTTTCACTCAGAACATGAGCTTAATGATTAAGCTCATGCTCTGAGTGAAACGCGTCTACTTGTCTTGTACCCTGTATGGCTGAATTCTGTAAATAAATACAGCACCAGCATTACCCTTGGAGTGCCGCCTATTGTTTTTTCTTGTGACACCAACCGAGGGACATTCTCTCCCATTTCCAACACACTTTAGGCAAATTAGGCGACCACGAGGCCCCTGGGAGGGCTAGGCCTTAGGCGATCGCCTAATTTGCCTAATTAGAGAGCTGCCTCTGGTCGGGGGTCCCCAACCACCGGGCCCTGGCCATCCTTCAGCGGGCCGGCAAGCAAGCAGAGAGATGACAGCATCTCTCACCACCTGCCCTGCATCACCGCAGTTCCGCCCTCACTGAGCAGCCACGGGCAGCAGAGAGATTACATCATCTCTCACTGCTGCCCTCACATATGCTGAAAAGTTGGGGAGAGAAGCCTCTTTCTCTGCTGTCACTTTTGGCAGACGACATGGCAAGTGACAATCTGCATCTGGTAGCAGGTAACGTGATAAGCTGCATCTGGTGGCAGGTGACGTGGCAAGTGACAATCCGCATCTGGTGGCAGGTGACGTGGCAAGTGACAATCCTAAACTGGTGGCAGGCGACGTGGCAAGTGACAACACCAGCAATTGTCCTGACAAATTGCCTGCGAAAAATTGCATCACTCCCCAACAACGACCCCCCCCCCAGGCCTTGGCATAAATTTTGATCACGCAGCCGATCCCTGGTGCAAAAAAGGTTCGAGACCGCTGCTATATGTCATAATATACTGCAACGTTATGATTTTTCAAAAAAAGTTACACCTTTTTTCATTAAAAGCATATCTTGAGGTCATCATTTCCTCAGGGCTCATTCACGCAGGCAGTCACTGGTTGCAGCTGGTTGAGCTGTGGTTTTACCACCCACCTAAACTAGGGCATACAATCGCTTAGGGCTACACCCATGCCATGGTTGTCATGTCTTACAGCATGGGTGGAAACCAACTGCCTAAAGCCTCGTACACACGATGCGATGGTCGTACGACGGAACTGACCAAATCGTATGCTGGCTCATGTATTTCACATACTGACATGCACTACACAATCGTACGACCAAGCCAAACGCAGTGACGTGTTATAAACGTATAAAGAGAAAGGTAAGGTGCATGTAATTAGCGTCCGGTCGTTCCTGACTTCTGAGCATGCGTGTTTTGCACGTACAACTTGTAGGACCTACTGCTCTGTACACACGATACAACGGTCGTACGACCGCTTGTTGGTACTACCAAAGTTTTCTAGTTTGCTCATACAACTGCTGTTGTACATCCGTCGTGCGTAGGCTGTTCTAATCGTGCGTACTAATGGTCGGATGATCATACAACGAGCGGTGGTATCACCGTTTGCATACGACCATCGAACCGCGTGTACGAGGCTTGACACTCAAGGGTTCTTGGTCAGAATTAATTCTAGGGCCCCAGTACAATAAGGCAAGATTACTAGCTACTATCACTGTGCTGCTTTTCTTTTGGCCACCCCATGTGGACATTTAGCTTCTGCCTATATGAGGAGACCTGTAATCAGCATTCATGCAGAATAAATGGTGATACAATGCTGTATGTGAGAAGATCTAGGTGGAAGGTGGGAATTCCATAGTACAAGAGTTCAATACAACAGGACATGACTGAAGCCATTAAATATATGTATATTGGTTCAGGAGGGCAGTATTTTCAATATGAAGTGAAGATCAAGAACATGGAGGCATGACCTCAAACTAGCGGGATGAAAGTACAAAACAAACCTAAGGGACCTTTCACAAGGGCTGTCTGATCAGTACCTCCAGACTCCTCTATGGAGCAGCAGATGTCAGCGGGGACATGTCCGCTGACATCTGCCGCTATCCGATCCTGTCCGCAAAATCCAGACGGATGGTGGGCGTATTTTCCATCCGTCTGGCGGATCGGACAGTGGCGGCCGGTCCACAAGGGGCGCCGCCCGCACCATATGTGTGGCCATGCACTGTACGGGGCAGCAGACCAACATGTTTCTACCAGGTCTGTCACCCCCCTCACAGGCACGTGACCACATCCCAAGGCCCCAATTGGCCAGTTTTATATTGTTCTCGGAGGCACAGAGCACTGCCCCCTAAGCCCCCCACCTTGCAAACCCAGCAAATACCAGCGGCTTCCGGGCCAATCAGGGCAGGAAGACCCAGAACCCGGAAAGAAGACTGGTGAAGGCAGAAGCTGTGGTGTCGGACAGTCCAGGGGAGCCGTAACAGCTGTAAGGCCCCGCCGTAGGGTGAGTGCGGACCTGGAGGAACCCGCCTGTGCTCCCTCAAAGTCCTCCAGCACCAGCCGCCACTGAGATCGGATGTGATTGGATTAAAACAGACAGGGGGTCAGTTTTCACCCAATTTCCCCATAGAGGACAGCAGAGCAATCCCCCACTGAGCAAGTGGCTTCCGCAAAACTGAGGCGCCCGTGTGAAAGGGGCCTTAGTAGTATTGTGCTACTGAAAGAAAAGTTGATGTGTTAAACATATTGCCAAGTTAGCGAGTCAGCCATGCTTGGGACAAACCAAGATCTATACATAAAAAATACATATATAAAAAAAGGGGCAGACTTGATGAACTACTTGTCTTTTTCTGTCATCACTCGTCTATGTTTTTATGTAAAAGCATATTTGAAGCTGGCACTTGATTCCATCGTGCCATGGTTTTAGAAATTATACTAATAATCATAATATATTTCACACAATTACATTAAAATGTACAGTAGGTTACATCAAAAGTGACATTTGCATCAAACTGCATTTCAGTACTATAGCCCGTTACTCCACCATTATAAATAACTCCACCCTTTTCCTTCACAGAGTCATCAGGAAGCTTGAAGAGGTGGAATGTAGCAAAGACAAACTTAACTAAAAAACATAGAAAGAAGACCGAATAGGTCACATAACAAAATGGAAAATTCTAAAATTTTTTTCATATCATTATACAAAATTTTTGGTTCCTAAAAGGCAATAGAGTTTAGTCGCAGTAAACTGGCTGCAGATGAGGGAAGCCGGACAAAGACAATCCTTCCCTCTTCTGGAAGGAAGGGAATGACCACATGTTGTGTACAATGGTCTGTTGGCTGAGTCACACAGAAAACATCAATTGGCTGCAACACTACAGTTGCTCAGTATTTCTGGTTTTGTGGTGGCACTGGAAAAGATTGGTTCTAAAACAACCCAAGCCTTGTAGACCTTTTCAGATGCCATCAGGTGTCAGCAAATACATTTGTTCAGCTCTGATGTCGCTTGACAGCTGTGGTGTCATCCTGCTATACTTACAATCAGTAGCTTCTCCGCCACCCAAGGCAGTCTGTTGCTGTCCATACCAGCATTGGATTTGATTTATTTAAAGAGGCAGTAAACCCAGATAGGGTTTACTTCCTCTACATACACCTCTAAAGTAGAAGCATAATGGGCTACTATGCATCGCATAGTAACCCATTATGTGCCACTTACCTACAAACAAGTCCAGCGCTGTCCCCTGTGCTGGCGGCGTCTATCTTCAGCCCCTCTTCCTACCGGGGCTGCGACACCGGCTCTGTGACTGCATGCGCGCGGGAGCCGCCAGTCACGGCACAGTGTCAGTGGAGAAACGGCATGGAGGCCGTTTCTTCACTGAGCATGTGCCGAAATGACACATGCAGAACACTGCATATCTCCTGAGCTGTGCAGGTTTAGGAGATATGCAGGGCACCTACAGTTAAGCCTTATTCTAGGCTTACCTGTAGGTTAAAGTGGTTGTCACAGGTTGACAACCACTTTAAACTGAAGAGTGCAAAATGGTGCAGCTCTGCATAGAAACCAATCAGCTTCCAGTTTTTTATTGTCTAAGCTTAATTGAACAAGCTAAAGGTAGAAGCTGATTGGCTACCATGCACAGCTACACCAGATTTTGCACTCTCCAGTTTTAGTAAATCAACCTCATTGCGTGCATGACCTTGCATGTTAAAAACACAAATATTTGGAATACAAATTATTTCTATGGCCAGATTTCTCAATAAAAAAGTTACTTCATTATGTAACAATTCACTGTTTCAAGGCTGGGGACTGTTTCTTTCAAGAAAGCAATCACTTTTTTTTTTCTCCCACTGCCTACAAGTCAGATAACACATCAAGGTCTCTGGCTGCAGAGCAAGCTGGAAGATTCCAGCAGGACAATGAAATAAAGAAGATCAAATCATTCAAAACTTCAGTTAATCATTAAGCCTTGATTCATACTAAATGCAGAGCAAATTCACTGCGGATTCCGCACCGCATCAAAATCGCAACCCGTTAATGTAAAATGATTGCAGAGTGTATGTTAAGTTAACGACAATGCAAAATAGGTTTGCAAAACACAGTGTGATTTGCAGAATGAGATCGCATGGGTGTTCCGATTCTGCTGCAGACAAAAAAAAGGGTCCTGCACTAGTTTGGTGCGAATGTGGTGTGATTTGAGCCATGGATTGGCTCAAATCGGTGGAGACACCACGATTCCTTTGCAAATTACATGCGCTGTCCCGCATGTGAACCCAGGCTAAAACTGAAGATATAAAGGTTAGCATTTGGAACATTTAAAGCAGTAGCAGACTGTGGTCTACACAGGGACATCACTTTTATGCTATGATTAGGCCTCTGATCGTGGTATATGTATATTTCAAAAGGACACAAACCCTTACTGAGATGATAAGTGTACCTAATCTCCATGAGTCAATTACCCCAATAACACTCCTAAGCCCAATCACTATCTATGCAACCTACTGTTTTACCATAGCCATCACTATTCAAGTGATTCACCTTTGGTAACATATATCCACCAGAAATCCTACCTCTATCCAACTGTCACTGTCTTTACAAAATCAGATGATGGTGAGGGCCTTCTATACAGTAATGTAAAATAATCAGATTACTGGAAGGTCCAGCTGATAGTGATAATGTTCTCATGGCTCATAGTATTGAATAGCTCTATGAAGAAAACATCAATATTCAAGCGTTTCACCATTGGTAACATATATTCACCAGAAAGCCTACCTCTATCCAACTGTCACTGTCTTTACAAAATCAGATGATGGTGAGGGCCTTCTATAATGTCAAATAATCAGATGGCTGGAAGGTCCAGCTGATAGTGATACTGTTTTCATGGCTCAGAGTATTAAATAGCTCTATGAAGAAAACAATAACCTGGCAGCTGATTCAACCCAACGATACGCACCGAAACAGATATCTGGATGAATTTGGTCATTAGCACTAAGCAATCTTAGGAAGGTATATAAGGGCAATAATAATTAATTTTGGAAAACAATACACACCATGCACATGTTAAAATGAGTCACACAATGTTAAGGTAAAATATTAAACATAACAGACCCACCAATCATTTCTTCCAGGTCCTTGTTATTGACCAAATTGATGTAACTGGAGCTGGGGGGCTGAAACCAATTTCTTCTAAAATCTAAGGACGCTCAGCATAGAACAATGCTGCTATAAGGCCCGTTTATTATTAGACCAGTATCTGAAGGGAAAGCAATGTGAGATCATAAAACAGCCAATTTGGCCCACTGTTAGGTTCAACAAGTATAGTTCTTTAAAGCAGTAGTAAACCCAGCCGAATAAGCATAATGCCACATATATATGATTCAATTTTACACATGGATAATGACATTTATACACTTGCTATCTAATACATGTCTTACTTGGTAAAAACAATCATTTTTATAGCGGTCCCGGGCTGTATAAGGCTGCGCCATTTTTACTCTTCTCTTCCGCGTTTATCCGTGCCTCTATTTCGGCCCTCATTGTGCGTAGAGGCAGATAATCTCATGCATGCGCATTACAAGTGTCAATGCATTTGATATGGTCTCGTCGCTTCTCTTCCTCGGTCTGCAGCTCTGTCCTCCTTCTCCACACAACCCCTGTGACCTTCGGATGGCGACAGGAAATGCAGTGTGATCAGGAAGTCTTCTCCAGAATATTGCGCAAGGTCGGGTCTGATGCGAAATGACGCAGCCCCGGCATATACACTCAATATTTCCGGCAGCCAGAGGCTTGCCGGAAAATTAGAGAATGACGGCGCATGCGCTTGTGACGTCATACAGCAAAATAGACAATTTTGTACACAAAGGAAGCAAGTAAGGACAACGCAAGTAAGGGGAATATAATATTCATAAAGGGAGTGATCAGAGCATTTAAAATGTGCTGCAGGGGTTTACTACCGCTTTAAGGATTTTTTAAGGGATTAAAGGGAAAGCATAAGGTTCTAGGTTATTGCAATGTTTTTCAAATTTCACTAGCCTTGCAACTGTTATTTTGTATTAATTTTTGAAGCATATCTAAAGTCAAAACTTAATTTTGAGTAGGAAGGGCTTGAAATGGTTCAATGTTTTTTGCCTTCATGCATCTATGCATGAAGGTAAAAAAAAAAACCTTCTCTGTGCAGCAGCTCCCCCTAATACCTGATCCCATCCTGATTCAGCAATATACAAGAGAGCCTCGGCTCTCCAGGGACTCTCCCTCCTCAATGGCTGAGACTGAGCCCTTGGTTTCCCATTGCTTCCAATCACAGCCAATGAGTAGAGAGTGGGGGCGGGGCCGAACTGTGGCTCTGTGTGTGAATGGACACACAGAGCAGCAGCTTGAAAGCCTGCTTAGCTGTTCGCTCTGGGGGCACTTGGAAGGGCCAGGAGCACTGGGGGGGTACTCAAGAAGAGGAGGAAAGGTAAGTATGACATGTCTGAAATATAAGAAAAAACAAAAAACTTGCCTTTAATATCACTTTGAAGGGGTTGTATAGGCAGAAGGTTCTTTATATTAATGCAATCTATACATTAAGATAAAAAAAAACCTTCTGTGTGTAGCAGTCTCCTCAGCACCCCCTAATTACTTAGCTGAATCCCATCTCTCTTCAGCGATGTCCACAAATGTCTAAGCCATCCGGGACACTCCTCCTGATTGGCTAAGACACAGCAGCAGCGCCCCTGGCTCCCGCGACTCTCAATCAAAGTCAGTTAGCCAATCAAGGGAGAGAGGGGCGGGGCCAAGCTGAGGCTCCGTGTCTGACTGGACACAGGAGCTGTGACTCGGCTCGGGTGCCCCCATAGGAAGCTGCTGGCTGTGGGGGCACTCAATAGGAGGGATGGGCCAGGAGCAGCAAAGAAGGACCCAAGAAGAGGAGGATCCAGGCTGCTCTGTGCAAATCCAACTGCACAGAGGAGGTAAGTATACCATGTTTTTTTGTTTTTTTTGTTTTTTAAACAAGACTTTACAATCACATTAAGCCCCTGTCTTTTTTTTTTTTTTTGCTTCCAGTGTTCTATTAAGGAGATTTACTTTCTGTTCCGTAGACACAACAAGAAGTGAGAGGAAACCTCTCCAAAGTAAGGGGAACCTCTTTTGGACAGCTGTCACTGACACAAGTGTTCCCACCTGGAGATTTCTTTTCACTTCCTGTTTTGTTGACGACTTTCATCGTTGGGGTTTCCCACTCGTTCAGTCCTGGAGACAATGCTCATCAGGACAAATACAGGCGGTCCCCTAGTTACAAACATCCAACTTACGAACGACTCCTACTTACAAACGGAGGGAGACAACAGGAAGTGAGAGGAAATCTCCCCCTAGGAAGGGAAATTCTCTCCTGTAAGAGTTATTATGGGACAAAGATGTCTCCACTGAGGCTTTATCACCAAGGTTTGTTTCCACAACAACCCAAAATTTTCAAAATCTAATTATCATTGGGACAGGAAGTGAGGTGAAATCTTCTGAACAGAAACATAGACAGCAAAACAAACATTACAGGGGTGTTACCCCTTCCCTATGCTATCCAAAAAGCTAAAAAATAGTTTTTCTGGCTGAAACTACACTTAAAAAATGTACCTGTTCCCATTTACAAACAAATTCAACTTAAGAACAAACCTACAGACCCTATCTTGTTTGTAACCCGGGGACCGCCTGTAAGTGAATTTCCTCAGCGGGGAAAAGAAAACAATAAAAACCTGAAAAGGATTCTAGCCCTTACCTACTCTATTCAAAACTAAAACTAAAACAATTGTTTTTATAACTGTATATACTTACTACAACATGCATCCTTGACACCCAGGTTATAAAGCACTATACGCATGTGTATAACCTGCTAAGTTGGTCTCCTTTTGGCTAAGAGAAAGGCATGGAATGTTTCCCCAATTTGTCATTCAGCAGTGTGCATACTCTGGGCTCTCCTGCCAATCAGGAGTATTTCATATAAACTGCTTCTAAGCAATGTTGCCAACCTACCACACTGAAATTTACTGACACAGCACCCAAAACTTACTGGCACAGCCAAGTTTTAACTGGCTTTTCCAAAAGTTGCAAAACTACAGTTTTAAGTGCAAATTTCTGTATTTGGGCTAAAACAAGTACAATATGCAATTCGCAATGTGATTTAGCCCTGCTTCAGATATGTGCGATGCGGGAACTAGCGCAATTATAGAGCCGGTTCTCGCATCGCATCACTCCTGCAGGCAGTTCTGCCTTCTGCGAACCGCTGCGGGTGTCATTACAAAGTTAATGACACCCCCGCCTTTGTTCACAGATCGCAGTGCGAACTGTGAACAGGCACATGAATCGGATGGCATGGGTGAGAACACCCATGCGATGTGATTCTAGCGCGGGAAAGAAAGGTACATGTACCTTTTTTTTGGGAATCGAATGCAAGTTCAGCCATGCAAGTGTATGGCTGAACTTGCACTGCTTAGAGATCGCATGTGATCGGTACCTGCAGTGCGGGTGCGAATCACATGCAATCTCTGAGGTCCCACATATGTAAACCAGGGCTCAAGGTAGATTTTAAGCCAAAAAACATATTTCTTATTTTATTTTTGATATAGTAAATAGATCAGGCAAGGACAGGACTCAGGCAAGAAATTAGAATGGGGGCACACACACAAGAAATTGACACCCACAGTCAGGTCTGCTGTTAGAAATCATGGGGCCCCGTACAGCATTTCTGATGGGGTCCCCCAACCCCACCTACACATCTTCCTGAGGTGCAGAGGAACAGCAACACTGACTTAACTGCTTATGCCCCAAAAATAACATATACATTTCCTCCTCTGCTCCCACCTCCTCAGCCCCTCTGTTGACATGGTGGGGCCAAGGGAAATGTAATTTAAGCCCTGGTAAGCAAGTAGGAGCGGGGGTGTGGTCTAGTAAAATCAATTTATTAACTTAGGCAAAAATGAACAATAAAGCTGTCCAGGCCTCCCTGTTTAGCTGATGAGGCCTGGGCCCAATACAACAGGGCTGGTTGTACTGCCTTATCAACAGCCCTGCTCACAGTGACACTGACAGCAGTGTGCATCAGCACAGATGATGATGAGACCTCACTGACATGACACGTCCCCTCCAGTCACAGTGACAGTCTCTCTCCACACCAGGTAGTCCTTTCCTTCTCCAGTCCAAACAGCACTGACAATCCCTTTCCCGGCTTGCCTTGCTCCTGTCCCGTAGACCCGCACATGAGGCTCCGGCCGCTCTGCTCGGCTTCCTTGCATCATGACATCACATGACACGCTCAAGCACAATCTCTGCCAGACCCGGCCCTCACCCGCGCCAACTGAACACACTGCAGCAGGCACTGAGATAGTCTCTGCCGGCTTTGGAACAGCGCATGCGCTGTTCCAAGCCTGAGCGTCACAGCCATATTTTTTTTACTGGCAAGCTTTTCCTCTTACTGGCATTTATTGACAGGAGAAAGTTGCCAGTTTTTTTACTGGCTGCCAGTAAAAATACTAACGGTTGAAAACACTGTTTCCAAGTTGTACACATGAAATATTTTATATTTAATTCAAAAATTATTTTGCAGCTATAAAAATCAATGATACACTCCAAGGATTGAATAAGCAAAGCCAGTGAATGGCAGACAATGGTGAAGGACAACATACATCAGTAATGTGATAACAGCGGAGACTGTGTGAGCCTCCTCCACTTAACAAAAAATGTACAGTACATTTATCATAGCTCCCAACTGTTCCTGATTTCGAGGGACTGTCCCTGATTTGGAACAAAGTCCCTCCGTCCCCCTCATTTATCCCTCATTTTGGTCTGATCTAAATAGTTGTATATAAAATGCACTTTTTATCTTTCAAAAAGTTTTTCCCAGTGCTCAACCTTTCATCCAGTTTCTACATTGCTATATTGGTACATTTCAAAAGCCAATATAAAGGAATAGTAGTGGTAAAAAAGCACTTGTGGATTTAACGAATCCCTTTTTTGTATAAATCTCCTTTAAGGGGACGTGGCAGGGGTGTGTGTCTTAAGACGGCGATTATGATTAAGCAAATTTAATTTCGCGAAACGCGTCAATCTTTTGCCTGCCTGCACTCTGTCTGCTCATCTTTGGACATATATTTATGGTTTGTTTGTACATCTATTCAAATAAAGACTGGATGTTTTATCGCATACCTGGAGTGCTGTCAACCTCTTTTCCCCTTCACATATGACGAGATACTTTTGCTAATAGGTGTGACTCGCTCCCATCTCAAAAAGTTGGAAGGTATGTATTTATAACTGAATATTTGTTTTAGTGAAACTGGATGCAGCTAAACAGAAGTCTTCCACTAGTGTCAGCTTGTGGGCCACAATAAAATATAGCAAGAGGAGACAGGCCAATACCTGGGTTAATTATCTATAATACTGCACTATTAAAAAATAAGTCTACACAGATCCCCTGTTATACTAATACCCCCCACAGTGTCTCATAAATGTCTCCTTCTATGATCCACCTCACAATTCATTTGAAAAAGTGCTAGTGCAAAAAACAAAAAAAAACAAACAAACATTAAGACCCCTTTCACACCAAAACGATTTCCAGGCACTTTTGCGCTAAAAATAGCGATAAAAAAGCACCTGAAAAACTCCCCCCCATACACCCCAGTTTGCAAGCCTGAGTGCTTTCACACTGGGGTGGTGCGCTTGTGAAACGGTAAAAAAAGTTCTGCCAGCAGCATCTTTGCAGCGGTGTGGGAGCGGTGTATTCACCGCTCCTATACCGCCCCTGCCCATTGCAAACAATGGGGAAGCGCTCCCGAAGCGATGAACACCGCTTCGGGAGCGCCGCTAACCGGCACTTTTAACCCCTTTTTAACACCTAGTGGGAGGTTAAAAGCGCACTGCTGCCGCCCGCATAGCGGCGCCATAGCGGCGCCATAGCGCTGCTATTATGAGTGGTAAAGCGCCGCAAATTAGCGCTTTTTTTTACCGCTAACGCTCGGGCAGTCCTGGTGTCAAAGGGGTCATAGTGTGCAAACAATGCATATGCTTAAAGTGTTAAATTGCAAAAATGCTCTGCTATAAATGTGCAAACAATTCATAAACATAAAGTGCTATAGAGAATATACTGTATCCATTCATTATTGAAAGTGCCAAATGATATCAATCCAAAAATCAATAACAGGAAAGTCTGTGTTATGTCAAACACAAGGAAGAAAGTCCCAAACAGCCAAATCTTGTGCTATGTTAAATGTGATTAAACTTCTCAGAAGTGCTTCTTATGCCACTGTGCATAACACACCCGCTGTGATCCTTCATCGTTCTCTCTAAATTCACTCACCAGAAATAAAGACCGGTCAAGTTATAAACAAGCTACTGCGCAAATACTGGTTCACTCAGTGATTGATGGCTCCGCTCCAGACGCGGTTCCTTAAATACCTCGCACAATCATCATCATCATCATGCATGAAAGGAGGATAGAAGAAACAAAGCTTCCATAGTGTGAGATTATCTATAACCTGGCTTTTATTACAAATAACCAAATCCACTCCCATATTCAAAGTGCCACCCAGACACAAGGGCAACTGGCTCAATCGTATAGCCTATCGTCTCCAGCTGGTGATCCGAACTGCGAGTACAATGTTGGCGTGCGCGGTGACGTCAGCGTCCTTGCCCCGCTCTACGGGTTTCGACATGTTAAAGCTATCTAAACCCAAAAACAAAAATGTTATATAGTGCAGCTAATCAGTCCTTCAATGTGGTGATCGCGGACGTTTTCTGCCAGAAACACACTTCCTGTCCTAGTATGACATTATTAATTTACCTGTCTCAGAATGACAGTAACTGTACAGGGCTACTAGGGGCACAGCACACAGCT
>BLSH010037215.1:757747-769110 GCA_018402905.1 Glandirana rugosa
TGTAAATGCCATTGGCAGTGAAGGGGTTAACCTGCAGGGGGCGCTCTAAGGGTTAACTGTGTTCCCTGGGCATGTTCTTACTGTAGGGGAACTTGCCTAGCTGGGGAAAGGAAGTGGTCACAGCCTTCATGTACGAGAAGGCTGTGATCACTTCCCTTCCCCCTCACACAGAGCGGAGGTCCGTGTTTACATACACGGACCTCCGCTCATTCGCTCCGGGGGGGGCATCGCGGGTGGCCGGCGGCAATCGAAGCCGCCGGACCCGCTCCCTGGACCCCCCCGGACACAGTGAGCGCGCGCGCGCGCTCACAGTGGCTCTGTATCGTGGCCGCCGTCGTATGATGGCGATTCGCGTTACAGAGCCACATTGTCGCCGTCAATTGCCGATCAGCCGTCGGCAAGCGGTTAAGGTGCAACCAATAAAGAAAGTCTTCGGTGTGAATGCGAAAAGGGTAGGTGGTAACATTGAACCAGTGATGATCATGTGTATTTGTATGATGGTAATACAATCATAAGAAACATGTGCGTAACCATAGAAACTGAAGTGGTATGATTGTGCGCTTACCGGATATGGTGGACACACATAACCGTACAGCTAGTGGGTCAGTCAGGCTTGCAAGGGGATATACCCCTGGTGCAATCAACTGTAGCAACTGGATATGTATTTTAGCAAAAAGTAAGAAATATTGTTTTTTTGCAAAATTGTTGCACTTTTTTTGTTTATAGCGGTGATCAGAAATGACGCAGAGGTGATCAAATACGACCAAAAGAAAGCTCTATTTGTGGGAAAAAAGGACGCACATTTTGTTTGGGTACAACGTCACACGACCGCGCAGTTGTCAGTTAAAGCAACGCAGTGCTGAATCGCAAAAAAATTCTCTGGTCCTAATGTGGGAAATCCTTCCGGTCCCTAAGTGGTTAATTTTTAACATTTATAGTATTTTCCCACAATTTTTAGCGGTACATGTCTTTTATTTAGAGATCCGCTGTTCTCTGTCATCAGGATCAGTAATCTCTGTCATATTCCTGGCAGCCCATCCCCCTACAGTTAGAACACACAGAGGGAACACAGTTAACCCCTTGATCGCTCCCTAGTGTTAACCCCTTCCATGCCAGTGTCATTTTTACATTGATCAATGCATTTTTATAGCACTGATCAATGTAATAATGTCACTGGTCCCCAAAAAGTGTCATTTGGGGTTAGGTTTGTCCGCCGCAATGTCGCAGTCCCGATAAAAACCGCAGATCACTGCCATTACCAGTAAAAAAATAAATAAAAGTCCATAAATCTATCCCATAGTTTGTAGACGCGATAACTTTTGCGCAAACCAATCAATATACACCTATTGCGATTTTTGTTTTACCAAAATATGTAGAAAAAAACATATTGACCTAAACTGATGAATAAATTTGTTTTGTTTTTTTTCTTTTTTGGATATGTATTATAACAGAAATTTTAAAAAATTGATTTTTTTTTTTTCAAAATTGGCGGCCTTTTTTGTTTACAGCACGAAAAATAAAACCCGCAGAGGTGATCAAATACCACCAAAAGAAAGCTCTATTTGTGGGGGGACAACAAATTTGTTTGGGTACATCGTTGCATGACCGCGCAATTGTCAGTTAAATAAAACAAATAAACAAACCTTTACAACCCCTTTAAGTTTTGCTTAAGGCCTCACAAAGTCTAGAGCAGCCTCTGATCTCTTCTTATACTCTATATTAGTGTGCATCTATACATTTATGGTTGTTATTTGCTGGTGGCAGTAGTTCTTCTGCTTCCAGTTACTTTGTTTAGATTACTGGTTAATTTCCCAGGAAGGGAGTCTCCTCTGTTCAGAAGCATTGTCCTGGGTGGAAGCACTGCCATCTTTATTATCAAACCCACACTTTCACTAAGCAAAGGTTATGGTTCTCTTATTTTCCTACAGGTTTAGCGCAATAACAGAAAATTGTACCAAATACTTACCGTAATTTTCCTTTCCTGATGCCAAACCATGGCAGCATACTAGTGATAGAGCTACGCCTCTTGACCACAAGTTAGCAGCCCCCCCCCCATTCCTTGTAACAAGCAACATACCTAAACATACAGGGTGGGCCAGTATGCTGTCATGGTTTGGCGTCAGGAAAGGAAAATGATGGTAAGTATTTGATACAATTTTCTGTTTTCCTGACGCCAACATGGCAGCATACTAGTGATAAATAACTAGCTGACAGGGTCCCATCATGCCTCTACCTCTGGTTGTCATGCTTGTGGCTGTCAAAGTCTTGCTATGCCTCATGGGACTTGTAGTTCTGCAACAGCTGGAGGTCCACTAATTGCATATCCCTGCTATAGATGCTCCCAAATGGGCTGCCTATGAGGCTGCAACCGCTCTGGTAGAGTGCATCGCCGCTGACGGAGGCTCGCCCTATATGCATGACCAAGCCTGCTGGAGTCCAGACAGTAACCTCTTTTCCTTGATGATTTCCAGCTGGAAAGACAAAAGGCTTATTAGATGATCTGAAAGGAACAATTGTGGACAGGTGCTTCTTTCTGAAAATGTCCAGTTCATGTGACTTTCCTGTGTGATGCTCTGGAAATATAGGCAATCTCCAGGTGTCTGATAAATAGAGGGCTATTGCTACCTTTGATACAAGATGACCTATAAGACAGAACTCTACTCTTATTAGAAAGAAAAGCTCCAAGAGCTTGAATTTCAGACAAACTTCTGCTTAAAGTTCTTGCAATAGATACTGTCTTGTAGGTAATGGCCGGAACCAAACACTGCTCTGTTGGAGCAAACGGATGAACTGACAGGACATCCAGCAACACTAATTGATCCCACTGGGTAAGACTCCTTTCTGTGGTGGCTGAATATTTACGACTGCCTTCAAAAGTCATGCAGACTGAAGGATTTTTGGCCCATTTAAATTTGTTATTGCTGATATAGCCGACACTTGCAAGCTCAGGGAGGATAGGCTAAGGCTCATGTTCAATCCGGCCTAGAGGAAGTATAGCACCCCTGCTTGCAGTCCCGGTCTGTGTATGTGCATAGGGGATATGTCTTCTGTATCCTGAAGTAAATGGCCACAGAAAACCGAGGGCTTCATGGCCAATATGGGGGATTGGCTGAACAACCATGTTCTCCCTTAAGAGCCTCAAGAGGAATCTCATTACGAGAGATGTTGGGGGGGGGGGGATATATAGGCTAGATTGCAGCCCCAAGGAGAGACCAGAGCATCTGCAACCTGCGCCTTGGGGTGCGGAAACAGGGCCAGACATAACCAACGTTTGTGATTACTGTGGGGAGTGAAGAGGTCTGTCTGTGGTAGGCCCCACCTATGGACCAGCTCAGAGAAGACCTGGGACGTAGACCAATTCGTTGTGCTCTGGGAAGCTTGCATGATAGCGGTCTGCCTATGTGTTCAATAATCCGCTGGAAGATAAACTGCTTCCTGAATTTGCTGGTGATCTTCCGTCCCAGACGTTATGGGTTTCACCTCTCTCAATAGCATACTGCTGATAGGGAGAGTTCCTCACAGTGTGCCTCCCAGGCTGTCTTGCTGACATGATTCATAACAATGATCCAGTGTAACGGTTCAAAAGGGCCGTGACTTCCTCAAGGTCTTTCCATCACCGTGGACTGCTACTCATACTGTGACACTGTTCTCAAATGTGCTAGATCCTGTTTCCTCCCTTGCGCTAAGAATCCTAGTTGAAACTTGCACAGGCGCCCATGCGCCCAAGGAATCATCGGTATGCATGAAGACGTTGAGCCCAGAAGACTGAGGCACTGAGAAGCCATCAAACAAGCGAAGGTAGCTGTCCTCAGAATTCTCTTCCTTACTGTCGCCACTTTCACTGATGGAAGCAAAACAGAGGAACTAGCAGAGCCCCCCAGGTACACTAACTGTTGGAGAAAGTCGGCTTCTCTTTCCCCCTTTTTAATTGAAGTTGATAACCCAGCCATATCTCTGCAGGGTATATATGAGGACCTCTCGGTGCGACAGCAATTGTTCCAGTCCCCTGGGTAGAAGAAGAATGACGTCCAGGTAGTGACGAACCCGGAGACCCTGTTCTCTGAGTGGAGCTGACACGGCACTGAGACCCTTGGCAACATTCTCAGAGATATTTATAGGCCACAAGGTAGGCTGTTAAAGTGGAGATTTGTCTAATCGATCACCAAACTTACTTATTTTGGAAAGAAAAGGAAAGAAAAATTTGGGATGTGAGAATAGGCATCCTGACCGATCCAGCAGTAGCATCCAGCCGACTAGTTGTACTGTTTTAATGGACTCCACCTTAAAGATCTCTAATTGGGCCAAAAAGGTTCAACCTCTTTCGATCTGCAACTGGACGCTAGTCTCTGTCCCCTGCGAACTACAAACAGGGTTGAGTAGAAAACATGCAATCTTTCCTGTGAATGTGACCAGGACGATGACTCCCTGAGTCTGAAGTGTCTAAGTATTGTAGCAGCCCACCCGCTTTTGCGGTGGATTTGGCAGAGAAATGGTCTGGAGGAGAAGCAGTGAGGAATCCCCCCGAAGTGACCATGAGTGCCTAATACCTTCCTCCAAAGATCAGTACAACATGCTGTCCAGAAACCAATAAAGCGCGCTCTCTGGCTCCTACCTCAAGAGTCTGGGCATGTGCTCGTCAAAAGGGCTTCGTGGGTACCTGCGGTATAGCCAAGGATTTTCACTTATGGGCCTTGTGAAAGGTTGCCTGAGTTCCCTTACATCCTCTACCTGGGACCCTGGCCTGACAACTGGCCCTAGGCTCCCTGGGCCTAGAGGTGCGGAACCTTCCGGAAGAAATATTTTAGTTTCCTTTTGTTTCCAGTCTTATGGGAGCAGATTGGACTTACCTTGTGTCACTTATGATATGACTGTCTCCAGTTCCCTATCAAACAGAGATCTTCTGCCATAAAGTGATTCACACTAATCTTGTTTTTAGGTAGCAAGACACCGCCCAGGGTCTCAACCATAGGGCCATAGGCACCAGGTTGAGATTATTGCTGCTTCTGCAATAAAGTTCACAGACACGTTCATCTTGGCTAGGGTTCGAATGATATCAGCTTTAGGGATTTCCTCTCCAATGGCTGTCTATCTCCCAGAACCAAAAACCTAAAGCACTAGTCACCAAGGTAAGGATAACTGCCAGACGGCTGACCCCTGTCAGTCGCTCCATTACTAGGCTACAGTCGCATTTACTGTGGGCATAGATTTCAGTGATGCTATATCCGGTCTCTGAGACGGATAAAACTTTGTCTTTTTACCCATGTAATGGCCTGCATGACTGCTTGGATACACTGTTCCACGAAGGAAAAAAAAAAAACTGAAACCAAGAAGCTCCGGAGATACTATTATCTGCAGGCTGCCCACTCACCAGGGTAGCAGAACTGAGTGGTTGAACGCTACATGTAAGGGTGCCAGGTTGCTTTTCTAGTGGCTAGAGTAGCAACTAGGAGGGGGCTGGCTGGCTGGGATCACTGAAGTGAGTCCAAAATAGAATCTTGCGCCATAAATAATAAAGACACGCGGTGTTACCTGTTAACTGCAAACTCCTCCGGGCAGTCTTTACTCACCAGCCTATTGGGTACAGGCGCTGTGCCACAAGCCCTGCAGGATTTTTGCTGGGGCATTGGCGTTGCTCTGGGGAAGAGGCGATAAGACGTCTTCTTTGGAACCTTTTCCCTTGAGTGGGAGCGGCATCTACAGTTGCACTCCTATTAAGACCGTCCATCTTTCCCTGGCTCTTGATTTTTGAGAGCATGAGCATGCGGGCTGAATAAACTCAAAATAATCTGCATAAGGAGGCACTCTTTTCCTGCAAACACGGTGGTCCCGTCCGTACCTTTGAATTTGAGGATCTTTTTGCAAAAGCGGTGGCTAACTCATGGCTTGAGGACAATTAGGACGGGCAGCTGAAAGAAGGATAGCCAGAAAGGAAAATAGCACTAGAGAGAGAAGGTCTTTTGACATGAAAGAGAGAGGAGGAAAAAAATACATGCCTTCATAACAAACTGAAAATAAAAATGTTTTTCTTAGTTTTTTGTTTTTTAAACCAATAGAAATAAATATATATATATATATATATATATATATATATATATATATATATATATATACATAAATTTCTCTCTTTTTTTTGGCTAAAAGAAATAAATTAATGCAGTGTACAGACATATACACACACACACACACACACACACACATGCCCCTTTCCTTTTTTTGGTGTACTACCTGTTAAAAATCACCAGGGGGAGCTGATCCCCCAGGTCCCCCAGGACTGAATCCCTCATTGCTGGCAAGAGTGAGCTTTTGCCCATAAGCAAGATGGTAGTCGGAACTCCAGATGGCCGGTACAGCCCGATGATGTCATCAAGGGCGCCGTGGAAAAAGAAAAAAAACAGCACTGGGAGGCGGTTTCTTCCATATAGAGAGGACTGGGACATCCCAGGCAGCATGGTCTAGATCCCCACATGGGCAAACAAGAGGGGAACAGAACACTAACAAACATGGAGAAGAGAAACAGACCAAGGTAAGAGAGAACACATATGAGACAGAACAGAATAAAAGGGATAGGCAGCCCTGTATGGTGCAAGGAACCAAAAAAGGAAAAAAATGAATTAGCTGGCCCCCCCAAGCCTCAGCCCACAGACACTTACATAATGGTAGATTTCTTTCCTAAAGAGGAAAGACTGCAGGGCTCCATCAAGACCCACAAAAGGAGCACCCAGGCTTTTTAGCACAATTTAGCAGCCCAAGCACTGGTACTTCGCACTGGGAGAGGCTTGAACCCAGACGGCTACTGCACTGAGGCAGAGGTGGGGACATAGAACTGCTTACTCTTCACTGGTGCATGGAGGTATGAGGAAAAAAAGAAGAATGGGGGGGCTAACTATGCCTTTTTTATGCTATTCACTGGTCCTGAGGGAGTGGTCAAGAGGCGGAGCTCTATCACGAGTATGCTGCCATGTTGGCGTCAGGAAATTCTGTTTAGGGAGGGCCATTTCTTGTCACCCTCCAAAAGAGGGCTGCACACATGTTACATGCAGTAGTGTGTTGCAGTGGCAGTGCCATCTGTGATAAACGCAGTGTCAGACCACTGCCCTTTTCACCAATTTGTGACAAAATGATTGGTCGACCTCACACCGTGCTGTCACTGATATGCAACAATGCCACTTTCAGCCTCACCCCGCACAAAGATTTTCCAGCTCGCTAGATCAAAATCTAGGTGCCAGCAGCCTGACAGTGACTGTCGTGAGGTTACGATAATTAACCATTTGCCCACTGGGCACTTATACCCCCTTCCTAACCAGGTCAATTTTCACCTTTCAGCACTCTCACATTTTGAATGACAATTACTCAGTCGTGCAACACTGTACTCATATAAAATCTTTGTACTTTTTTCCACACAAATAGAGCTTTCTTTTGGTGGTATTTAATCACTACTGGGTTTTTTATTTTTTGCACTATAAATGAAAAAAGACAGATAATTTTGTGAAAAAAATGCATTTTTCTTTGTTTCGGTTATAAAAATGTTGCAAATTAGTAATTTTCTTTATACATTTTGGCCAAAAGTTATACTGCTACATATGTATGGTAGAAATAACCCAAGTAAGTATATATCATCTGGTCTTTGTGAAAGTTAGAGAGTCTATACGCTATGGTGACAACTGAAAATTGATCACACCTGATGTCGTAATCTTTTCCCACAATTCTTTGCAAAATGAAGATTTTTTTTTTCCACAGAATTGTCATATTATCAACTTATTTCTCACACACAGCATATGCATACTTGCAACTACATCCCAAAACACATGTAAGGAGCACTGTCAGGTGTTGTAACCAGTTGCCGAACAGCCGCCAAAGTTGTTGGCTCGACAGTGCAAACCGCCGTCATTGTACGTTGGCCGCGCGTGCGCGATTTACGGGCATGCGCCCGCAATCGCCTTCTGCAGAGACAGAATGGGGATCCGCCAATGTAAACACGGCGGTTCCCCATTCTGTCAGGGGACATGACACAGACTACTGTTCCCTGTAATCAGGAACAGTTAGATCTGTCATGCCATGGCCAGCCCAGCCTCCACACAGTTAGAACACAGTGAGGGAACACAGTTAACCCCTTGATCGCCCCTACAGTTCAACCCCTTCCCTGCCTATGACATTTATACAGTAATCAGTGGCTATTTAAAGCTCTGATCGCTGTATAAATGTCATTGGTCCCAAAAAAAGTGTCAAAAGTGTCCGATCTGTCCATAGCAATGTCTCAGTCCTGATAAAAATCACAGATCGCCGCCATTACTAGTAAAAAAAAATAAAAATAAAAAAGCCATAAATCTATTCCCATAGTTTGGAAACGTAAAAACTTTTGTGCAACCCATTCAATATATGCTTATTGCGATTCTATTTACCAAAAATATGTAGAATAATATATATCGGCCTACACTGATGAATGAATTTGTTTTTTTTTATATATTTATTTTTTTATTTATTTCCTCTTTATATCAAAAAGTAAAAACATTTTTTTTTTCAAAATTGACGCTCTTTGTTTGTTTATAGCGCAAAAATAAAAACCGCAGAGGTGATCGAATACCACCAAAAGAAAGCTCTATTTGTGGGAAAAAAGATGTCAATTTTGTTTGGGTACAACGCCGCACGACCACGCAATTGTCAGTTAAAGTAACGCAGTGCCGTATCGCAAAAAGTGTCGGTACTAAAGTGGCTAGGGGCATAAATTATACATCTAATTTTCTGACTACCTATAACATTTTTGAAGGCCATGGAGCACCAGGACAATGGAATTACCCACAAAATGACCCCATTTTGGAAAGCAAACACCCCAACATATGTCCTATGAGGCATAATGAGTCTTTTGAACATAGTGCATAGCAAAAATTACACCCCAAAATACATTCTACTACTACTCCTGAGTATGGCGATACCACATATGTGAGACTTTTACACAGCCTGGACACATACAGAGGCCCAACATTCAGGGGCACCGTTAGTTGCTCTAGGAACAGAAAAAACAACAAATCAAATTTCCTGACTACCTATTACACTTTTGTGAGGCACTGTAGGGCACTGATAAGCACTGTAGTGGCACTGATGTGGCATGGAAGAGCACGGATGAGGCATGAATGACCACGGATGAGGCACAGATGAGGCGTGGATGAGGCATGCATGAGCACTGATGTGGCATGGATGAGGCATGGATGTGGCATGAATGACTACGGATGAGGCCAGATGAGGCCCGGATGAGGCATGGATGTGGCACGGATAGGCATGCATGAGCACTGATGTGGCACAGATGAGGCATTAATGTGGCACAGATGAGGCAGAAATGAGGCATGGATGTGGCACAGATGAGGCATGGATATGGCACGGATGAGGCATGGATGTGTCATGGATGAGCACTGATGTGGCATTGATGAGGCACAGATGGGCATGAATGAGGCATGAATGAGGCACAGATGAGGCATGGAAGAGGCACAGATGGGCATGAATGAGGCACAGATGAGGCATGGATGAGACACAGATGGGCATGAATAAGGCACGGATGAGGCACAGATGGGCATGAATGAGGCACGTATGAGGCATGGATAAGGCACAGATGGGCATGAATGAGCACAGATGGGCATGGATGAGGCATATATGGGCATGAATGAGGCACAGATGGGCAAGAATGAGGCACAGATGAGGCATGGGTGAGGCACAGATGGGCATGAATGAGGCATGAATGAGGCACATATGGGCATGAATGAGGCACAGATTAGACATGGATGAGGCACAGGTGAGTGCTGCTCTGGTCTCCCTCCTCCCCTTGCACGCTGTTGGTGTGTACAGCGTGCAAGGAGAGAGCAGAACCAGACATGCGCCAGTTTGTTGACAAGTGATTGCGCCGTCATTTGATGGAGATATCACATGATAAAGGGCCACTGTCATTGGCCCTTTACCCCAATCCGTCACACGCAGGGTCTGGAACACTCGACAGTCACGGAGATTCCCGGGTGCCACGTAGCACATGTACGTCCTCCGATAATAAGCCGACCGCAATGTAGCCATCATTCGGGTATGACCCAGTCAGCAAGTGGTTAAGCAATTAACCCTTTAAACTGCCATCACCTGCTTTACCGAAAAGCAGGAATATTTCACAATCTTAGCAATAATAATCATGAAAAATAAATGTCTGTACACACGCTGTCACCACAGACAGGTATATTCAGAGAGTTATACTACAGTAACACTCTTACGAGAGTCTTAAGAGACAGGGATTCTTTTAGTTTGCGTTCGCACATTAGAGACAGTTTTAAAGCGGCGTTCCACCCAAAAATGGAACTTCCGCTTTCAGCACTCCTCACCCCTTACATGCCACATTTAGCATGTAATTTTTTTTGGGGGGTAGTGTGTACCCGATTTTCACTTTTACTTCCTGTCCCTCCTCCTCCTTCCGCTTCGGGGCCACCTAGGCGACTCCTCCTCTCCCCCTAGGCAGCCCCTCCCTCCTGGCAATATTCTGGGACACATCACAGGTCCCAGAAGATTGCCTGGCCACTGGGAACGTGCAGCGCGACTCGTGCATGTGCAGTGCGTGCCTGGCCGTGAAGCCATGGCCGGTGCCCACACTTGCAATGACGGCGCCGCAGGGAAGAGGGGGAGACAAGCGAGGCTTTGGGCACAGCCATCGCTGGACCGGGAGACAGGTAAGTTACTGCTTATTAAAAGTCAGCAGCTACACTTTTTGTAGCTGCTGACTTTTAATAAACGAAAAAACGAGTGGCACTCCGCTTTAATGCTTTTCAAAATATAGTTTAAAAATGAAAAGGTAAAACATGGTGCAAACAAAATATTTACAAAAAAAAAAGATATTACAGTGAAGCAAAAAGACAAGACAACAAGGCAACAGAGAATTAAAAAGGAGTTGAGGGTGAGAATACTTATATGCAGCTGTTCTGTTACATGATTTGCATGTAACATAAATATGCAGCTATAGTAATGTTTTTATAGTTGGTTATTATAATGCCATCTTGTGGTTCTTTTGGATATTACACCTTCCTATTGTATTTTCTAAGTGTGTACCTCCCATCCTCTGTGAGCTATTTCCTCTTCCTAGTTCACTCTACTCTGTAACTTCCTGTTCCGGGTGCACTCTGCTATTCTATTTCCTCTTCCTGTGTCCTCTCTCTCATGAGGTAAAGAATATGGCCACACGCTAGAAGGCCTCACTCTATCTACTCGCATCCTGGGACACATTACTATGTTTTGACCTGCAGTTACCATCTTTCGACCATCTGTCACATTTGTTGTATGCTGTACCTGCTATTCCAATGAATAAACGCTCGTGGAAGAAATCGGTAATTGGTGAGTCACTATCT
>BLSH010037215.1:788524-799133 GCA_018402905.1 Glandirana rugosa
TTATCCAAAAGTGATAGATGTTTAATTCGTCAAAATCTCGACACATATGGATACCTTATAAATGATGGGACTACGGGTTGTGCACCGGGCACTTCATACCCTGTGCTGAATATATCCTCTCACCGTTGTCTCACAACCCCACGATCTTGCGAGAGGCACTCTCTTTTCCCGTTTATCAGGTTGTTATTAGGGTTTAATTATAGGTTTATCCATAAAGCATATAATTTCATCAAGATTTCAGTTTTGTAAAAAATGGAATTTCCGCTTCATTTATACAATGTTGCATGACTGAGTAATTGGCATTCAAAATGTGAGCGCACTGAAAGCTGAAAATTGGTCTGGGCAGGAGGGGGGTTTAAGTGCCCAGTAAGCAAGTGGTTAAGAGTCTGCAGGGGCCAGAGACTTCACCCACAATTAGAATTAATTAAATAAATAAATGCACATTTTACCTGCAAAAAATGTGCATTTATTTACTTCGCCTTTAAGGTAAAAAATGTTTTGACTTTAGAACTACTTTAATATACGAAATACCTATTTGGATATTAATTTGGGATTATTGTTGGACTATTTGCCCTTTTCTCTCACGGAGAGCGTTCTAGCACCCCAACACTCTGTTGCCACTCTCCTATATAAGTCGTGTCCCATACTTCACGGGCCACGTGTTGGGCATCAGGGTAGTAAATATTCCATAGGTATACACAGCTCTAAAACTGCTTAATTTGTAGATAGTGAAAACCTATTGTGACAGTGCTGGGCTCTGCCACAGTATAAAAAGCAGTAAATGTCACATAGGGTACCCAATGATGCAGGGGCTCTGAAATACCAGTTCTAAGTTGAGAAACAGTTTTACCGTTTTCTTGAGGATTTGTAACTCCCAGATTGTTTTCTAGAGTCCAGAGGATTCAAAGAGCTTTGGGAGGGATGAAGCCTCTAACCCTGTGTCCAGGTTTTTACTGGAGATCAGCAGACTCTGTGTGAAGAAGTGCACACCCTTTATAACCAAGGGTCTGACAGTAGTTTAGGACTCCACCCAGGAGACAGGGGGGTCCCCTGCCCAGAGGTCAGCATGTGGGCTAGAGCAGCAGGGAGCTGAGAAAGAATGTAAGAGAAATAAGTTCAGAGTTTGCATGTGTGCAGAAGGGTACTGTGGACCGATCTGAGGGACCAGACCAAATGTGGTAGTTGATGAAATTGTCCAAAATGTTTTGGTATGCTGATGCCATAAGAGTTTCCTTCACTGGAACTAAGGGACCAAGCCCAACCCCTGAAAGACAACCCCACACCATAATCCTCCCTCCACCAAATGATTTGGACCAGTGCACAAAGCAAGGTCCATAAAGACATGGATGAGCGAGTTTGGGGTGGAGGAACTTGACTGGCTTGCACAGAGTCCTGACCTCAACCCAATAGAATACCTTTGGGATGAATTAGAGCAGAGACTGTGAGTCATGCCTTGTCATCCAACAGCAGTGCCTGCCTCACAAATGCCCTTCTGGAAGAATGGTCAAACATTCCCATAGACACACTCCTAAACCTTGTGGACAGCCTTCACAGAAGAGTTGAAGCTGTTATAGCTGCAAAGGGTTGGTCAACTCAATATTGAACCCTATGGACTAAGACTGGGGTGTCATTAAAGTTCATGTGCATGTAAAGGCAGGCATCCCAATACTTTTGGTAATATAGTGTATGTATCCATGCTCTTCAAGTGCTCCAGTCTTATATGACCTTCTAAAACTAAGGTCTTAAACGCTTTCCCCCAAACAGGGCAGTTTACACTGCTTTCATCCAAAATGTCCTTAGGATCCCAAACTACCAGATCCACATGAAAACATCAGGAATAGAGAAAATAAGAGATCTCCCATAGTGTAAACGGTTTCCTTTAACCGATTCCTGTCCAGTTATGTCGCTAGATAGAAAGGGTGGTATCTCAGTCATCGCTGTTATGGAGCCACTGGATTACTTTTACAGGAGGCAAAAGGGAGCCCCACCCACTTTACTGGGCTCTCCCAAGCAAACGGGGAGACCAGTAAGGATGCATCCAGTTCCTTGGACACAGTAAGAGGAAATGATGTTGTTTCTCTCACTGTGTGACGTAAGATACCAGAAACTTCTGGTTTCAGTGTCATGTAAACAAACCATTACTGGCTTGTGAAAGTATCAGATCAAACTGACCCCGGTTTGATCAAATGCTTTTAGAGGCCAAAGGAGAGATCTGGGGTCTAACAGACTCCAGATTTCTCCATAAAGAGGACATGTCATTGCCCATGCTATCACAAGGGATGCTACTTCAAAATATTTCTGATACCTTAATGGGCTGCCTCACAAACTTCCTGGAAATCAATACACCCTCTGCTTCACCTTGGCTGGTTTGGGACACTTTAAAGCTTTTTTTTTTTAGATGATTGCAACTTCAAATCATTTCTGCTATGTCTGACGCCTCTATAATGGCTTACGTCACTTGAAATGATGGAAAAAATGTAATGCGACCATCACATCTAAGAATTGGTAAGCTGCAATATAAATAAAATGTTTGCTTTTGGGTTTAATACCCCTTTGAGCCCTGGTTCACACACGTGTGATGCGGGAACCAGCGCAATTATAGAGCCAGTTCCGGCAAAACCGCTGCGGGTGTCATTACAAAGTTAATGACACCCCCAGTTTTGTGCACTCACACATAAATTGGTTCGCATGGGTGAGAACACCCACGTGATGCGATTCTAGTGCGGGGGTTTTTTTGCCAATCTAATGCGAGTTCAACCATAAAACTGTATGGCTGAACTTGCACTGCTCAGAGATCACATGTAAGCGGCACCTGCAGTGTGGGTGCGAATCACATGCAATCTCTTAGATCGCACTAATGTGAACCTGAGCTAGCTGCAAATAATGAGCCTAGAATTGCTTTCACTCCAGCATCTGCATCCACGTGTTAGGGCTGCCTGTACGTAGTGCAGTGGATCTGAATAGAGGATGGGACTCAGCACTTGTCTGAATGAGCTCTTACATCAGAGTCCACAGAGTTCCCCCTTACACTGTACTCAGCAAGCTCTGATGTAAGCGGGCTCTGGAAACCCTAAAGTCTCGTACACACGGTTCGACAGTCGTACGACTGAACGGACTAAATCGTATGTTGGCTGTTGTATCTAGCATACTGACTGCACTACACGATCGTACGACCAAAGAAAGAAAGTTCAGGTGCATGTAATTAGCATCCGGCCGTTCCTGACTTCTGAGCATGCGTGTTTTGCACAATACAACTTGTTGGACCAACTTTTCTGTACACACGATACAACGGTCGTACGACCGCTTGTTGGTACTACCAAGTTTTCTAGTTTGCTCATACAACTCCCGTTGTACGACCGTCGTACGTCGGCTGTTCTAATCGCGCGTACTAACGATCGATTTCATATACAATGGTCGTTCGTGCGACCTATTGTATGCGAACGTCGACTCATGTGTACGAGGCTTAAGTTAAGTTGGAATGCTGATGTACATCAGATTTCCCCTTCACAACAGAATCTGCAGAGCTCCCCCTTATATCAGTGTCCTCCTTGCACCTCCTTTACCTTAGGGTCCCCAAGGCTGTAAGGTACTGTGGGCATCCTCGGGTGGGCTGTAGGGTTCCAAGGGTGGGTTCTGGCTGAGGCAGGCGGTTGGTCCTCTCTCCCCCTTCTTCCGGTCTTCTTCAAACTAAAGAAAAAAAGCAAGCAAGCACCAAGATGTCACTGTGCACCCTTCCAGATCCACCTTGCCGCCCCAGCTGGCTAATAATTGTCCAGCTCTGCAACTGCATGTGAGCAGTACAGAGCCACTGGGAAGCCAGCAAATTTCCAGGAACTTTTCTACTGTTCAGGGACATTTATGGACTGGAGAAAAGTGCTCTGTTTTTACAAACTGTCCATAAATTTACGGTTATTTGGCAACATTGTAAGTCACCTTTATGAAAGATGCAAGTCAGCACAGTAATATGACATTCAATATAAAAAATGTACTGAATTCTGTATACAAATTTCATATTCTAGTTCATAAGTACTGTAGATCTCCAGACATTCTGGGACCACAAGTCCACAGCCATAGTACCTAACAGAGTTGGCAACAAAATGTAAAAAGACAGAAACCTCAGCCAAATCACACATTTGATTGGGAGTAGAGGTCAAATATATGAGCCTCTCTGAAAATTACATTTCATCATCCTTCAGCAGCTTAGATTAGTCAAAACAATGACAGATGTCTTTTAAATGGCTGCTAAGAATCACATCATTTTGTCTATTGCTCTTTGACTTGTGTATAGCCAGATGCTGAATGTGGTAAGCGGAGTGCATGCAATAGATCCTTGGATCATGGTGGTAATACCTTGACATCATCATGTGCCTGAAGACCTTGAAAGCTGCAGCTGGACGTAGGAGAGCTAGACAAATCAACAGGCAGAAACAAAACATTAGAAATCTTCAAGGCTTTCTGTACTTGTAAAACTGAGACTGGAGCAGGCATAAATAAATATATACACCTATCAGCCATAACATTATGACCACTCACCATAACCCATCAAGCAGACCTCTGAAGGTATGCTGTGGTATCTGGCACCAAGCAGTCAGTAGCAGATCCTTTAAGGTGGTTGTTAACCCAGTACAAAAAAAAAATTCCCATCCCCTCTGTAACATAACGTTATGTGTCCCTGTGCCTGCCAATTTGTACCTTATAGCAGAGCGCCTCCTGGTGCTCACGTGACTCCTCGCCTCTCTCCTCTGCCCGGCTGACAGCTTTAGTGGGTGGGGCCCAGCACGCCTGCTGACGTCAGCCAGGGAGGAGAGAGAGCCGAGGAGTCACGTGAGTGCTGGGAGCCGCTATGATATGGGTACAGATTGGGCAGCTTTTTATATAACACAGGCACAAGGACACATAACATTATGTTACAATGGGGATGGGATTTTTTTTTTTGTAGTTATGATAGCAGCAGGAGGGGAGGGGGCAGGCACTGACACAGAACAGACAGGCAGGGAGAGGGGAGGAGAGAAGGACAGAGAAGGACAGAGCAGGGCTGCAGCTGACGGAGACATGTAAACTGACTATGGTGTCAGGGCTCAGCAGCCATGATAAACCGTAGTCAGTTACAGGGGAGAGGGTACAGCCAGGCAGGTTCAGCCAGGTTTTTTAGGTGATAGAATGGGTCACATTACACAGCACAAGCACTGTGCTGTTATTCATGCTTTAAGGGAACATGATCTGTGTTTTTTTTTTTTAGGGTAACAAACACTTTAAGTTCTTTAAGTTCTTCAGATCGTCTGTTCCTAGTAATCAGGAAAAGCGATCTCTCTGTACTCCCAGTCAGTTCACTCCACCCACAGTTAGAAACTCCTAGGACACACTTAACCCTTTGATCGCCCCTGTAGTTAACCCCTTCCCTGCCATTGTCATTTATACAGTAACCAGTGCATTTTAATAGCACTGATCGCTGTATGTCACTGGTCCCAAAAAAGTATCTGATCTGTCTGCTGCAATGTCGCATTCCCGCTAAAAATTGCTGATCACCGCCATTACAAGTAAAAAAAAAAAAAAGAATAATAAAAATGCCATAAATCTGTCCCTTATATTGTAGACGCTACAACTTTTGCGCAAACCAATCAATATACGCTTATTGCGATTTTTTTTTTACCAAAAATATGTAGAAGAATACATATAAAAAGGAGAACCATGGTGGGACTTTAAATGAGGTCATGTGTGTCACAAGCCTCCATCCCTAATAAATGCTAAACTAAAAGAGAAAGGTGGGACTTTAGATGAAGCACACAGGTTGTTAGAACAATTATTTTTTATTGAATAAATATTGTCTAGCAAAATCCATCAATTATGTATATTGTAAGCAGTTCATATGCATATATTCATACACATTTTGGGCATTCAGCCTCAACATTTCAAGTAATACATATGAAGTAATAACCAGTCCATGATTTGTATATTACACAATAGATTTTCACACGGCATATAATAGCTCTACACGTTTCATGGAGATTATTACCCACTCATCAGGAGCATGCGTGTAACTGACAACTGTAATTAATAAGAAATATATGTATTAACACCAAGAGATAAATTGGAAAGCTAGCAAGTAAAGTTGGAAAATGTAGGAAGCCAACATACCTACATACATGGCTGCACTAATAGGTGCGATACACGGACCCGACACATCCCAAGTGGGGTGTCTCTTCCAGGAGCTGAGGTAGGGGAGGGAAACACACAAGCCACAACAGAAGCCACCTCCAGAGAACCATTGTCCAAGGGGGAAAGACATAGCTTGCGGTGAGTAGGGAAGCTACCCTAATGAAGGGGGCTTCTGCAATAGAAAAGGTGAGTGGATGAGTGGAAGCAGTAAACTAGGAAAAATAAGGGGGAGAGTGAGAGGAGCTGAACTAAAGAAACCTAATCCCTAGGTTGACAGATGTGCACCATGGCCGTGTGATGAGTGAAGTATAAATTACCTGCATGTGAAGTGAAAGCTGACCGGGAGTGGATGTATAGGAAGACATGCACTGTGTGGAACAGATAGAAAGTGTGTGAAGTGGAGATGATTCTTGTAGGGCCCGGCCACCACTCCCCCACCGCCATTACAAGTAAAAAAAAAATAATAATAAAAATGCCATAAATCTGTCCCTTATATTGTAGACGCTATAACTTTTGCGCAAACCAATCAATATACGCTTATTGCGATTTTTTTTATCATAAATATGTGGAAGAATACATGTTGGCCTAAACTGATGAATAAATTTGATTTTTTTACAATTTTTTGGGGATATTTATTATAGCAAAAAGTTAAAAATATAGTTTTTTTTTCCAAGATTGTTTGCCGTTTTTTATTTTTTGTGCTATAAACAAAAAAAGGCAGAAGTAATCAAATACCACCAAAAGAAAACTCTATTTGTGGGGAAAAAAAGGACATAGATTTTGTTTAGGTACAGCGTCACACGAATACACAATTGTCGGTCAAAGTAACGCAGAGCCATATTGCAAAAAATGGCCTGGGGTAAATCCTTCCGGGGCTGAAGTGTTTAAAGTGCAATGTGGGGCCTCCAAAGATCAGACTTTTTTTTCCAGCACATCCCACAGATGCTCGATTGGACTGAAATCCGGAGGCCAAGTCAACACCTAGAGGCCAAGTCAACATATTTTTTAATTAATCAGACTGGCCCAAATTCCTCCATTTCTTCATGGGGCCTGGTTCTGATGCTCACATGCCCATTGTAGGCCTATTTTTTTGTATATAGATACCAATTCCTTTAAGAATTCCATGTTTATAGTAGTACCACATTATAGTGGT
This sequence comes from Glandirana rugosa, assembly GCA_018402905.1. Lineage (NCBI taxonomy): Eukaryota > Metazoa > Chordata > Amphibia > Anura > Ranidae > Glandirana > Glandirana rugosa. The sequence goes on from BLSH010037215.1 coordinate 795,834, forward strand.
TAATCTCGGCATGTTTCACAGCCTTGCTTCCTGAGGACAACAAAGGAGAACCGATATGACAGTGCTTAACCCAAAGCAGCAGCTCAGCAGGCAACCTGCAAATGTGGGCAGAGGCCATATCCGCCTTTTGGTATCCCAGGTGGCCCCTCTCTACATATGCAGGACATCTGCTGTTATTTTGGGGTGAGCATTGTTATATATATCCTCCTTAGTTCTCCTGAGGCTTCAACATGCGTCAAGATTTTGTTTCCATTTCATCACTACAACGCTGTATAACTTTAACCACTTCAGATCCGCGCTACAGCTGATTGACGGCTACCGCGCGGATCTGAATTGCCAGGAGGCCGTCAATAGACGTCCTCCCATTTGAGCGCTCTAGGCTCGCTCTCGCAGCCGCCGCACACTGCGTGAGCGTGCCCGCGGGTCGGGCGCACTTTATGTCCACCGGAAATGCGTGATCCCTTCACAGAGAGCCAGAACGGGGAACCGCTGATGTAAGCACGGCGGTTCCCTGCTCTGTGAAGGGTGGACATGACAGATCTACTGATCCCTGTGATCGGTTAGATCTGTTATGTCCCTGTCAGCCCCTCCCCCACACAGTTAGAACACATACAGGGAACACATTTAACCCCTTGATAGCCCCCCTTAATGTTAACCCCTTCCCTGCCATTGACATTTATACAGTAATCAGTGTCTATTTTTAGATCTGATCGCTGTATAAATGTCATTGGTCCCAGAAAAGTGTCAAAAATGTCAGACATGTCCGCCACAATATCGCAGTCCTGATAAAAATCGCAGATCGCCGCCATTACCAGTAAAAAAAAATTAAAAAATAAAAATGGCATAAACCAATTTCCATAGTTTGTAGGCGCTATAACTTTTGTGTAACCCAATCAAAATACGCTTATTGCGATTTTTTTTTACCAAAAATATGTAGAAGAATATGTCGGCCTAAACTGAGGAATAAATGTTTTTTTTATTTTTTATTTTTGGATATGTATTATAGCACAAAGTAAAAAAAAAAATGTTCTTTTTTGAAAATTGTCGCTCTTTTTTTGTTTATAGCGCAAAAAATAAAAACCACAGAGGTGATCAAATACCACCAAAAGAAAGCTCTATTTGTGGGAAATAAAGGACGTCAATTTTGTTTGGGTACAGCATCGCATGACCATGCAATTGTCATTCAAAGAGTGACAGCACTGAAAACTGAAAATTGGTCCGGGCAGGAGGGGGGTTTAAAAGACCCCAAAAAAAAAAAAAAATCTGAAAAAAAAAATATACATATACAAGCAAAGTGGTGTCATGGGAGACTAAAATTAATTATGCAAATAATTCCTAATGGAAGAGGTGAATTCAAATGTATGTATATACTTTCCTTTCAGAATCATCATTTTTTTATGGGACACTAAACTACAAAATGCTCCTACAAATACGGGCCACGGATTGCAACCAAGATTTGTTAATTTGCAAACGCAAAAAAAGCATTTTTCCTAACAAATTCATTCAAGGCCATGTTGCAAAAACGAATACACTCCAATGAAAGTCTTAGGAGCAAAGCTAAATTTTAAACAACAAAATCCTAATTAACAGGGTGTTACTTAAAGAAAACCCCTTCCCATTTCATGCTGTCAGCAATGGAACCAGGTGGAAGAGAAATGTCACAAGGCCAGAGAAAGAAAATAATTTCTTTACACAAGAAAGGTGACGGCTACAAGAAGATCAGCAAAGCTTTATCAGTTAGCATACTGTAGCAAAAGTGATAGAAACATTAAACAAGGGTGGAACTGTAACCATCTCACAGGAGACGTCCAGGCCATCCACAGAAGTTAACACTTCGACAGGAGCGTCTTCTGATGAAAAGGGTTGAAGAAAATCGCAATGCAAGTTCACTGCAGTTACCTAAAAAAGTAGAACGCCAAACTGGGGTGATGGTTTCCCATGACACAATATGGCGTACACTGCAGAGGAATGGCATGCATTGGGGTCGTCCACGAAGGAAGCCTCTCCTAAAGCCCATGCACAAAAAAGCCCACCTAGAATTTGCCAGGACCCATGCTGAAAAAGAAGACTACTGGGACTCTGTACTCTGAAGTGATGAGACCAAGATAAATGTTTTTGGAACTGATGGCTTTACTGGTCGGTTAACACTGCAGTGATATGGGAACCCTGTGAATCCACTGTGGGTTCCCGCATCGCTAGCCTCCCAACGGCAGTTCACATTGCCCTATGTGAACTGAAGGGAGGTGTCAATACATTGTTAACGACACCCCCTTTTCAGTTCGCACATCGCAGTGCGATCTGCAAACTCGCACAGGAATCAGATCGCATGGCGTGAACCACCATGCGATGCAATTCTGACCTTGCGAACAAAAAGGGTCCTGTGCGAGTTTGATCCGATTGCAATGTGATCTCAGTCATACTATCTCTATGGCCGAGATCGCATCGCAGAGAGATCATGTGACTCACACTGCAGTGCGGTGCCAATCACATTCGATCTCTCAGATCGGATCAGTGTGAACCGAGCCTAAAAACTATATGGCGTCGCAAAGGTGAGGAGTACAAAGAAAATTGCATGGTGGTGGCAGTGTCCTTCTGTGGGGCTACATTAATGCTGTTGGTGTCAGGGAGCTGCATTTCATTGATGGTATCATGATTTCACAGATGTACTTCTCTATACTGAGAAGATGCTACCATCACTCCGTGCCCTTGATCGTCGTGCACTTTTCAAACATGACACTGATCCAAAACACACATTTAAGGCCACTGTTGCAATTCTGAAGAAGAGCAGGGTGAAAGTGATTCAGTGGCCAAGTATGTCTCCTGATCTGAACCCAATCGAACACCTATAGGGAATTCTGAAGGGACAAATTGAGCCTCACTCTCCATCCAGCATCCAGGCGCTAAAAGAGGTCGTTCTTGAAGAAAAAGATAGATGTTGCAATATGTCGCCAACTTGTTCATTCCACGCCTAGAAGACCTAGTGCTGTCTTTACAAATCATGCAGGTCATACAAACTACTAGATGTAGTAGTTTTTGTTCTGGGGTATATTCATCTTTGTATCAACTAATTTGAGTAAAACTGAAGATTTTGTAATCTATATTATTAACCTTACCAGGGCCAAAACTAAGGGGGGAGGGGGTGACGCATCTAGGGGGGCACTGCCAGGGGTGCCACCTCCACCCACACTGGGAACTGCTGCTCTCCCTCCCAGTCCTGCCCAGTGTCCAAACAGCATTTTTTGCATGAGCCATTCCAGAGAAGGGCAGGCTTCAAAGAAGGCCCTGGACCGGGGGGGGGGG
>BLSH010037215.1:799566-814126 GCA_018402905.1 Glandirana rugosa
CCACCTACGACGTAGAAACCCCCCCCCCCCCCCCCCCCCCCCCCCCCCCCCCCCCCCCCCAAAGATGCAGCATCCACCTAGTTAAGTATGATTCATAAATAAAATTCCCACACTTCTCTTTTAATTACCCGACATCTCTTCTTTCCTGCTATCTGGCCTAAATGACAATTAGGCCTCATTCACATGGAGCATATGCATCCATGCTCAGTGTTATGGCAGTGTACCATGTGGGGATGCTTGGTGTTCTGTCCTTGTGCAGGCAGTCTAGTTAAAGTCAATTGGGACGCAGCAGCTCCATGGACATAGTCGAATGTCAAAATTTGACATGGAGGGGGTGCATGTATCCAAACGCACAGTGTCTGCATTCGGATCTGTGCACCCACTTCTATAGGTGAAGCTCTCTGATGGATGCAGATGCAGAAAAAAGTCGCACAGCATACAGGACCTGTCTCAGTGCCTGTCTGAATGAGTCCTTGGGGGAATTTATCAAAACTAGGGCAGACAGAATTTGGAACAGCTGTGCATGGCAACCAATCAGCCAGAGGCGTAACTAGAACCTTCAGGTCCCCAGTACAAGTAAATATGAAGGACCCCTGACCCCTGGCCAGGGCCCTTCCCGCTTCCCACTGATTCTGGGACCCTTTACTCCTGTCGTGGGTCCCTTTATTACGGGCCTGCAGTGGTACCCTTTCACAAGTTCTGCAGTGGGCCCCCTTACTGCCATCTTCGGGCCTCCCCATGGTAGTTTCCTCACTGGTGTCAGTACGTTTTAATTTTAATTTTATACATAGCAGCAGACAAGTAAACTGGATAGAGGAAAATGGAGGAGATTGGGTCCTCTAAATACCACCCCCGCCATCCCTCCTATTCAGGTGTACAGGGGAGGAACACGTGCCCCCTGGACCATGGGGCCCAGTTGCAATTGCAACCCCTATCGTTATGCCCCTGCAATCAGCTCATAGCTTTCATTTTTAAAGCTGAACAACTGAAGATAGAAGTTGATTGGTTGCCATGCACAGCTGTTTCAGATTCTGACTGCACCAGTTTTGAGAAATTCCCCTCGCTGTGTTCTACATTTCTTACTCCTGACTACTGCATTCTAAGTACAGCATGTTCTTTGTTAAAGTTCTTGTAAAGGCACAAGGTGCATTCTATGCATGAAGGCAAAAAACCTTCTGTGTGCAGCAGCCCCACCTAATTCTTACCCGAGCCACCTCTCAATCCAGTGATGTCAATGAGAGCCTTCGCTGTCTGGGGATTTGCACTCCTGATTGACTTTTGGCAGCAGTGGGAGCCATTGGCTCCCACTGCTGTCAATCACAGCCAGTGAGCCAATCGGAAGACGGAGGGAGCGGAGTTGAGCCATGGCTCCATGTGTAAATGGACACACAGAGCCGCGGCTCGGGAGGGTGGCCCCATAGCAGGCTGCTTGCTGTTGGGGCACCCAGAAAGAGAGAGCGGCCAGGGGTGCTGGTGAGGGACCCAAGAAGAGGAGGATCCGAGCTGCTCTGTGCAAAACCACACAGAGCAGGTAAGTATAACATGTTTATTATTTAGAAAAAAACAAAAAACAAGGCTTTAATATCACTTTAAGGTTAGCTGTGTGTAGTAAAGGATATGCAGTAGAACAGTTTTATTTTTTTTAAATGGGTATACTGAGGTTTGTACTGTCTGTTACATACTCGCTTGTGGCACAATCATTAAAGCATATGGCCCTTTAAGCCCCTCCCACTGTTGATGCAATGTAACCACACCCACAGTTTTGGCATGGCGTCGCTATATTGCCACATACCATTTTTCTTGGGGGGGGGGGGATGCAAAAAAAATCCCAGCCCCAGGTGCCGGCTGTGCTAGCTACGCCACTGAGCCTTACTTTCATGTTATCAGCAAAACTAATGTTCTATAAAACTTAGTTTTGTCAACATTTAGGAAATTGTTCTTGTGTTCATTGAGATATTGATTAAAATCTTTCTTTTCAAAAGGGGTGTACTCATTTATGCTGAACACTGTATATATATATATATATATATATATATATATATACACACATATATACACAGCGGGTAAAATAAGCATTGAACACGTCACCATTTTTCTAAAGGTGCTATTGACATGAAATTTTTTACCACGTTGATAACAACCCATGCAATCCATACATACAAAGAAACCAAAACAAATAAGTTCAGAAATGAAGTTATGTGTAATAAAATGGAATGACACAGGGAAAAAGTATTGAATGCACTAACTGAAAATTTTTTAATACTTCGTACAAAATCCTTTGCTGGTAATGACGCCTCCTGTATGGAGAAACTAGTCGCATGCTCAGGTGTGAATTTGGCCCATTCTTCCACACAAACAATCTTCAAATTATGAAGGTTTATTGGGTCTCTTCTATGAATCGTGATCTTTTTTTTTTTCGAAAATCTTTTTTATTGAGTTTTAGCACACACATAAAATTTAGTGCAAAAGCACACACACAAGGGCAGAGACACTAAAGAACCCACAGTAAAACAACCAAAAGAACTTAAAGTGATACTAAACTTCAAAAGTTTTTTACCTAAAATGCATTGCTTGCATTAAGATAAAAAAAAAAAATGTCCCTGTGCCCCCCCTTCCCTGTGTGAAGGGGAAGAGAGGGGAGAAGAGATCAGCGCTGTGCAGGGCACATCTTATCTCCCCTTACTTCCTCTTCGCGAAGCATTCGAGCCGCAGCAGGAGCCATTGGCTCTTGCTGCTCTCAATCAGATTCAGTGAGGAGGAAGTGGGGGGCGGGCCTAAGTCCCACTGTGTAAGTCTATGGAGCGCCGCTCCGTATACACACAGGTCGGGAGCAAGGACTACGCTCTCCCCATAGCCAGCAGCAGGCTATGGTGTTCCCCCAATAGAAAAGGAGGAGCCAAGATCGCCCCACATACAGGTACATGATTTTGTGCAAGAGATCCAGGTGGCGTGCAATGTCACAGCCCCGCTAAAAATCGCAGATCTCAACAAAAAAAAAAAAAGTCCATAAAACATATCCCATAGTTTGTAGACGCTATAACTTTTGCGAACCAATCAATATACGCTCATTGGGATTTTTTTTACAAAAAATATATAGCAGAATACATATTGGCCTAAATTGATAAAAAAAAATTATATTTTAAATTTTTTATAGGGAATGTTTTAGCAGAAAGTAAAAAATATTTTTTTTTTTCAAAATTGTCGGTCTTTTTTTGTTTATAGCACAAAACATAAAAACCCCAGGAGGTGATTAAATACCACCAAAAGAAAGCTCTATTTGTGGGAAAAAAGGACATAAATTTTATTTGGGTACAACATGCTTTTTCTTCAGCAATGGAGTCTTGCGTGGTGAGCTTGCATACAGGCCATGGTGGTTGAGTGCATTAGTTATTGTTTTCTTTGAAACAATTGTATCTGCTAATTCCAGGTCTTTCTGAAGCTCTCCACAAGTGGTCCTTGGCTCTTGGACAAACCTTCTGATAATTATTTCTACTCCTCTGTCATAAATCTTGTGAGGAGTACCTGGTTGTGGTCAGTCTATGGAGAAATGATGTTCTTTCCACGTCCGGATTATGGCCCCAACAGTGATCACTGGAACGTTCAGAAGTTTGTAAATCCTTCTGTAACCAATGCCATCAGTATGTTTTCCAACAATAAGGTTGTGAAGGTCTTGAGAGCTCTTTGCTTTTACCCATCATTAGATGTTTCTTGTGTGATACATTGGTAATGAGACACCTTTTTATAGGCTATCAGTTGAGACTGAATCAGTTGGTATTAATTTGCACTGACAAGGGGCAGGATTACTTTTGAATTACTGATAGATTTCAGCTGGTGTCTTGGCTTTCCGTGCCTTTTTTGCACCTCCCTTTCTTCATGTGTTCAATACCTTTTCCACTGTGTCATTAAATTTTATCACACATAACTTAACATAAATTTCTGAACTTATTTTTTTGGTTTCTTTGTACGTATGGATTGCATGGGTTGTTAGTGACATGTGGTGAAAATTTGCGGTCAATAGCGCCTTTAGAAATATATTTACCTAGAAAAATGGTGAAGTGTTCAATAATTATTTTACCTACTGTATATACACTATACTGCCCCAAAAATATTGGGACGCCTACCTTTACACGAACATGAACTTTAAAGGCATCCCAGTTGTAAGCCTCGTACACATGTTTAGATTTTCGGACGACCGAATGTCCGTTTTTTTGTTGGATGCTAGTCTCATGTTGAAAGTGAAGAGGTTACTAACCATACGAAAAGTCTCATTTGATCGAATTCAACGTCAGAAGTGACGTAATGTGTTGAATAGCTTTGTATGTATTATTCCATTTCTGAGCATGCGTAGTCTTGCTCTTACGATTTTTTTCGGACGAAAACTGTCCTAATTATACGAAAATCAGACGTTGTGGTCACATCCGACAAAAAATTTATAGTCTGCACATCCAGCTTTGGTCGGCCAAAAAGTCAGAATCAACTGTCGAAAGGATCATACTAATGGTAAGAATTTCGGATGATCGGCCGTCGTACAAAAATTACCGTACAAATTTTGCATCGTGTGTATGGGCCTTAAAAGAGAAGTATGGGGTATTTTTTTTTTCAGATTTGTACTTACCTAGATGGATGCAGCATCAGTCCCATACTGCATCTGTCCCCCGGCGACTGTACACTGAGAACCAAGCCATCAAACACCGCTGATGGCTCGGTTCTCTCTGATCCCCGAGAGGAGAGCTGCTGGCTGTCACTCAACAGCTCTCCTCTCTGCTCCTCCACACTCACTGGAGCGCTAAGCTGTGGAGGGGCGGGGATCGGCCGTCTCAGGCTCTCAGCGGCTCACTGATTGGCTGAGACAGCTGTCAGTCCAGGCACCTGGCGTCATGATGACGAGGTGCCTGTCCCGACTCCAGTGACGTCAGCAGAGAGCAGAGTTTAATCTGCTCTCTGCTGAAAACGGGTCACAGGAGTGCAAAACGAATTGCACTCCTGTGATCCATAGGAGAAGTATGGCCAAATGAGCGCAGGCCATACTTCTCCTTTAAGTCTGTAGGGTTCAATATTGAGCTGGCCCATCCTTTGCAGCTATAACAGCTTCAACTCTTCTGGTAAGGCTGTCCACAAGGTTTAGGAGTGTGTCTATGGGAATGTTTGACCTTTCTTCCAGAAGTGCATTTGTGAGCTCAGGTACTGATGTGGACGAGAAGGCCTGGCTTGCAGCCTCCGCTTTAATTCATCCCAAAGGTGTTCTATTGGATTGAGGTCAGGACTCTGTGCAGACCAGTCAAGTTCCTCCACCCCGAACGCACTCATCCTGCGATATCGGGGCGGACATGTCAAACATTTTTGACACTTTTTTGGGACCAATGACATTTATGTACTGTATAAATGTCATTGGCAGTGAAGGGGTTAACCTGCAGGGGGAGATCTAGGGGTTAAGTGTGTTCCCTGAGCGTGTTCTAACTGTGGGGGGACTGGGCTGCCATGGGCATAAGAGATCTAACTGATCCCAGTGACAGGGATCTGTAGATCTCCTATGCCCCCACTAACAGAGCGGGGAATCGCCGTGTTTACATTGGCGATTCCCCGTTCTTTGGCTGTGGCCGCTCATCGTGGCTCGCCGGCGGACATCGGGTCCGAGTCGCGGGCACACTCCTCAGGAGTACGGTGGGCACGCACACCCTAGCGGCCACCCGCAGATCGCCGCTTTTTTACAGCGGTTCTCGCTAAGCGTCCACACTGCCGCCGTGAATATATGGTAGGCGGTGTGGAACCGGTTAAGCAAAAAAACTATTTTTAAAATTTTCCTCACACTTGATTGTATATTCTTTACAAAGTGAAGCTTTACCACATTTCCATTTACTAAGGAAAATAAGGGCAATTACAACTGCAAAGTGCACAGTCTATTTGCTTTTAGTAAATCAATCCCATTTAGAGCTCCTGGAAGAAGATAGGGTATTGGCTAATAGAACACAAGTATATTACCCATGTGCTTGCCAATGTGTGGGCAAAGTGACAGTCTATTTCACAATTAAAGGCTACAGGAAACCTTTCATGAGAGCAATATAAAATTGATATTGCTGACATAAAATGCCTGTTGCCTGGCTGTTATGCTAATTCAATCGCTTCAAAAATTTCAGTCACTACTGTATAACTAGTATGCTGATCAGGAGTTTCCGATATCAATCTGACTTTACTTGTTGCATGCCTTGGCCTTGGACCATAGGGAGTTATGGGTAAGAGAGTGGTTAATTTCAGAATCCAGTGGCTTTGTCTGGTTACCTAAATGGATCAAGAAGATATTTCTGGGGGATAGTTTGCAACTTAAGATTCTGCTTCCATCAGAAGACATGAAGGCACTGGCAGGGAGGATGGTTTATACCATTGGAGGATAGTATTCATAAACACACTGAACTTTTTCCATCACTAAATTTTCCACATTGGCAATATTATATTTTTAATTCAAAACAGTCTAAAAATTATGTTAATCAAAAACTTAATTGGATTATGATCAATGACAAACTCACATGCACCTTCCAAAATAGTCAAGCCAAGTTGGACAAGACGTGGGATCCTTGGATTGGATATATTTCGATGGTATGCAAGACCTCAGGAACACCTTCCATATTGCTTCTGGTACACCTTCTCCAGTCCTATTCTTTCTTTCATCTCTTTTCTCCTGGCCTCTTTCTTACTTGAATTTTCCTTTGCTATGAAACAATTGAATGTTTTATGGAACAAAGGAAAATGGACTTTATCGGCACGTACACAGGTATTGAGTAAAAACAAATTTATTAAATATCTTTAAGAATCAAGACCATATATGCATATATGGTATTCACAAAAAATATCCAACATACATAGAATTACCCTAAGTTACCACCAAGTTATACAGGGATCCTCGTGGGACATAATTTGGTACATATAGCGGTGCACACAATGCATCATCGATTTGTATAATAATTGCCCACAGAGGAAAATTCCACTTGGTGATCTTGGTGCGGGTTAATTGTTCCGTTGATTCTGGCTCAACATGTTTCGCGACTCAGGGTCGCTTCCTCAGGAGCTCAACTTTCTATTTTAAAGATGTAGATATAAACATACATTAGTGCATATTATTAAAAACAGCAATCCTTAGAAAGCATTAACATGTGCTTACTCACTTGTGCCAGCGGAAATAACAGACATTCACCCCAATGTACCACCAAGAGGGGATTCGTCCGTCCTCGACCTCACCTCAGCCGTGAATTGTTGAGCATGGGGACACATATGTACAAACTAAACATGACAGGGGTATACGAATTAGTAATTCGTATACCTCTGTCATGTTTAGTTTGTACATATGTGTCCCCATGCTCAACAATTCACGGCTGAGGTGAGGTCGAGGACGGACGAATCCCCTCTTGGTGGTACATTGGGGTGAATGTCTGTTATTTCCGCTGGCGCAAGTGAGTAAGCACATGTTAATGCTTTCTAAGGATTGCTGTTTTTAATAATATGCACTAATGTATGTTTATATCTACATCTTTAAAATAGAAAGTTGAGCTCCTGAGGAAGCGACCCTGAGTCGCGAAACATGTTGAGCCAGAATCAATGGAACAATTAACCCGCCCCAAGATCACCAAGTGGAATTTTCCTCTGTGGGCAATTATTATACAAATTGATGATGCATTGTGTGCACCGCTATATGTACCAAATTATGTCCCACGAGGATCCCTGTATAACTTGGTGGTAACTTAGGATAATTCTATGTATGTTGGATATTTTTTGTGAATACCATATATGCATATATGGTCTTGATTCTTAAAGATATTTAATAAATTTGTTTTTACTCAATACCTGTGTACGTGCCGATAAAGTCCATTTTCCTTTGTTCCATAAAACATTCAATTGTCTTATATTGGGACGTGGCACATGAAATTACAATTTTAGGGGTCCTTCCGGCCATCGTAGGACACCCATAACTACTTACTAATCCTTTGCTATGAATAGAGAACGAGCTGCTGCCTTATAACAGGGTTCCAATATTACCTGTAAAAGTTTGGGGGTTAATCTAGAGTGCAAAAAGACCATTCAATGTATGGGCAATGACGATAATGAGTTTACTAACATGACTGGGTATACAGTTTTCTTTCATTATTCACACTACCCTCTTATAGCCGGTTCACAGAGGGGTGACTGTCACCTGACAAGTCGCGCTCCATGCATTGCAATGGAACCGTTCTAATAGGAGTGACTCAAGTTGCTCAGACTTAGAAAAAGGTTCCTGTACTACTTAGGGGGCAACTTGCATTGACTTCTATTATAGAAGTCACTTGCAAGCAGCGCTGAAGTTGCGCTGTGAGGGGTCTCGCTGAGTCGCCCCTGAAGTCGGATCGTCTATGTGTAAATGGGCTTTTAGGGTTTTGTCAACAATCATTTTGTATCTGACCCTCTTTGACCCTGGTATAGCTACACTGAATGTGATGGTTGTTTCTACAAAATGTATGAGAAACTGTTTTCTCCTGTGGGAGAACTGCACATTTTAAAATTTTGTTCTTTGTTTATTCTAAAAACTGAATAAAAAGATATAATATATAATCTAAAATAGAAACAGATCATCTAAATTCATAATCATTACAATGTATTTAAAGCTGAACTCCAGTTTTTCTTTACATAGTTTGTTGGGGCCAGCTTGTCCCTCACTAACATGTGAGGCTGCTGGATGTGCTCTATAAACTGCATGTAGCTGAGACTACATGACGTACAGCACTGTTTTCCGGGTTCAAACCGAGACTTCCTGCCTAATACCCGGAACACAACAGAATCTATCTGATTAGCGCTCAGCCATTCAGAGAAAGTGACGTATTTTAGCAGTGAATACAAAGCTTCCTCTGATTGGCTGAGTCAGAAGTTGTGACGTCATCAGCCCACCTTTCTGCCAATCAGAGGAAGCTTTGTATTCATTGTTAGAATACATCACTTTCTCTGAATGGCTGAGCGCTAATCAGATAGACTCTATTGTGTTCTGAGTATGAGATCGGAAGTTTTGACTTGAACCCTGAATACAGGTGCGGTATGCTGTATGTAGCCTCAGCTACATACAGTTTACACTGCACATCCAGCGCCCTCACATGTTAGTGAGGGACATAGTTTGTTTGGGCCAAGCTGGCCCAAACAAACTATGTAAAGTTCAGCTTTAACCTGTTATGGACCGCCCCACGCAGATACACTGCCGTAGGGCGGCCCTCCAGCGCAAAATCACGTACCTGTATGTAATTTCATGCACTGGGTCAGGAACACATGTGTGTGCTGCTGGTGATTGGACACAGCGAGAACCAATCAGTGGGTCCTTCGGACCCGATGTCCACTGGGACCCGCGGATTGTTCTCAGGAGAGGCAGAACGGTGGTCTGTCTATGTAAACCTGGCAGATCGCCACTCTGTGAGAGGGGAAGATGGAGATCTTTTGTTCCCGCTAAGCAGGAACACAGATCTCTGTCCTCCCCCTGTCAAAGCATCCCCCACACAGTTAGAAAGCACTCCCTGGGAGCACATTTTATCCTTTGATCGCCCCGGATGTTAACCATTTCCCTGCTAGTGTCATTAGTACAGTGACAGTGCATTTTTTAGCACATTTTGACATTATTAGTGTCACTGATCCTCAAAAAGTCTCAAAAGTGTCAGTTAGGTGTCCAATTTGTCTGTTGCAACGTCGCAGTCCCGTACTAGTAAAAAAAAAGAAATAAATGAAAATTCCATAAATATATCACATGGTTTGTAGACGCTATAACTTTTGCACAAACCAATCAATATACGTTTATTGGGATTTTTTTTTTACAAAAAATATGTAGCAGAATACATATTGGGCTAAATTGATGAATACATTTTATTTTTTTTTCCATTTTTTTTATGTTTTATAGCATAAAGTAAAAAATATTGTTTTTTTTTTTTCAAAATGGTCGGTCTTTTTTTGTTTATAGCGCATAAAATAAAAACTGCAGAGATGATCAAATACCACCAAAAGAAAGCTCTATTTGTGGGGAAAAATACATCAATTTTTATTTGGGTACAGTGTAAAGTATCGCAGTGCCTTATTGCAAAAAATGCCCTGGGGGGGGGGGGGATCCTTCCGGGGCTGAAGCAGTTAAAATGCTTATTTTACACTCAAGTAATTAGGTGGATACAGCGATACCTGCACCAAGAATTAGCAGATTTGCATGGCTGGATTTACAGGTGTATGAGAGCAACTCTGGCCAGAAAGCCTGTACAAATAAATGGCAGGCTGATAGCAGGCACATCTCCATCCAGCTCCATGTACGATTACATATGAACAGATGAGCCCGCTGTCAGCCTGTCATTTATTTGTACAGGCTTTCTGGTTGGAGCTGCTCTCATACACCTGTGAATCCAGCTGCAGGTATCCGTTGCACGCACCTCATCACCTGTGTGAATGCAGCCTACACTCAAGAAAATGAGTTATGAATCCGATATCTTATGGAAGTAACACAAGTTTTTAATTTACTAGAACATTTATCACTATTCAGTGCTTGAATGTAAAAACATTACACAGGCATTAGACCAATTTTTGTCAACTTTATTATATTATGTATCTTTTATAACAATAAATATTTACCATGTATTTCCTGACGTGTGGGAGTTTATCTCAATTGCTTACATTCGTGGTCTGTTGTATCATCTAAACGTGTCAGTGCTTTCCAAGCAATCCTTTATGCTTTTAAAACAACCAGATTGGGTTTGCGTAATTTTTAGTACTTATTAGACTGTCAGACGAGTTCTCCTGAGTTTAAGGCTGAACTCTATGCACAAAAAATTTCAATTCCTTTCAAAATGGTCACAAGGTACAGTATCTCACAAAAGTAAGTACACCCCTCACATTTTTTTAAATATTTTATTCTATCTTTTCAAGTGACAACACTGAAGAAATGACACTTTGCTACAATGTAAAGTAGTGAGTGTACAGCTTGTATAACAGGGTAAATGTGCTGTCCCCTCAAAATAACTCAACACACAGCCATTAACCTCCCTGGCGGTATGATTATTTCAGATTTTTGGTGCTGAAATCGGTACAATTATTTTGCATGAAAATTTGGCGTTTTATATTGTAGGCCTGTAATTCTTAGGAATAACTCACTTAAATCTGTCCAAACAAGAGTCTAGTAGACATCCCGGGTATGAAAAAGTTTGAAAAATGAAATCATAAATTATAATATAATAAATAACTAAAAATAATTATCAAAAATAATAATATAATAGTAATAAAATGTATTCAATAATGTAATCAAACCTAAAACACTGAAATTTGCTCAGTTGCAGAATTGTCGCTGTCGTCACTTTCAGTGTCTGATGATAAATTTCCCCAAAAATCAGTATCACTCAATTCTGCAAATCATTCTTATTTACTATCGCTGTTTTCTAGCTGATCAAAAAACACTTTTGACGCAAAGGGACACTTTTTGGTTGCTATGGACATTCTCATGTTTCCAGGCAGAAAGAATGACATTTATTATATAAAAGTGCATGCAGGGCTCTGGGCAAACCACTAGGGACAAAGGGGATGTGTAATGTTTTCATACAGTAATGTAATCTATAAGATTACAGTGTACTGTGTGTGTTTCACTTTTTGAATTTCCCGCCGGTCTCCGCCCCCGTGCGACGCGATGCTCGCAGGGAACGGAGCCCGGCACACAGAGACATCGGAGCGGCGGACACAGCTCGCAGACACGCTGACACCGCGGGAGGACATCGCTGGATCCAGGGGACAAGGTGAGTAACATTGCCTGGATCCAGCGATGCAATCCCGAGTGTGGCTCGGGGTTACCGCTCTTGGTACTGAAAATCCACCCCGAGCCACACTCGGGAATACCGCTAGGAAGGTTAATGTCTAAACCGCTGGCAACAAAAGTGAGTACACCCCAAGTGAAAATGTCCAAATTTGGCCCAAAGTGTCAATATTTTGTGTGGCCAGCATTATTTTGCAGCACTGTCTTAACCCTCTTGGGCATGGAGTTCACCAGAGCTTCACAGGTTGCCACTGGAGTCCTCTTCCACTCCTCCATGATGACATCACGGAGCTGGTGGATGTTAGAGACCTTGAGCTCCTCCACCTTCCATTTGAGGATGCCCCACAGATGCTCAATAGGGTTTAGGTCTGGAGACATGCTTGGCCAGTCCATCGCCTTTACCCTCAGCTACTTTAGCAAGGAAGTGGTCGCCTTGGAGGTGTGTTTGGGGTCGTTATGTTGGAATATTGCCCTGCGGCCCAGTCTCCGAAGGGAGGGCATCATGCTCTGCTTCAGTATGTCACAGTACATGTTGGCATTCATGGTTCCCTCAATGAGCTGTAGCACCCCAGTGCCGGCAGCACTCATGCAGCCCCAGACCATGACACACCCACCACCATGCTTGACTGTAGGCAAGACACATTTGTCTTTGTACACCTCACCTGGTTGCCGCCACACACGCTTGACACCATCTGAACCAAATACGTTTATCTTGGTCTCATCAGACCACAGGACATGGTTCCAGTAATCCATGTCCTTAGTCTGCTTGATTTCAGCAAACTGTTTGCGGGCTTTCTTGTGCATTATCTTTAGTAGAGACTTCCAAGCAGACCAATTTGATGCAGTGTGCGGCGTATGGTCTGAGCACTGTCAAGCTGACCCCCCACCCCAAAGGTCAAAAATGACCTTTCCTTTTCAATCTGCAGCTCTGTAATTTTCTGTAAAATGCAATACAATATGGCTACCTGGAGGTGTTCTGCACACAGAATATGTACAGAGCGCCCCCAGATGTGTCATTTCCTGCCTGTGTGATTGGCTCACCGATTTTCCCAGAAGTCAACACTAAGATACAAGTCAGATTTCAGATATCCCCTGCAACAAAAATTTAATTTTTAGTGAGATACTCCCAATAAGAGATCACGTCTAAAAGGGATGCAGGCCCAGCAATTTCCCTCATTAGATCTTTGCAGGTGCAGCAGCTGGTTGATAATTAAGAAATCACTACCCTTAGATTCACTTTTGCACATGGGCACAGACAAACGCACAGAGATTTCTTCAGAATAACAAAAAGTTAGGAATCAGCAACAAAGTTTGTCAAAATCCTTTTAATGTACATCACAAAGACGGGAATGTTTTTTTTCTCAACAAAAGTGGAGTGACACTTTAATGTATCAAAATGATCTAGGTAAAACAAATGGCCAGATTTGCAACACTTGCCACATCCATCCAGGAGGGGATGCCCCCCCCCCCCACCCTATTTGGGGGAGTTTTACGTGTATGAACTTTTTTTACAAGGACTGTGGACTGAAGTCTTTGCTTCCCCAGATCAGATACCTCTCGTACACATTGGAGGATGTCATAGGATGCTGTGAATTAAAGCCCTCTTCTTGTACTGGAAACTGTTGGAAATTTGGCCATTTGTTTTACCTAGATAATTTTGATACTTTAAAAAGGTGCTCCAGTCGGTAAAAAAAAAAAAAAAATTAAAAGTAGCAGCTACAAATGCTGTAGCTGCTGACTTTTAATATAAGGACACTTACTTGTCCAGGAATCCCACGATGTTGGCACCCCGAGCCGATTTGTCAATCGGCTTTGGGTGCAGACATTGTAAGGGAAATCGGCAGTGAAGCCTTCAGGATTTAGAGTTGGTTTCCTACTGTACGAGTCACGCTGCACTTTCTGAATGATCCCACCATCTTCTGGGACCTGTGTGTGGCCCAGAAGGCAGCAGGGGGAAGAAAGAGGGGCCATAAATGTTGTAGATCGGCAATCTTACCTGGAAGTGGGTACCTGTCAAAACCAGGTATGTGCTCCCCTCTAAAAAGTACCAAATGTGACAGTGTGGGGGGAGGGTGGGCACAAGCTGAGCTCCACTTTAAGAAGATTAGTGGCTTCTGACGAAGTGGACTTCTTCCATGAAACACGTTGGGCCACAAAAGACCAGCACATGTCTATACTACTACTATGAAATTATGTTCTGAAACCAATGGTTATATTGTGTCATGGATCTATTTTATGATGTGTTGTATAGCAGAATAGCAC
This sequence comes from Glandirana rugosa, assembly GCA_018402905.1. Taxonomy (NCBI): domain Eukaryota; kingdom Metazoa; phylum Chordata; class Amphibia; order Anura; family Ranidae; genus Glandirana; species Glandirana rugosa. The sequence goes on from BLSH010037215.1 coordinate 813,605, forward strand.
GTTTTTTAAGTATTTACAATAACAGAAATATATTTTTGTGGAAAACAGCTGTGCCTCAAAAATCTCATCATTTACACTGTAGCATCGATTTATCCAATATATGGGGGAGTATCACTTTTAATTTACCTAAGAGTAAGTATTAGGGGGGGGCGTTGCACACAGGTTTTTTACCTTCATGAATTGAATGCAAGGTTAAAAAAAAACCTTGAGCCTTTACAACCACTTTAAAGTGATATTTCTTCTTTAATGCTATTGGAAAGGAGATTATAGGAGGTTAATATTACAAAATAATAATAATAATAATAAATCTTCCACTATCTGCATTTAAAAACACAATTAAAAGGAAAGGGGAGATACCATAATAAACCAGCTCTTATGGAATCAACCCCAGGTGTGTCAGCTGAGCACCATGGGATAGAATATTAAAGCCCCTTTCACGATGGGACACATCCAGTTTTGCTCAGCAGGGGATCCGTCCGCTGAACCCCAGCTGAGCTTATACAGAGTGGAGCGGAACGGATC
>BLSH010037215.1:814136-829213 GCA_018402905.1 Glandirana rugosa
ACCCGTCAGTCTACATTTACTCGAACAGAGTCAAATGTGGACTACTGGAGGCCCAGACTAGGGTGGACCGCTTTTTTTGCTTTCCCCTAGGCAAGGCGAGGTGAGACATATTCGAGTCGATCCCAAGTCGCCTGCCTAGGGGACGACTCGTTTTGACCTACACAGGGTAGCACTTTCCCCGAAATTATAAGATAGGGTACCACGAGTCGACTGTGTGGACCCCAACTAAGGTATTCTCGACCAAATAATGGAATCAACCCCAGGTGTGTCAGCTGAGCACCATGGGATAGAATATTAAAGCCCCTTTCACGATGGGACACATCCAGTTTTGCTCAGCAGGGGATCCGTCCGCTGAACCCTAGCTGAGCTTATACAGAGTGGAGCGGAACGGATCCCCTTTCGTTTTTTTCGCCAGGTGGGATCAGACCCGGAGGTCATCAGGTGTAAACTGAGACAAGCTCATTTACATCTGACTGCCCATAGAGGAGAATGGAGGGTCCAATCAAGTCAGGCTGAAAAACAGACAGGCAGACTGAATTGTGTGAAAGGGGTCTAAAGCAATAACATTGTGTAGCACTGCAAAGCAGGACGTGCCTATGTAACAAGGAGACACAAATGCCCTCATGTACATATATCACTATAAATCATACATAAAGATGTTTTTAAACTATTAACACTCATTGAGAAGATTATGTATATCAAACTGATGAACACATTTATGTAAAAATATTTTGAGGACTATACATTCCTTTTAATGGTATATAACAAGATCACAAAACTTGAGATGGAAAAAAGAAGTGTAAAGAACGTAATTTTAATGTATTTAGTATACATCTGTGAATGAGATGCTCCCATTCTTACAAATTAAATACCTGAGAATATCAAGATATATGTACATAAATAAAATAAAAAATTATAACAGCTCCACATCTGCGCCACTTATCCTATTAAAAAAAAAAAACACTGTGCTTAGAGAAACATGGAGGCTGCCATTCAAGACTTTGTTACTTAAAATTCTGGTTGCCTGGCTATTATGCTAATGTAATGGTTATAGTACTTCATTACGAAGATGAGATAAATATGTGAATAAGGCCCCTTTCACACTGGTGGAGTCCGCCGGCGGACTATGGTTATGATTAAGCACCCGTTGGTGTAAAATGCGTCAGCCATCCTTTTGGTTCACCTGTACACTGTATGCTGTATTTTGACCAAGAATAAAGTCATTGCACAGGAGGGCGGCCATCCAGTCCATTTTTTTTCTGTTTCAAGTATCCTCCTGATCAGCAAGGGCTCTCTCCGCTGATCCCCGCTGACCAAGCAGATGACAGGTCCGTGTCCAGTCCGCTGATGCAGAGCGGATCTGGCCCACTGTTCTCTATGGACTGTCGAATGGAAACGGACCGCCTGTCCGTTTCTATTCGACTGTCATCTGATCCAAACCGCCAGACGGATGGGGAATGGATCAGATCGGATTTCAAAGGGTGTCAGTGGACATTGGACACATGTCTGTTAACATCCGCTGCTCCATAGAGAGCAGTGGATGGTCCAATCAGGGTCCATCTGTATCAGCTGACAGGCAGACCGATCGGTATGTCAGTGTGAAAGGGGCCTAAGGAGTTGCGACTTTGCTCTCACTTTATTAGTTGCATGCATGTTCCAGGTTCATGACTCTGAATACTGAAATCAGAGGATCAGGCATGAAAGCCAGGCAATTAAGAATTTTCACAAGGAGCTTAGTAATGGCAGCCTCTGTATTTTCTGTGGCATGTTTTTTTTATAAGAGCAATGTCAGACAGGACATGCGACATATTGAATTTCTCTTAACCAATAACAGTGAAAAAACACTTAGCTGCATGAGCATAGAATAGAAATGACTGGGGATCATCCTTTCCCCATCTCAGGAGTATGTCTGGGAGTAAGTCATTTTCAGACCTGCTGCATGGGACATTTTGGAAGCTGACAGCCTTAACCCTCAGTCACTTCCAGAGATGACGTTCCTCTTTATGTTAATCCTAACAAGTTAACATTCCTTTTGTTTCCCTATATATTCTTCTCCTACGTGCCATGGATGTCTCTGATCCCAGGATTGCGCCCTATGAAAACAAACACTGACTTTTATTACAAGTCAGGGTCCTTCTCTATAACATGCACACCTCTCTATAGAGTATAATAAAGCGTGTGTTCTGTGTTAGGGGTATCAGAGCTATGACTTGGAAGTCAAAATTGTCTGCATAGTGAGAACATTTAAAGGTAAGGAAATCCCATGCCAGAACAAGACTTGGGGGGAAGAGTAGGTATGATGCACATGTGCTTAGCTACAGGACAGCTTTATTATAATAGGACATGTCACAGTTACAACACATTATCTAAATGGCGCGTAAGAATTTATCTGGTGACATACCTGGTTCCTGTCTTAGATGAGCATTAATGCCAATGCAATCTTTAAAGAGCCATCATAAATAATATTACACAGAATAGAAAAAAATACAGATACAAAAATTAAACATATTAAGGTATGTTCAAGTATTAACAATCCACTGACATGAAGGCGCACACCTAGGAGCTGTCAGGCAAATAGCAACATACAAGCAGCTCTGGAGCCATGGTAGGCAGCATTACTTAATGTCCCAAGTATCCCTGGATTCTTCTCACTTCAACAGATGCTTCAACTGGTCCTGGAGGTTTGATGATTGCTCAACACTATGGATGAAGCAGAGGATAAGAAAAACAAGTCATGCTGAATTTATTTATTTTAAACACAAGAAACTACAATGGTGACTAATGGACCATCATCCACCACCACATCCATCTTTATTTGCTGCAGTGATCACCTGGAAGGTTAGGAGCACCCCTCCCTGCCCAAGCAATCTGCCTGGATACAGGGGAGGGTTGGGAAAGGGTAACAGTGCCCATTCCACCTCAAGGGTGCAGGGACCATGTGTGATACAGGGGGAAGAAACCTGCATCACCAAACACAGGAGAAGTCAGTAGTGAAGGTTAGGAATTCCTCTCAACTTTAGAGCAAACCTGTATGTGCATGTGGCCCCTGCAGCTCTTGCTACAGCATACTTACACAATATGGCAATGGCAGACCTACATTTAGCATACCCTCTTCCAGCGACATAAGGACTATGCAAGGTTCTTTTCCAGGTCCGGAGTTTTTTCACTTTAGCCACTGGGCATCTAATGATGCAAATGGGAATTACATTGTACCGACTCTCTGCTTATACTCCTGGCACCTTATGGATTATAAACTGATAAAGCTGCCAATCTAAGCGAGACATCAATTTAACATCAATAATTTGGTAGTTAGCTCATGGAGCTGTAATATTAAAATCATTTTTTCTTTTCTCATTCTGAGAAATTCAGGTCCATGCGCTACTGGTCTGTGTAAGCACAAAGTATTTCTGGGTATGGGGGAACAATTTCCCTCACCCCTGGGATGCAGTTCATCTGAGTAGCTAACCACCAAGCCTGACCTGGTGAGGGAGTGCAGGAAAGCGAGTATAAGTGCCTTGGGAAGTGCCCTATCATGAGAACCTGTCACGTTGTCCTGAATGGGCAAAGTTACAGATATGCTTTCAATAGATAGTGCTGTCAATAATCAATACTATTACTAGTCATTTTATGGACCTAGAGCGCTGATATTCATGACAGGTTTGATGGCCAATTTTTAATTATATTCCAACATGATGATGTGCGCAGGTCTTTAGCCCTCATTCACATTGAACACAGCTTTGAAATTGTGCGACTTCATGTGAAATTGCATGATTTCAAAGCTGCATTGTCGGGTCCGACTTGATAAACATCTGTGTGGCTTCATGCACAGATTTCTATTGAAGTAGAACCCGAAAATTGGCAATAGTAATGCAGAAACTACTTTTGCAAATTGGTTTTATTATCCTGACTGGGCGGCATATGGCATTCAGCAAGATAAGCTCCGCACGCAGTGCGGCAATCGGTTGTGTTGTGCATCAGTCTGACACACCGCATCTCCAATCTTGGTAAAGAGCCTATGACGCAGGCTCTTTACCATGTGATCAGCTGTGTCCAATCACAGCTGGTCACATCGTAACCAGGAAGCGCTGGTAAGTGGCTTTGCTCCATTCGCGCTGACAAATCGCAGGTAAAAGAGAGCCGATCGGCTGCTCTCCTGACACGGGGGGGGTCAGCAAGGATAATATCGTATTGATGATCAGTGCAGACCCACCAAGGATGATCACTAGTGCCCACCAGGGATGCCCACCCATGACCACCAGGGATGCAAAACAGTTCCCATTAGAGGTGCCAATCAGTGCCCATTAGAGATGCCAATCAGTGCCCATCAGTAATGCCTGCCAGTGCCTCCTCATTAGTGCTGCCTATCAGTGCCATCTATCAGTGCTGCCTATCAGTGCCATCTATCAGTGCTGCCTATCAGTGCTGCCTATCAGTGCCATCTATCAGTGCCGCCTATCAGTGCTGCCTATCAGTGCTGCCTATCAGTGCCATCTATCAGTGCCATCTATCAGTGCCGCCTATCAGTGCCGCCCGTCAGTGCCCATCAGAGCTGCATATCAGTGCCCATCATAGCTGCATATCAGTGCCCATCAGAGCTGCATATCAGTGCCCATCAGAGCTGCATATCAGTGCCCATCAGAGCTGCATATCAGTGCCTCAGCATCAAGGCCCATCAGTGAAGGAGAAAACGTACTTATTTACAAAATGTTATAACCAAAACTTTTTTTTTTTCAAGATTGTCAGTCTTTTTTTTAAATTTGTTTAGCAACAAATAAAAACCCCAGTGGTGATCAAATACCATCAAAAGAAAGCTCTATTTGTGGGAACAAAATGATAAAAAAAAAACTTTGTTTGGGTAGTGTTGCATGACCGTGCAGTTGTCATTTAAAATGTGACAGTGCTGAAAGCTGAAAATTGGTATGGACAGGAAGGGGGGGGGGGGAGTGCCCGGTATTGAAGTGGTTAAACAGGCTCTGAACACTGTACAATCCACATATGGACGCTGCATGAAGCCTAAACCTGCTGTTCTAAAAGGATCCAAACTGGTAAAAGGAATTTGTTCAAAGCGGTGTCAGTTTCTACTTTTATCAGTTCTAGAAAAACAGGCAAAACTTTGTAATGACATGGAAGTACAGAGAAAGGAATAGCAATCATTTCCAACACTGCATGATATCTAGACTTACTTTTTCTGTATGGCTTCTTGTCTGGAATAAAGCACAGAAATGGGTTAGTGGGAGTTTTGGATCTTTAGCACAAGTCATAATACAGAATCCAGGACACAGTAATGAGAACTTACTGGTACTGTAGATGTGTTGTTATAATTGCCATTTTTCTGAGGCTCTGCAAATCATCATGAAAGTGTTAATTTGTATAGATTATCAGTTCAATTTTGGTAATAAACTGTGACTACCAAGTTTTGTTTTCCATTTAATTCAGCAGCTGTGGGACAGCAGATTTTTTCTTCTATAGAATAGATCACTTAGCATTTATCAATGTGAACTTCCTCTTATTGCAGTCTATACTCCGTTTTACTTTTTCCAAATGAGAAGACATCTAATGTGACCTCATCTCAAACACCAAAGTATAACTAGATGCAATTTGTTTTTAACCCCTTCACACCCAAGGGTAGAACAAATGCCTAATTTTGCAACTTTGACATGTGTTAGTAAAACTGTACATATCACAACTACTTTGTGCATCCAGGTAGATTATGCCACATTTTTTTCAGGACAAATCAGGCTTTCGTTTGGTGGTAAATGATAATGGATATCGCCTGATTTTTTTTTTCAATATCAGTAAAACTGGCCCATAATTGTAAAAAATGTAGCTGTATATTTCTTGCTACTACCATAATCTTCCACCAAAAAACAACCAGAAATAAATTCTCCTGCTCCTGACAATCACAGCGATACCACATATGTGTATGTTAGTTGTTGTTTGTACCCATAGTACAGCCCATGGTGCGCATGTTGGTTTTTTGTTATCCTACCTAAAACAATTTCAAAAGTGCTGCATTCCTCTGAAAGACTTTTTACAATTTTGGACTTTTCAGAGTCAATTTAATCTCTTTTTTGGCCCATTTTGCCAGAGGAAATGAAGCTGCCTAATAATTATGCACACCAAGATATAGGGCGTTGATCTTCTTAGGCCACACCCCCTCATTACACAAATACACATCACCTGATATTCTTAAAGTGTTACTAAACCCAGAAATATGAAAATAGTTCATCAGTGAGTATAAGCCCAGGTTCACACTGCTGCGGCAATGAAATCGTGCGAGCTCAGCTGAACTCGCACGATTTCATTCCCACATGTCAGTCTGACGATATCAGAATGAACTGTGCGGGTTTCTGCACAGGTGTCTATTGAAATTGCACCTGAAATCACCAAAAGTAGTACAGAAACTACTTTATGAATCAGTGTAGCACTGATTCAAACGGTGCCATTGCAGGCAATAGCCGCCGATTTGGCATTTAATTTGACATGTCAAATCGCATCAATGTGAACCTAGGCTTAGGGTCTTTGCTCAACATAGATCGATCCGCTGATCAGGCGGATGACAGGTCCGTCTCCACTCACTGTGTGGAGATGGATCTGTCAAAGCCCCGCTCTCCTCTACGGAGATCGAATGAACCCGGATCCGCCTGTCCGTTTTCATCTGATCCCATTCTCCAGACGGATGGAAAATAGGGTTTCCATCCGTCTGGATTTCACAGACAGGATCAGATCGGATATCGGTGGATGTCAGCGGACATGTCACCGGTGACATCAGCAGCTCCAGAGGGCTGCATGGAGCGTCAGATCAGGTCCTCCTGAAAAACTGACAGGCGGACCTGATGGGAAGGCCCGTGTGAAAGGATCCTAACAAGCATGATATTCTGCATATACAGACAGATTTTACTGTTGTGGGTTTAGTAACACTTTAAGTCCAATAAAGCATTCAAGTTTATACAGATCGGACTTGGACCATATGCATAAAAAGTATGATTTGGTCAAAATACTCACTTGCCTAATAATTGTGCACACGTGTAGTTCTCAATGACAATCAGGGATTTCCTCACTTTGGAGGGATTTCCTCTCACTTTGTGTTTTTCTATGGGCCAGGGAGTGAAAGGAAATATCCTCAATGGGACACAGATGTAAAAAAATACTAACAGGTTATAATCCTCCCTTATTCTATCCAAAAATGAAAAAAAAGGTGTTGCCATTGGTTCTACTTTAACACAGCAGTATAAAATGTAATGACTTAAATTGATCAGATTCCTGCAAACTAAAGACATTGATTGGTTCCAGTACTGCAATCTGCACGTGGTCACTGCTCTTTGCCATAATGTAAACCAGCTACGTCTATACATTTACTAAATGTACCAGCAAGGAGCCGAGGCCCACACATTCCTGCAAGTCATATCTTCCCCCATGGTATGCACTTTTTTCCTTTAATTGTTTCAGATCAGGTCAAATATCTCAGCAGTTCATACTGGAGCTGAATATGAAAAAGTTAAAGATAAAAAAAATCCACACCAAACAAGATTCATGCAGAATGAGAAGCCACACACAGCTGATTGCCATGGTACCCCGTCTTCAATAAATGCCCTCTAACTGGGAAACATTCCAAACCCTAGTAGAGCCTTCTTTATGCATTCTTCCATTACAACTGCATTAGCATTTACACCCTTCAGTCCACTCTGATAATCAACTAGGCTCCATTTACACTTGTTCTACTTGTCTTGCAACTTTGCACCCATCCAAAGCTAAGTCAAAGTTGCACCCCAAAGTCGGCTCAACTTTGGAGTCATACAAGTGTGAATGGAGCCTTAAAGCGGACCCTCAGTCATTTTTTTAACTTTCCATCTATTAAATCTTCTGCCCTTGTTGTTTTAGCTTTGGATAGTAAAACATTTTTTTCTGCCAGTAAATACCTTATACAGCCCACTTCCTGTTTCTTGTCTGGTCATTTGCCTAGGCTTATGACATCAAGCACAGCTCTCTCTTGCACTCTCGTGAGAGTTTGCCAGGAAGGGAGGGTGGATCAGTCATAAGAGGGCCAATGAAAGCTGCAGAACTGGAGGTGTGCCTCTGTGTTAATCCAGGAAAAGAATAGGCCTCATCCAGAGGCCCCGCCCCCTTATGACGTCACAGCCCAGGTAGGGCTGTGACATCATAAGGGGCCTCCGGATGACGTCAGCGGGTGGCCCTGCCCCATGCCAATATAAGTCACTGAACAGCGCAGAGACACCATTAGTCCGGGAGATCGCATTGTGTCAACATGGGAAGAAGAGAGGAAGAACACAGAGAGAAGACCCAGCAAAAGAGCAGAAGACCCCACAGAGAGGGAGAAGAACCGGCAGAAGAAAGAAGAACCCACAAAAGAGCAGAAGAAAGAAGATGCCGGAGAAGGGAGAAGAAATCGGAGGGAGATAACGTCGGAGCTGATTTAATAAAATACTTTCAAAACCTGTGTAGTGTTTTTTTTTTTTACATTTTCCTTTAAGGTGAATGGGTAGGGGTACAATGTACCCCATACTCATTCAAATAGCGTGGGGGTCGGGATCTGGAGGCCCCCTTGTTAAAGGGGGCTTCCAGATTCCGATAAGCCTCCAGCAGACCCCGACAACCCCAGACCCCGACAACCACCAGCAAGGGTTGTCGGGAAGAGGTCCTTGTCCTCATCAACATGGGGACAAGGTGCTTTGGGCTGAGGGGCGCAAGGGGCCCCCTCTGCCCCAGAGCACCCATACTCCCCATGTTGAGGGCATACAGCCTGGTATGGTCCAGGAGGGGAGGGGTGCTCCTGCGTGCTCAGATAAGGGTCTGGTATGAATTTCAGGGGGGATCCTATGCCGTTTTTTCGGCATTGGGGTTCCCCTTAAGATCCATACCAGACCAAAGGGCCTGGTATGCTTTTGGAGGGGGACCCCATACCGTTTTTTTTTTTTAAATTTGGCGTGGAGTTCCACTTCAAGATCCTCGGAGCACAAGTCGCATCCCAAAGTCGGATCAGAGAAGACAATGATCCGACTTCAATGCTTTTCAATGGGCTGAAGCAGGATCAAAGTTGGACAAAAGTAGTACAGGAACCGTTTTAAACGTCGGTCCAACTTGGTATAACACAAATCGTACCAGTTAAGACGGTTCTCATAGGGAATCATTGTTTTTGTGATGTAATGCGACTTGTGCTCCTAATGTCAGTCCGAGAATCGGACTAGTGTTAACCCAGGCTAAGGCTGGATTCACACCATTGCGGTGCGAATTCCAGCTCCGATGCCTGTGAGAAGGACAGGGGCTGCTGTTCAGCGGCTCCTATCCATTCTCACAGCGCATCGGCTGCCTGGGGAGGGAGGTGCAGTGAGGAGGGGGAAAGATCCCCATTCAGTGTGGGACACATCTACGAATTAGATGCGTTCGCCTTGAACAAAATGGGGCTGGAATTCACATCGCATTGCACATGCGATGCAGAGTGCGAATGCACCGCACAGACGTGAACTGAACACATTGAAAACAATAGGTTTTCAATGTGTCCTGTGAATTGGATGCGGTGTAAGCCACATCCAATTCGCACAGGTGTGAACCCAGCCTTAACGATAAATTCACCTTTCTAAAAAAAAAAAAATAATTAAATGATAAATGCACGTTTTTGCAGGTAAAAAAAAAAAAAAGGTGCATTTATTTTTTTTTTTTTCCAGCAGCTCGTGGGTGCAATCTCAGGCTCCTGCAGACTGTCAGTGTATCTGTCAGCTCGTACCTTGTACAGGAAGGCAGTTTTACAGTGACAAGAAGCGGCTCACTAGCGCCCTGGTAATTCACTGAGAATTAAAAGCCATCAGCAGCAAAGGCTGTCGGTACTTGTAGTTCATTCATTCACGTTCTCTGTGAATGGACGTCGTGGTCGTGTGGGTGGAGCCCCGTGCTGCCACAATCTTTCCAAACTATGACAGCGAGTGCGGGCAGAAGATCCCGGCCCACTGTCACAATGGGGGGGCGGGGGGAATTGGGGAGAGGCTGAACCCTAAAAATATGTGTGGAAAAGGTGAACTTATGCTTTAAAAAATACTAATTCAGACATTAAATCTAAGGACTGATAATCCTCAATATAAAAGCTGAATTGTAGCTGTGCAGCATGTGTATTTAGTACATTTCTCCCTAGGGTGTTATTATTATTATTATACAGGATTTATATTGCGCCAACAGTTTGCGCAGCTCTTTACAATATAAAGGGAGACAATTCAATTCAATACAAGAGGGTTAGGAGGGCCCTGCTCCTGTGAGCTTACACTCTAATAGGGAAAAGTGTATTGTGTGATTGTATTTACTTACATCTTCTGAATGTAAAATGGCATCTTCTTGCATCACCATATTTCTGGCAGCATGGCCAAGAAGCTAAAAAAAAAAATAAAAAAAAAATAAAAAGTGTTTGTTTTTTTTAAATATGCTTACAAAATACAGTATACATGGACTCTAAAGACATATCTTGGGGTTCAAAGCAACCTTGATTTTCAAGTACCCCCAACATGTCATGTTTTCAGGATTTCATTCACAGGTGCTTTTAATCAATGTCAAAGGCTTAGGGGTTTATTTACTAAAGGCAAATCCACTCTGCACTACAAGTGCAGTCGCTGTAGATCTGAGGGGGACACGCAAGGAAAAAAAAAAAAAAAGGGAGCATTTTTGCTTGTACATGATCAGATGATAAAATCAGCAGAGCTTCCCCTGATTTCAGATCTTCCCCACAGATCTACAGTGACTGCACTTCCAAGTGCACTTGTAGTGCAGAGTGGATTTGCCTTTAGTAAATAAACCCCTTAGTATCCATGACAGCGATTTTATCTAAACTTCCTGGCCTGATTGGAGTACTTAAAGCAGATCTAAACCATATTTTTAAATCCTAAAAAAGAAAAAAACATAACAAACCCCCCCCCCCCCCCACAGATTTCTACTTACCTGCTCTGTGAAACTGTATTGCCAGGAGCGGCCCAATTCTCCTCTGCTGGGGTCCCCTGCTGGCGCTCTCCACTCCTCCTCTTCTTTGAGTGTTCTCATAGCAAGCCAGCTGTACTCCCAAGCTGGGCTGTGTGTGTCCACAGACACACAGAGCAGCTAGACCCTGCCCCCTCACTGGTTATTACTGACAGTAGCAGGAGACAACGGCTCCCACAGTTCTCAGAGCCTCCTGTGAGTCCAAGAAGAGGGGAGAAGAGCTGCAGCAGACCAGCACAGCGCTGGATCGAAAATGGACTCAGGTAAGTGTTTGGGGGGTGGGAGCTGCTATTGAAAGGTTTTTTACTTTAATGCAGAAAATGCATTAAAGCGGTTGTATGCTCAGGGACAAAAAAAAAACCCTGTAAGGCAAAGGCATAATGAGCTAGTATGCACCTCATTCTAGCTCATAATCAAATGCATACCTCAGAACGAAGGTCCGGCAGGTCTGCCCGGTCCCCGCAGAGGGACGTTTTCCCTCGGGGGATCCTTCCGGGTTCACGGCTCTGGCGCTGCGAGACGTCACTCCCGTGCATGGGCGTGGGAGCTCTTCTTTCCAGTAATGTCTGGCGCTATACGCTGCGCCTTCGCCGGGACTTCACTGTGCATGCGCCATGACGTCAGCGGCTGCATGCAGGGTGAAGATCTCCAAAGCTGTACAGGTCTAGGAGACATTCATTTTACCTACAGGAAAGCCTTATTATAGACTTACCTGTAGGTAAAAATCACAATTAAGGGGATACAACCGCTTTAAGGTAAAAAAAAAAAAGAAGAAGAAAGGAACACCTTTTTCCTTTAGAAACACTTCAAGGACGGAGTTTGGGGAGGGGGAACCACTGATCTACAAATCATTTCTGAATAAATATTCATTGTATTTACATCTACACTCAATGGCCACTTTATTAGGAACACCTTGCCAGTACCGGGTTGGACACCCTTTTGCCTTCAGAACTGCCTTAATTCTTTGTGGCACAGATTCAACAAGGTGTTGGAAACGTTCCTCAGAGATTTTGCTCCATATTGACATTGTGCAGTTGCTGCAGATTTGTCGGCCGCACATCCATGATGTGAATCTCCCATTCCACCACATCCTAAAGGTGCTCTATTGGATGAGATGTGGTGACTGTGGAGGCCATTGGAGTGCAGTGACCTCATTGTCCAGTGGTGAGACGATTTGAGCTTTGTGACATGGTGCATTATCCTGCTGGAAGAGCCATCAGAAGATGGGGACACTGCAGTCATAAAGGGAGTGACATGGTCAGCAACAATACTCAGGTAGGCCGTGGTGTTTAAACGATGCTCAGTTGGAACCAAAGTGTGCCAAGAAATTAGAAAATATCCCCCACACAATTATGCCACCACCACCAGCCTGAACCATTGATACAAGGTAGGATGGCTCCATGCTTTCATGTTGTTTGAGCCAAATTCTGACCCTACCATCTGAATGTCTCAGCTGAAATTGAGACTCATCAGACCAGGCAATGTTTTTCCAATCTTCTATTGTCCAATTTTGGTGAGACTGTGTGAATTGTAGCCTCAATTTCCTGTTCTTAGCTGACAGGAGTGGCACCTGGTGTGCTCTTCTGCTGCTGTAGCCCATCTGCTTCAAGGTTCGATGTGTTGTGAGCTCAGGGATGGTATTCTGCATACCTTAGTTGTAACGAATGGTCATTTGAGTTACTGTTGCCTTTCTATCATCTCAAACCAGTCTGCTTATTCTCCTCTGACCTCAACAAGGCATTTTCCTCCACACAACTGCCGCTCACTGGATATTTTTTCGGACCATTCTCTGTAAACCCGAGAGATCGTTGTGTGTGAAAATCCCAGGAGATCAGCAGTTTTTGAAATACTCAGACCAACAACCATGCCACATTAAATGTCACTTAAAGTGGAAGTCCATGGTAAAGCTAAAAATCCCTGTATCTATAGACACCAACATTCTAACACTAACCTATCTAGCCCTGTAGAGAAACAAACAGCATACATACCTTTTTCTGCATCCACTCAGACCCGATCCCACGCTGAGCTGTCAGCCACGATTTCTGTGTGTAGGCGGGTGCAGAGGACACAGACAACGGGAGCCCCGTAGTAACTCTATGGGTGACATCACTCCCCATTCATTTCACAGCCGTTGTCACCCGTGTCCTCTGCAGAGCTTCCCCGCTGGAGATCAGACCGGCCTCAGGAAAGGTAAGTATAGGGAGTTTTCCTCTACAAGGCTAGAGAGGTTGGTGTTAGAATGGGGGGGTCCACAGATACAGGGGTTTTAGTGTTAGCATGGACTTCTACTTTAAATCCCCTTTCTGATGCTCGTTTTGAACTTCAGCAAGTCGTCTTCACCACGCCTAGATGCATTGAGTCGCTTCCATGTGATTGGCTGATTACCAATTTGTGTTACCAAGCAACTGAACAGGTGTACCTAATAAAGTGTCCGGCGGTGGATGTATAATTAGTGTGTAATATAATGACTGCCTTCATACTACATAACTTTACTCAATACACGATGACTGAATAATATTGACTGTATAAAATGTATATCAGTGTCAGTCCATAGGTATCACGTGCATACCACTGACTGTACAGGGGAGGATCAGACGTCCAATCAGCTCATCCCCTCTCCTCAGTCTACACCTGTGCTACCCTATAGACCCGCCTCCTCCACAAAGGCCCCGCCCCCTCACCTCGGAGCTCCGCGATCCTTTCAGCACTTGTTTGGTGAGGGCGATGACGTCAGCGCCGCACGTGCTGACCTTCTCGGTGAGCAGTCCCTTCACGGACTGCCCGTACTTGGTCTGGCCATCCGCGGACGCCGCCATTTTCGCCACAGCTTCCCTCTCCATCATAAGTACGGCTCACAGCGCGGCTCAAGAAGGCTGGCAAAGCGAAAGTAGAGGGCGGGGCCAGAGCCCGGCTTGTGTCCCGCCTGCTGACCTGTGCGCCAGTAAATCGCATGACAGGGGGAGGGGGAGGAGACGTGAGAGAATGGAAGGCGCTCTACTAGGGGGAAATACTAAGGACATGGGGGAGGGGAAATAATCAGGAAAAGAGCTGATTGGAGGAGAAGTTGCAGTATAACTGAAGTTATAGTTTTAGTTGTGCATAGAGGGGAGGGCAATTCACACTGCTGCCTGTGCCCCTGTCAGGGAGATTCACCCTCTATTCATGCTGATTATTATCACTGACAGTGAGAGAAAACCAGGGGCACACAGGGCCACCACCTCCCCCAAACTGAACTCCTAATATTTCCTCCCCCGCGTGCCCCCTCCCCCGACTTCTCTGCCAAGACCAATGTCACAGCCATCCCCCCATCCCCACATGTCAGGGTGCTTGGTGTTATCCTGGACTCTGAACTCTCCTTTTGGCCCCACATCCAATCACTTTCTAAGGCTTGTCGTCTCAACCTCCGCAACATCTCTAAAATACGTCCCTTCCTAACCAATGAAACCACAAAGCTCCTGATTCACTGCCTGGTCATCTCTCTCCTCAACTACTGCAACTCCCTCCTCACTGGCCTACCGTTAAATAGACTTCCCCCCTCCAGTCCATCATGAATGCCACTGCCAGACTCATCCACCTTACAAACCGCTCAACGTCTGCCACCCCTCTCTGCCAATCCCTCCATTGGCTGCCACCCCTCTCTGCCAATCCCTCCATTGGCTGCTACCCCTCTCTGCCAATCCCTCCATTGGCTGCCACCCCTCTCTGCCATTCCCTCCATTGGCTGCCACCCCTCTCTGCCAATCCCTCCATTGGCTGCCACCCCTCTCTGCCATTCCCTCCATTGGCTGCCACCCCTCTCTGCCAATCCCTCCATTGGCTGCCACCCCTCTCTGCCATTCCCTCCATTCGCTGCCACCCTCTCTGCCAATCCCTCCATTGGCTGCTACCCCTCTCTGCCAATCCCTCCATTGGCTGCCACCCCTCTCTGCCATTCCCTCCATTGGCTGCCACCCCTCTCTGCCAATCCCTCCATTGGCTGCCACCCCTCTCTGCCATTCCCTCCATTGGCTGCCACCCCTCTCTGCCAATCCCTCCATTGGCTGCCAACCCTCTCTGCCAATCCCTCCATTGGCTGCCACCCCTCTCTGCCAATCCCTCCATTG
>BLSH010037215.1:830394-845704 GCA_018402905.1 Glandirana rugosa
TATATATATATATATATATATATATATATATATAGTGACATTATGCAAGGTGCCAGTGTTGTGTTACACAATGTGATTTATTATTATTTTGTCTGTGTTACACTATTTGGTTCATTATTGCTCTGTGTCTTTAAGCTGTCTGCCTCTGTCTTCCATGTGGCTTACAACTTCATCGTTTTTCTACCTATGAATATCCATCATTAACCACTTGCCGACCGTCAATCGGCAATTGACGGCGGCAAAGTGGCGCTGTAAGGCAAATCGCCGTGATATGACGGCGGCCGCCAGATCGCGCACAGTGGGCGCGCCCGCGCGCTCACTGTGTCCGGGGAGGGCCAGGGAGCGGGTGCGGCGGCTTCGATTGCCGCCGGCCACCCGCGATACCCCCCCCAGAGTGAAGGAACGGAGGTCCGTGTAAGTAAACACGGACCTCCGCTGTGTGTGAGGGGGAAGGGCTGTGATCACAGCCTACCTGTACGTGAAGGCTGTGACCACTTCCCTTCCCCTGTTAGGGCAGCCCCCATACAGTAAGAACACGCCCAGGGAACATAGTTAACCCTTAGAGCGCCCCCTGCAGGTTAACCCCTTCACTGCCAATGGCATTTACACAGTAATCAGTGCATTTTTATAGCACTGATCGCTGTATAAATGCCAATGGTCCCAAAAAAAGTGTCAAAATGTTCCGACATGTCCGCTGAAATATCGCAGTACCGCTAAAAATCGTAGATCGCCACCATTATTAGTAAAAAATAAAAAAAAAATAAAAACCCCAAAAATGAATTCTCATCATCCGTAAACGCGACCACTTTTGCGCAAACCAATCAATAAACGCCGATTGTGATTTTCTTTATCGCAAATATGATGAAGAATATAAATCGGCCAAAAACGGTGAAAAAAAATGTTTTTTTATATTTTTTTTTTGGATTTGTATTTTAGCAAAAAGTAAGAAATTTGTTTTTTTTTGCAAAATTGTCGCTCTTCTTTTGTTTATAGCGGCGATCAGAAATGACGCAGAGGTGATCAAATACCACCAAAAGAAAGCTCTATTTGTGGGAAAAAAAGGACGCAAATTTCGTTTGGGTACAACGTTGCACGACCGCACAATTTTCAGTTAAAGCGACGCAGCGCCGAATCGCAAAAAGGGCTCCGGTCCTAAAGCTGGAAATCCTTCCGGTCCTTAAGTGGTTAAACAGAACATTTGAAAGGCTTCATAGTTTGTCTCTTCAACGTGAGTTTATTCATTGAGCTAAACTGTCTGAATTGATGCAAGGGATAAAAAGATCACCAGGTTAATGTAAGCCCTACATGATGCTGATGGTAAAAGTTTATGGCTTTGTAGGTGAAACAGAACAGCCATAATGCGATCACTTTGAGGCGACAAGAGAGAGTCTGGCCCGGGTTTCTGCTCCACCCAAAGCTCTCTCCACCTGCATTTAATGAGCAGGAAGAGAGTAGAAGGGAGATCTATCCTGGATATCAGTGGAGAAAAGCTGAGTGAGCTCTGTGTGCTATTTTTGGACTCAAAAACCAGTGAGGAAACACAATTGTTAGTTTAGCACCGGACGGCAAGGTTTTGTTTTCTGATTTTATTTGTTTGATCCTGCAAATCTTTTACAATAAACCTGGCAAGCCACCAGATTTTAAAGAAGTTGGCCTGCGTGCTGAGTATGTTCCTCTAAAAAGCGATCCCCACAAGCTAATCTCCCACACGTGGTGGAGGATGCGGGCATCATGAGCAGGTGGAAGATGAAGGATGTGTTGAAGGCCTTGCTACAGGCGACTGCGGCCCAGGGGGAGACTAACTTCCAAATCGCACAAGCCGCTGCAGCACAGCGGAAGAAAAGTCGCTGACAGCATGAAGCCCAGCAAGAGATCAACGTCTGTCCCCATCATCCCCTACATACCAGCTAAAAGATAAAATCAGGAAGACTGGAAATAACCACACCGAACTGCCAGTAAGAGAGAGAAAGCACAGCGAAAAATTTATACAACATTACACCATCAGCCTCTCCTGTCTACAGCTCTGATAGTGTCATATTACAGACACTGTTGTTTAATTATTGCAGGTTTGTTTTGGGTTTAGGGCCCTTTCACACTGATGCATATTTCCTGTGTTTTTACCTTGCAAGAAAAAAGCAATAAAAATGTATTCTTTTAGGCTGGGTTCACACTGCTGCGCTGTGCGACATCGCATGTGATTCGCACCGCACTGCTGTGCACATCACATGCAATGTCAGTGCGATGGGAATTCAGCCATACATGTTGTATGGCTAAATTTGCATAGCATTTGGTCCAAATTCGTGCAGGACACTTTTTGGTCTGCACCAGAATCGGATCGCATGGGTGTCCACACCCATGTGATCCAATTCCTATCCGAATTGACAGTTTGCACTGCGATATGCGAACCGATCTGGGGGTGTCATTAACTTTGTATTGACACTCCCAGAGGTTCGCATAAGGCAGTGTGAACTACCTGTGAGTCAGGTGCGATGCGGGAGCCCGCACTGGATTTGCAGGGTTTTTGCATGGCACCAATGTGAACCGAGCCTTAAATCCTTTGGGACTCTTCACACCACTGGGTGCGGTGCGTTTTGAAAAGTTCTGCATGCTGCATCTTTTGTGCAGTTTTCAAAACTGCACCAAAAATGCAGCTCCCCATTGAATTGAATGCAAAACGCTGCAAAAATACATAAAAATGGTGTGTTTTTTTGTGTTACATGTCCATTTTTCATAGCTGCAGGCAACCAGAAAACACACTGGAAATGCATCTAAAATGTGGCACAAGCACGATTTTGCTACAGAGCAGTGTGAACATAGATTGCACACAGAGTTCATAAAGAGCTCAGACTGATGTCAGGAGGCGGGGGTTTGAGACTACTAAAGAAATACTGAAAGGATCAGAAAAAAAATTAAAAAGTCAATTATTTTGGGTAATAAGGATAAATTAAAAGATGATAAAATAAAATATTAAAGAAATGAAAATATATGCCCTACAGGAAAGCTTTGTATGAAGTGATAAGACTCAATTCACAGTGCTAACATAGGAATAAAGATCTATATTTAAGCCATGGGACTGTACATTTTAAATATCAATCAAAATAAATGTCACTTTTATAAAAAAAAAAATAATAATTTGTTTTATGAGATCTGTATACTGAATTCACAAAGCAAACACACTGGCTGAGAGCCAGAGATCTAAAAATAGAACGTCAGTTACTGGCTGAGTGCCAGAAATTTGAAAAGTAGGTCACATGACCATGGGCTGTGATGTCATCACCTGCCCCTGTATAGGAAAGCTCTCAGCAGGATCCTGCCAGTCCCAGAGTGCACCTTGAACAGAGCAGACGTGTTTTGTTTCTCTCTGGCGATATTTTGCTTGCTATTCCATTCTAGCGAGTTTATTTGATTCAATTGTATTGTAATTTCTCTCACGCTTAAAGCGTGCTTGGATTATTCTTCAGAATGAGATTTTTTCAGTGTAAAAAGGCTGTTTATCACATTAACAGCACAGATACACAGACCACTGGAAGACCACCTATGGAAGGAGGTATCATTGAAACGCCTGCAGATACCCCAACCAAGAAGCCCACAACAATGAAGAAGGCTCGAGCTTTTCTGCGCGGATGCTTTAGAGCCGCCGCTGGATGCTTTGGTGTCGGCTGTAAAGTCTATGGCCAGCATCGGAAGACTGAGGATTGGAATGGTGAGTATTGTGAATATTGATGGATTCATTTTCTACTTTTCATAATAATAAAAAAAAATGGTGAGCTAATTCAAGAAGCTAAGCAGCAAAAATAGACAAATATGCATGAATGACTATCTCTAATTTCAAAAGAAGAAAAAAAAATTCAATAATATGCGATCATTTGCGATAATGTGTGAAACAGTGATAACGTGCTCGGATAAAAAGCATCTGATTTTACATAAAAATAATAAAATAGGTCCCAGATAATAAAGTGCATGTGCATCAAAAAGAGATGAGATGTGAAGATCAGGTGCTTGAGCCCGGGTTCACATTAGTGTGATCACAGACATCGCATGGGATTCGCACCCGCACCTCAGGTGCTGATCACATGCAATGCGAGTTCAGCCATATAGTTGTATGGCGAAACTCGCATTAGATGCACAGAAAAAAAGGTGCAGGGACCTTTTTTTCCCCACACTAGAATCGGATTGCATGGGTGTTCTCACCCATGCGATGCGATTTCTGTCCGAATCCACAGTTCGCACTGTGATCCGTGAACCGATCTGGGGGTGTCATTAACATTCTATTGATACCCCCAGCGGTTCACAGAAGGCAGTGTGAACTGCCTGCTGGAGAGATGCGATGCGGGCACTGGCGCTGCAATTGCGCTGCTTCCCGCATCACATATCTGTGAACCTAGGCTGAAAGCTGTGAACACAATCACTCCCACCATCCAGGCACTTCCACACACTGAACAATGTGATGCGGTTTCCCAGACATGGAAATGCATGGTGACAAAGCACATATGGTTTCTGTGCGGTTGAGTCTTAAATGTCCACCCCTTGAAAACTTGGCTTTGTTCCAGTAAAAGTCACCAGCCTCCCGCCACCCCCTCCACAATGTGTAGCCAGTATGTATGGCCAGATTCTGCCTAGTCGCTCTGTATACTGCACACATATAACACAGTCATTGTAACACAAAATACACCTAATTACTGTACCACAACTGACAGCCTCAGGCCCCTTTCACACTTGTGTGACGTGATTTTACCACAATTTCGGATCAGTACGACTTTGGTACAATGAAAACATATTACAAAGTCATACAAAAATAATACAGAAATTGCGTCTATATTATTCAGGTGCGATTTGTATGCGACTTTGAGGGTTTAACTTTGAAGTCTATGGACCTTGCATCCAAGTTGGGCCAAAATAATGCAGGGACTACTTTGAAGTCGGCACGACTTGAAAGTCATACAGATATGAATGGTACTCATTGGAAATAATGGGAAACGAATTGTCATGCAACTATGCAGACCCAAGTCGCAGGACAAGTCCCATAAGTGGGAAAGGGGCCTCATAGACACAAATAAATCTCACAAAAAGAATATAATTTTATCTGTCACAGCCAACCACAAAGAAGAACTTCATTAATATCAGTAACTGTTGAGACAATGGACACGGGTATCTCAGGAAATAATCTCAGTAATAATGTACAGCATAATGTATAGAGTGCAGTGCTCAGGAATCACATCATAGTCCCCAGAATTTCCCCTTAAGGCTCTTTTAGACCAATCCCCCATATTGAGCCGCTGTCTGTTGTGTATACATCCACCTTGGAGCTGCATGCAGGCAGTATGTAGAAGTGGATGGAGACGCAGTGGCTGCATGGACAAAATTGCATGTCAAAATTTGTCATGTGGGCAGGAGTGGATATATGGATCTAGCAGCTACTGCGATAGCACCCACTTTTATGGGCTGCCTGCATGCAGCTCTAAGATGGACACACTGCACATAGCAGCTCTGTGTAGAATACCTGTTTGAATGAGCCCTTTCAACAGAATCTGCAGAGTTCCCCTTTAAACTGTAAGGGGGAAATCTGATAAAAGGGGGCCCTGGACAACCTGATTAGGGGAGAGCACTGGCAACTGTGATATAAGAGGGCCTTGGTGAAAGAAACATATGCCAAGTGATTGATGTCACACACCCTCCTATATCTGTCATGATACCTGAGTCAGGCCGAGCTCAGCTGTCTAACAATTGGCCAGCTCTGGAACTATACATGTGCAGAGCTGGAGCAAAGTTGGAAAATGTATGGGCGCTCTATTATTGTCTATAGACATTTAGATATGGGTCACATATTGGCGGTGCAGGACGCCGCATGTAATTACATGCAGTGTTTGTTCGTTGAGATTTGAGCCATTTGTTTGTATGGCTCAAATCGCAACGTGGGGTTGATTTACTAAAGGTAAAAAGACTGTGCACTTTGCAAAGTGCAGTTTCTCCAGAGCTTAGTAAATGTGCAAAAACTGCTGACTTCCATCATCCAATCATGTGGAAGCAAAAATGCTGTTTTTTTCCCCTTTTCCTAGCACATGATTGGGTATTCTTTGCAAAGTGAAGCCTTACCTCATTTACTAAGCTCAGGAGCAACTGCACTTGCAGAGTGCACAGTCTTTTTGCCTTTAGTAAATCAACCCCTAAATCTGATCAAAAAAAGTGCAAGACCTTTTTTTCCCGCACTGAAATCAGATGGCATGGGCGTTCACACCTATGTGATCTGATTCTGTCAATCACTCTGCATTTAGCAAATCATTTTGGGGTGTCATTAACTGAATATTGACAGCCCATGCGGTTTGCTTTAATGCCATGTGATTTCAATGTGGTGAGGGAAATGCACAGGATTTGCTGCGTTTCCCACACCACATATATGTGAACCCAGCCCTATGGACAGGAGAAAAGTGCCCTTTTTTTTTACAAACGATTCATCTGGGTTTAGCAACCCAGAATCTGACTGTCCCCATGTTTCCTGCTCTAACGTCTCCCTGCCCTGTTCCCATCTTCCTTGCTCTGTCCACATCTCACCAATCACCATGTCTTCTGTTTTCTCCCCATTTCCTTTGCTCTGTCCCCATGCACTCTTCTCTGACTGCCCCATTTGTCTATGTCCACTTCTCTGTCCCCATTATGTCACCATGTTTTTATCTTTCCTATGGGATCTATAATGTACAGTCACTGGGCTGTATAATAACAACTATCTAAGCACTTTACCCTACCTTTACTGTGGCATTACCCCATACCATTCCCGCTCCTGTGCCTCCTGGCTCCTCCCCCTGGTCTCAACTCCTCCCCATCATGTCACACACGCCTCCAGCTCAGCGGCGAGTGTCTCCAGGCTTGAATGGCGCCTCCGCAGGCTCTGCTACCGCCCATGTGGGAGGGAATTGCTTTTGATTATGGGCGCTGGAGGGAGAAAAACAGGTGGTGGTGGGTCAAGTGTTCGGAAAGAGCGGGTGCTGGGTAAGAGGAGGAGGGGGGCTGATGTTCACAAAGCCTGGGGCTGTGCTGCCCGACACCACGCTCTATGCCTAACCTGAGCTGGGTAAAGCTGCATGTGAGCAGGGCCAGCGCCAGCAACAACCGCCTATGCTGGCGCTGGCTGCCTGTTGTTCCCCCCCAGAGAAAACTTCCATGGTGTAAGGTGTACAATAATATACCCACATGCAATCGCTTACTTACAGTGGTAATAGAGAAGTCAGATTAATGAGCCAGGAAGTCCGCCGCTCGTATGCGTTCCATGGACTCTAACCGGAAGTTGCGTAATGATGTACTGGCTCCAACATACACATTTTGTCTTCAGACGTCATCGTAGGCGACGCCTCAGGCTCTAATCACGTGCTTAAAAAAAAAACTCCCCACCATTGGTATCCATGTGTCCGGCTTCCTGAATGTAGATTAGGGAACCACACGCATGGATAGGGGGGCAGCACTATGTAGCAATATGAGAATTATGCTCAATTCCTGATGCTGGGTGTCATTGGAGTCCCGGGTATCATCGATCAGAGCTGTTTACAGGGAGCCAAGTCTCATCCTTCCACTCACCCCCACCTCTCTGCCAACCAACTTTATTTTTTAACAAGCTTTGCATGCACCTTACTACAGGGTGGGCTGAAGACCTCAGTGCCAACCAACAAGATGGTGGTGCCAACCAGCCACCAGAAACATGCAACATGGACATAAAAGAAACCCTGCATGCAATACAATGTTTAAGAATAATTAAAGTGGCATCACACCCACAATCAAAAATGTGATGTAATGCAGCTGCATTTGTTTCCTTTTTTTAGCCTTTTTATTTCTGTTTTTACCTTGTGATCTGACCATTAATACACCTCTTGTATTAAAGTGCCTCCACTCTGAATGAAGGTGCACAGGAGCACAGCAGACAGCAACACTGTCAGTCTAGGGGGAGGGGAGTGTTAGATATACTTGCAGATTTAGATACACCAACAAATTGAAGCCAACCTCCACATCACACTACAATTCAACAAGCAGTTAATATGACCCATCTCCTGTCTGATCTTAGGGATAACATACACACTTTCTGAGCAATATTACCAGTTAACAAAGCCTTTCCTTTTCTTTTAAAATACATTTGTCATTTTCCTTAGCTGGTCTGATGATTTACCAACCCCTGCCACAATGCACAGCCAGGCAGGTGACACAACTACTTCCTGTTGCAGCTTTGCAGCTTCATTTGTGGCCTGTGACTCTAAATCATCACACCACTTAAAATACTTGTTGCTGTGTTCTTGACTCACTGACTTGTAAAAAGTATCACATCCAGAGGGTTGGGATAAGTGCCAGGCAACCGGTATTTTTATAAGAAGGGAAAAAGTAGTCGCCCCTGTGTCATGGCAGGCATATTTATTGCCCCATGGCAATGGAGTTTTGAACTTTACTCCCTATAATTTGATGTTCTAAAAAGAAAAATTAATCAAATGTAGGAGAAGTTTCTAAATACAATTCCTTTTCTTTATTGCAGATGTACACGGTCTTTACCGCAGATGCAGCTCACATGGCAGGCCTGCCCTAGTGAGCAAGACCCAATGTGAAATCCACATTGCTACTTCACCAACATGTGAAGTCCACATGGAGACTTCACCAACATGTGAAGTCCACATTGAGACTTCACCAACATGTGAAGTCCACATTGAGACTTCACCAACATGTGAAGTCCACATTGAGACTTCACCAACATGTGAAGTCCACATTGAGACTTTACCAACAAGTGAAGTCCACATTGAGACTCCACCAACATGTGAAGTCCACATTGAGACTCCACCAACATGTGAAGTTGACATTGTGACGCCATCAAAAAGTGACCATCAGTGCCCCAGCACTAAGGAGATCATCCCAATGACACTGGATGGCTTCAGATTCCATAGCCTTCTTGGACAGGGAAGTTTTGGAAAGGTAAGTGGTGAGATATTTTCTCTGATTTAAAATGTTCAGATATAGTACGAGAGGATCTGAACTCCTGTCTGGCTACATGAGAGATATAACCTCACTTCCTGTCCTGCTGACAATGGTTTCATCAGACAGGTAGTGATGTAAAATCTGCAACAAGCACACAGACAGATATCCTATCCCTCTACTCTACTTAAGAAAAGTATTTTTATTTCTGTCTGTGTGGCTGTTGTAGAGCTGGACATACACTTTAAAGCCCAAAATAATCTTTTCATTTTATTCAGATAAATCCATTCCAGGTGCATTAACACAAAAGGTGTTTATAGTTATTTTTTCTTTAGCAGCTAAGTAGAAAAGCCTGTCGCTTTCC
The DNA here is from genome assembly GCA_018402905.1 of Glandirana rugosa. Classification (NCBI taxonomy): domain Eukaryota; kingdom Metazoa; phylum Chordata; class Amphibia; order Anura; family Ranidae; genus Glandirana; species Glandirana rugosa. Next base: position 839,696 of record BLSH010037215.1, read on the forward strand.
AGCATGTTACAGAGCAGAGCCTCTTGGGAAGCAGTGGTCTCTCTACTGTGGTTCAGCATGCCCCCTAATGATTTAGAGCTAGAGCTCTCCAATCATCAAAGCTCACATTCCACGCTAATTGGAGAGCTCTGGGCTCTGATTTAGAAAGAGACGCTATAAATCTCTGTAGAGAGACCATTTCTTCAGGGGGACAGGGAACAGGCTTTTCTATTCAGGTTGTTGCTGCTTTTGAATTAAAACAAATTGTAAGAATTATATTAAACGTATTTTGTTTTGATGCATCTGCAGTGTATTTAGCTGATTTCATCTAAAACTTTTAATGAGGTGTCTAACTTTATATAACAGAAAAGGAATCAGGGTGGTGAACCTTAGTTGCAAGAACAACTTCTTCATGAAGGAATGAGTTGTAGTGAAAAGGGATTATCTCACCTTTCTTGGTGGATTGTTCATTGCAGGGATGGCCCATCCATTGTAGGTGCACGGGCATCGCCCCCCATCCATGCCTCCACCCTCCCTATCCATGCACCCAGGCCCCTTTCAGGACGCTGGGCATATGAATTCTTATGGCGGGGATGGGTGGGGTGTGTTTTTTGAAGCACTGATTAGAGCCGGAGGCTCTAATAGGCTTTAAAATTGGGTGGTCTCGGGCCGCAGATCATTGTGTCTGGAGCCCACCCAGATGTGTTGCAACAGTGATCCTCCTACTGGCCAACCAGAAAGCTGGTCTGATACCCGTTACCCGATTGTCTGAAAGGACAGGCAATCCTATTGGATGCCTAGGAAGAGGGGAGGAGACGCACGGCGGAAGCGAGGAGGAGAAGAGCCGCTGGCCAATGCCTAGATGCCTGCCGATGCCTGGTCCCAGCCTCTCCTCGATAGCCCGCCGATGCCTGATCCCCAATAATGCCTGCCGCCTAGATGGGGTAAGTGCCGGTGGACCAAACGGCAGACAGCGGGGGGGGGGGGTGGTTTGAGGTGTTGCGAGGGTGGTTGTTTGCTGCTCCCCCCAAACAAAAAACCAGCAGCCGCCATTGCTTCATTGACTTCTATCTCCAGCCAGAAGAGAGAGAAGGTCCCTGAATTTCAGCTGTTTCACCATCGTAGACCCTGTGATGATAAAAATGCCATTATAGTGATTCTACCATTATTGTGGGCACATAAATGGCAATGAACATTTCTAATTGTCAGCTCTAATTTCTCTCTCTCTCTGTTTCCCCCAGGTGGTTTTGGCATCACACACCTCTACTGACGAACCTTTGGCTGTCAAAATCCTGACCAAGAACAGCGAAGACTACAAAATGACCCTTAACGAGAGCCACATACTGAAGGAAGTTTGTAACAACCCATTCTGCAGTCGTGCATACGGTACCTTCCAGACAAAGGTAAGAGACTCTACCTTCTATGCATTTTGTGGAAGAGGTTGGTGTTAAATGGTTATCCTCTTAGAATACCACTGTAACTGGACACCTACCTTTCTCACAATCTACCCAAAGCTGCATAGTGATTCAAATAGCGAATCATTTCTATAACCTGTATCTTTCTTTCCTTTGCACAGGATCTCTTATTCTTCGTCATGGAATACCTGACTGGTGGAGACCTAAGGAACTTCTTAGAGAAAAGGGCACCATTACCTATTGAGATGACAAGGTAAGACAGTGGGGTATTATAATAATAGGAATGGGGGTATAACATAGTACTGTATAAAGAGCACATCAATGTGTAGCCTTGTTCTGCATATGAGATAGATAAGACAATGGGGTACCATGACAATAGGGATGTAGGTAGAATATAGTACTGTACATAGATGAAATAACATATAGGATTTTCCAAGATATAAGTTAGGTAAGACAATAGGGTACCATCATAACAGAGATGGAGGTAGAACATAGTACTGTACATAGATTACATCAAAGTGTAGGCTTGTCCTAGATACGAAATTGTGGCAGGAAGGTCTGACTTTTAGTACATCTGTCCTAACAAAGCTCTGCCAATACATGTACAATCACACACTGAGCAGACGTCCTAGGCATCAGACACCAAACTTCTAGTGAGACTGATTCCGGGCAATAAAGTTAGTTTGTAAATGTAAACCTTTTTTTGTAGTTTTGGATGGAGCGGGGAAGCTTTTTTTAATGCTTTCTGTTTAGGCCTTACATACACTTTAAGAGAGATTTCACCCTGGGCGCCTGAGTGGATCTGCCCCTTTCACACGGGGTGGATCCACTTAGCGGACTCCGCTAGCTCATGGGGGGATCGCTCCATTGATCCCTGCTGAGCAGGCGGATGACACGTCCGTCTGTGCTCACTGTGCAGGGACAGACCTGTCAGAGTCCCGCTGTTTTCTATGTATCTCTGCTGACATCCGCCTGCCCATAGAAGTGAATGGGTGGCCTGCTGGGATCCGCTTGAAAAACAGACAGGCGGATTCGAGCGAGCTGATCGTGTGAAAGGGGCCTTCTATCACAAAAAAAAATATTCATCAGCGATTTCAAATATCCCTATAAAGCACTTCTATGTATGGTGCTATATGCTGCCATTATCATAATATTTTCATTCAACACGATTTAGTTATTGCAAGTATACATGACTATACCTGATAATTGGAGCATTAAAATCAAGGATTTGTTATTTCCTGGCTTAGATTACTATAAAAAATGCTTTATATCAACCTTTTCTATCTCTCCATCAGATTCATCACTGCCGAGATCATTTGTGGCCTGCAGTCTTTTCATAACCAGGGAATTGTACATGGGGATATCAAACCAGAAAACATTCTGCTGGATAGCAGTGGACACGTCAGAATCATTGATTTTGGCATTTCAGTAATGGATGTGCATTCCTCTCAGGCCCTGACGTCCTTTGTCGGCACTCCACACTACATGGCACCAGAAGTGAGTATTGGAACATTTTGGTTTTCCCTTCTTCTTGTCAGTAAAGCAACCAGTAATGACCATTCTACTCTTTTTTGATATTTCTACAGATCTATTTGCAAATGCCACATGGATTTGCTGTTGACTATTTCGCCCTGGGAGTTATAGTCTTTGAGATGGCGACTGGAGAATATCCATTCTCCTCCTCGGACACCGACTCAGGCACCGACTCGGACACCGTCTCAGGCACCGTCTCAGGCACGGACTCAGACACCGATTCAGACACCGATTCAGACACCGACTCAGACAGCAGCTTATACTTCGATGAGGTGCTTGAAGCCTCAATCTGCAACGATTCTCCAAGTTTCCCCTACAATTTCAACACGGATCTCAAGGACCTCATAGAGGAAGTAAGTAAACACCACCTGTAGCCAGCCAGAAAATAGCTATTTTATTAATATTTATTAACCACTTCAGCCCCAGGAGGATTTACCCCCTTCCTGACCAGAGCACTTTTGCGATTCGGCACTGCATCGATTTAACTGACAATTGCGCGGTCGTGTGACGTTGTACCCAAATAAAATTTACATCCTTTTTTCCCCACAAATTGAGCTTTCTTTTAGTGGTATTTGATCACCTCTGCGGTATTTATTTTTTATAAACAAAAAAAGAGAGACAATTTTGAATGTAGAACAATTTTTTTTACTGTTTGCTATAATAAATATCCCAAAAAAAAATATATATAAAAAAAAAATTATTTATCAGTTTAGTCCGATATATATTCTTCTACATATTTTTGGAAAAAAAATCACAATCGGCGTATATTGATTAGTGTGCGCAAAAATTATCGCGTCTGCAAACTATGGGAATTGATTTATGGCGTTTTTACTATTTATTTTTTTTTTTTACTAGTAATGGAGACGATCTGCCAGTTTTAACGGGACTTCGATATTGCAGCGGACATTTTTGACACTTTTTTGGGACCAATGACATTTATACAGCGATCAGATCTAAAAATAGCCACTGATTACGGTATAAATGTCACTGGCAGGGAAGGGGTTAACACTCTGGGGGCGATCAAAGGGTTAACTGTGTTCCCTCACTGTGCTCCAACCGTGTGGGGGCTGGGCTGGCAGGGGCATAACAGATCTCACTGATCCTGATTACAGGGATCAGTAAATCTGTCATGTCCCCCCTCACATAACAGGGAACCGCTGTCTTTACATTAGTGGTTCCCTGTTCTGCCTCTGTATTAGGCGATCGCGGGACACGGCCGGCGGCTGTGAGTGCGCGTGGGGACCACGCAAAGGGGCGGACGTCCATGGACTCCCCCCGGCAATTCAGGTCCATGCTGTAGCCGTTTTTTGGCTATAGCGCGGATCTGTAGTGGTTAAAGAAGAATTGCATAGTTATTGTCTTTGTACCAATGTTAACCTTTGTTTTGTATATTATTACAGCTTCTATGCAAATCACCAAGAGAAAGAGAGATGTATGTTAAAGATCTGCAAATCCACAGATTTTTTAAGGGCGTAGACTGGGTGAAACTGAAGGCTAGGGAAGTTAGCCCACCATTTGATATGGAGACAGTAAGTATGAACCACACATTGGTCCTTCTATATTCTGTGTGTGCATAACCATTTCAAATAGAAAGGCTATCATTGTACATATTCTTCCTTTATAATGTTTCTTCTCTTCACAGTTACCACCGATAGACCTGACGACAGAGATGATGTTGGAGGAAATCATAGATCCTGACAAAGAAGAACTGAAGCCTGAATTATCAGAAGAGGACCAGGAACTTTATTGTGGGTTCTCTTTCACCAGCAGCAGATGGGGAGAAATACGAAGGCCATAGGTGTCATCAGCTCCCCCTGCAAAAGTTGCAGGACCGTAGATTTTTTCCCCCCCACATTATGGAAGAGATGCAAGGCATGGGACCAGCCTGACACCATGGACATCCTGGGGGGTTTGTTCCCCCCTACCCCCTTTATCTATACCCCTGGTGTGTTGGAGCAGCTATAGGGGGAGGTTGGAGGCTGGAACTATTCAGTCTGTGTTTAGTGTGTAATGATAAGTCAATCAGTGGGTGGTGATAGGACAGTCAGTGTGTAATGATAGGGTAGTTAGTGTGCAGTGTGTAGTGATAGGGTAGTCAGTGTGTAGTGATAGGATAGTTAGTGTGTAGTGATAGGATAGTCAGTGTGTAATAATAGGGCAGTCAGTGTGCAGTGTGTAGTGATAATGCAGTCAGTGTGTAGTGATAAGGCAGTCAGTGTGCAGTGTGTGGTGATAGGGTAGTCAGTGTGTAATGATAGGGTAGTCAGTGTGTAATGTGTAGTGATAGGGTAGTAAAAGCGTTGGAACAGCTATATGGGAAGATTGGAGGCTGATATTTTTTTTAGGTGTGTGTTGGACTGGCTATAGTGGAGGTTGGAGGCCAGTATTTTTTTCAGGTGTGTGTTGGACTGGCTATAGGGGAGGTTGGAGGCCAGTATTTTTTTCAGACGAGTGTTTGATCAGCTAAAAGGGGAGGTTGGAGGCTGGTAATTCTTTCACAGGCATGTTTTGGACCAGCTATAGGGGGAGGTTGGAGCACGGTACTTTTTTTCAGGTGTGTGTTGGACTGGCTATAGGGGCGGTTGGAGGCCAGTATTTTTTTTTTTAGGTGTGTGTTGGATTGGCTATAGGGGAGGTTGGAGGCCAGTATTTTTTTCAGATGAGTGTTTGATCAGCTAAAAGGGAAGGTTGGAGGCTGGTAATTTTTTTCACAGGCGTGTTTTGGACCAACTATGGGGAGAGGTTGGAGGGCGGTACTTTTTTCAGTTGTGCGTTGGACCAGCTATAGGGGAAGGTTGGGGGAGGGTACTTTTTTCAGGTGTGTGTTGGACTGGCTATAGGGGCGGTTGGAGGCCAGTATTTTTTTTTTAGGTGTGTGTTGGATTGCCCATAGGGGAGGTTGGAGGCCAGTATTTTTTTAGGTGTGAGTTGGACTGGCTATAGGGGAGGTTGGAGGGGCTAGTATTTTTTTTAGGTGTGTGTTGGACTGGCTATAGGGGCGGTTGGAGGCCAGTTTTTTTTTTTTTTTAGGTGTGTGTTGGATTGGCTATAGGGGAGGTTGGAGGCCTGTATTTTTTTATGT
>BLSH010037215.1:864510-901853 GCA_018402905.1 Glandirana rugosa
ACCATTGAACGTCGTTGGTTAGATGTAAGTCAAATGACATCAGTTTTCTCTACCCCAGACCGACCAACGATAAATCTTATATCGAGAACTTGAAACCTAGAATAATTTTATCGACTAAATAAAAAAGATCATGACACACAACAAACAAAAAAGTTTCCGTGAGCCAAGAGATATAACACCGGGTACTTGAATAATACGATATGAAAAGTACGATATCGAAATTGTTTGATTTGTGTCTGGTCGTATTACATATATCATAATTTCTTTGGATTTTTGTTTGTGGCATTAGGATAATTGTAGGACTAGATACTTAACGTGTGGAGAACCAAAAGACTATGAGTGACACGCCCCAGAGGGAGGTTTACAAAACGGGAAGAAGTCGTTCTGGAGAGACCGTAGGAGTACCAATAAGTGATGTTGGTGTATCACCCTTGGGTAGTATTTCCTCATCTCCGACGGTATGAAGAAGACGTCCAATGTCTTGTCCTGTGCAATTCATAGATCAGGATGTTAATAGGATTACGGTGTTTGTTTTTAGGTTTCTTTAATACTATATACATTATGCTGGTCTGTGTTTAGTTTGTTAAAGCTATAGCATGAAAAGTATAGCATAATAAGTTCATGGGCCACAATATAGAGAACCGAGTGCCTTTGAAAAAACAAACAACACACAGTACTAGAAAAAATAAATCAGCTATTTTAATAAGATCCAAAGTTCAAGAGCTATATTCTAAATAGCAACCAGCCAGACCCCATCTCTTTTGACTACAGTAAACTGAATGTAGATTGGTTGCTGCAAGTTACCATATTCTGCACCTCCTAGAACCTAGTAAAGTCCTGGGACTCATTTGCACCGGAATATGCTGCAATAACCTGCTTGAACATAGGACATAGCGCAATGTACATTTTGCATTGCATTGCGCTGCAGGGCTCTGTAGCAAAATGAATGTCGCCTCAACACATTCCATTGTGCTTCCTATGCTACTGTGCATTGCAGAAATGATCGCAACCTGATGATGTGAACAGACCATAAGGATAAGTTTACAGCCCTTGTTTACCAATGAGCCCCAGCTCCTCTAACTGTCAGCAATAAAACCACAAGATCCGATAACACAGCTGGGAGAAAGTTATTTCACTAAAATAAGTTCTTAGTAATTGTCATTAATAGTAATAATAAAGAACCCCTGGACCTAAAATATGACTGTATTTATTGAAGCCTGAAATGGACAGTTGTTGAATACAACGATATAGATGGTTCTCCTGAAAGACAAGAAATAAGACTCATTTTTGTGCCATTACATATAACTCAAACAGTTTTATGGATAAGAGTTCTCTTTTTTTTTATAATGACAATCAACAAGCACATAAAAGATTACTAGCAGATATTTAAAGCTGAAGGTTACGTATGGCAATTTATTACACAGTTACTTTGATTTAGCTTGGGCCAATGTAAGTATATATGTGCCAAAACTGTGGAACCTTGATGGGGTAGGGAGGCGGGACATAATCTCCGCCTCGTCCAATCAAACACTTTGCATTAATTGAGAAAATGCGAAGTGTTCTCTGAATGGCGCCCATGCTGAGCAGGCACCCTTCTGTGTTCAGTAAGCAGCAGGACAGCCATTGAGATTGGATCTGGAAGTCAGCGGCAAACACTCCAGGCCGGAGCAATGCAACTGCAACAGTTCCCAGCTCTGTTCCTGTCCACCTGAGAGTTTTGGTTACCCCTACCCAACTCTGCATTATATACACACACACACACACACACACACACACACACACACACACACACACACAAAGTATCTCGCAAAAATGAGTACACCTCTCACATTTTTGTAAATATTTTATTATAACTTTTCATGTGACAACACTGAAGAAATGACACTTTACTACAATGTAAAGTAGTGAGTATACAGCTTGTATAACAGTGTAAATTTGCTGTCCCCTCAAAATAACTCAACACAAAGCCATTAATGTCTAAACTGCTGGCAACAAAAGTGAGTACCCCCCTAAAGATATAATAAAATATTTACAAAAATGTGAGGGGTATACTCACTTTTGCGAGATACTGTGTGTGTGTATATATATATATATATATATATACATATACACATACACACACACACAGTCAGGTATATAAATATTGGGACATCGACACAATTCTAATCTTTTTGGCTCTATACACCACCACAATGGATTTGAAATGAAACGAACAAGATGTTCTCTAACTGCAGACTTTCAGCTTTAATTTGAGGGTATTTACATCCAAATCAGGTGAACAGTGTAGGAATTACAACAGTTTGTGTATGTGCCTCACACTTTATATATATATATATATATATATATATATAGCAAACCACTTTTGCGTCTTTCAAACAAACTTTCCATTCTCATATAATAGTAAACCGTTTATGGAAATGATACAAGTACTGAGTAAAAGTCAACATTTGAGTCCATACATAATCCGCAGAGTCTGATAAATTAAAAAAATCAAGTGTTCCAGTATACAGCAGAAAGTGAAAACAATTTGACTTACAAAGGTCTACCCATAGCTGTCTGAGTAAGTTTTTGTAAGTTGAAATGCATTAGATATTTTCTATTATCAAATGGATGGGGCAGACAGGAGACCAGTACTGGCTCATTTGTTTGGTGCATTGATGAGGGTTTTCAGTGGGATGTAAAGCTCGGTACACACTAATAGTTTGTTCCCACTGGGTTGAATGAAAAAAAACTGTCAGCTCTGGTCAGAGTCGCTGTACTCACTATGCAAAGTAAGTACAGCAATTTCCCCGTCTGAGCTGTTGTGTTCTGACAGGAGGACGGCCCTTCCGCCAGAACACTCTGATTAGAACTCTCTGCCATTAGCTGAGAGCGCTGATCTGGAGTTGGTTGGCTGTTGGTTTTCCAGCATGCTCGTCCGACAGAAGCCTGCTGGAGAGACCATAATACACATGAGCCGAATGTCGGCTGTTCCTTTTTTTTTGAACCGGCAAATGTCTCCCGACATTCGGCCCGTGTGTACCTGGCTTAAGAGTTAAAGAAAAGTGATAGTCACTGTGTAATGGGCCTAATGTTTCTTTAATTTTAAGGTGACAACAGATATTTTGACAAGAGATGGCAAGGACATTGCATTTGCTGACTATAGCCCAACCTGGAAGTTTCACCGCAAAATGGTCCATTCAGCGCTGTGTATGTTCGGTGAAGGGACAGTTGCCATTGAGCAGATCAGTGAGTATGCAGACATTACCACAGCTTTGAGACATGACTGCAAATATGAAGGAGGGCAAGCTTTAGTTTCATTAACAAGCAAAATGATCGGAGGAACTCCTTGAGGCGAGGTTCACATATGGGGGATGAGGCAGCCACACATTTTTTTTGCTCATTACTGTGTGTTGCGGTAGGGCAGCCATTCATTTGAATGGGCTGCCTACAGCATCTACATCACATCAAAGATGTGCATGACCCTTTTTTTTTAATTGCGCTGCACCTAAGATGCCTGCATTTGGATTCAAATTAAATACAGTAATGAGTTATTACTGCTCTGTGAATTGTCGGTTTATCCCAAAGGCAGAGGAGGAGACTCCCACATTCTAGATTCATCAGAAAATAGCTAGTAGTTAGACATAGAAGCACTGTCCATAGCAAAATTCATAACAAGATCATAAAAAACGTTCCTCCTGATAGTCATCTCAAAGATGAGCAAATCTAAATGATCTCCCTATGGCAAATAGTGTTTTTCCTGTACAGTATAGGATGTGCTGTCAGAGATCATATCTACTGTAAGGTGGTAGGCACATGCAAGTAGTCTATGAGGGTATCATGCATTGGACCCACATTAGATGACCTGCCATTGCAGTAAATGTATGCAACATGCTGATTGTTTATATTTAGTCCTCCCATTGTAATGACAGTAGTGACAAATAACATTTGCATATTGATGACATTTGTTCTATTTTAAAGAAAACCTTTACTGAGAGCATATAGGGCAGGGGTCTCAAACTGGCGGCCCTCCAGCTGTTGCGAAACTACTAACTCCCATGAGGCATTGCAAGGCTAACAGTTACAAGCATGACTCCCACAGGCAGAGGCATGATGGGACTTGTAGTTTTGCAACAGCTGGAGGGCCGCCAGTTTGAGACCCCTGATATAGGGGCTTCCAATGATGCCCTTTCCTTCTGAAGATGCTAGTTGACTGGCTGTCATGCTTTGCAAGCTGCTGTAATATTCTCTGGCCTGGAAAAAGAAAACAAATGCAGAGCTTTGACTTTCCAGATATGTATTCATATCAATGACTCTAAAGTTCTGAAGTAACTTCTGGCCAAGTATTTTTAAAGGTCAGCAATGGCAGCCTCCATATTTCTCTCAGCACAGTTACTTGAGTGTAACTCTAAGGTTTGATTCACACTGATGCAGGTTGCATATTCCAGGTGCATTTTGCGTTTTTCAATACACATTTTTGATCCATTGAAGGCTATGGAACCAAAAACCAGGAAAAAAATCCCTGGCCCTTTCCATAAAATGCACAGATGTGAACTACATCCATAGCAAACCATGTTAAATGGACTGTAGTGTGTTTCTGCAAAACTGAAAATGCACTAAAAAATGCATAGGTGTGAATAAGGCCTTAAAGCAGTTGTTTGCTGCAAACAGGCGGGTTCTTTATTGTAGGAGAGACAAGTAATGTCTCTTCTGCAATAAAATACACTTACCTGCCTGTTTACAGCATCCCACCGCATGTAAACTGGACTGCACATGTGCAACTAAGCTTACACTGGCTGGCCCGATCTTTATTTGCTGGAATAGCGGCCTCCTGTTTATGTTCAGGAGTGACGTCACCCCTTGCCACCCAACGAAAATGGCTGAAAACTGGCACACAGGAGAAGATGCCAGCTCCGGCGAGGGACAGGACCATTGGAGGAAAGTGAAGTATAAACTGTCTTTAGTTCCAATTTCCAAACATAAGATTCTCATGCTTTACAGTCCTGGCCTTGTCTCCCCACAGGGACATCACATTCAGTGTTCTTACTAGAAAAAGTTTTAGATTATTCACCTGATACTGCATATGTATTTGTGTGTTAGCTAATAGTATTTAGTCACATTTAACAGGACATATTCTGGGCACACAGCCACACATCAATGTGGGTAGAGCTCTGCTGACATCTAGTGGTCAAGTTGTTCATGACATACAGAGTAAGGCCATCCCAACTTCTACAGATGTTCATGTTCACAGCTCAAGCAGCAGGTTTTTTCACAAATATTAAATATATATTTATATTTTATCAATACTAGATTTACATATTAATAGACAGCCTGTGACTCAGAACCTATTGTAGACCCAAAATTAATAAAGATACGCGCACTGCGGTACCCATTTAACAAGTTTGTGTATGTGGACTGGGTATTTAGTTATCATTTACAGTCACCCTAGTGAGAATTCTGGGTTGCAGTCATTTGTACATGCTGCTTGATGGCCATACATTTGCTCAATGGTCCCCACAGTCATTCGTGCTTTGTTTTAATCTATTTTGATACATGGGTACCTTACTGGTGCAGGAACCAGAAACCAATAAGAGGGTTCTTTCATTTTAGAGTAAAAGCAAGAACTAGTGAACCTAGAAAGTGCTTGTTACAAAGATTTTCTAATATGGTTTCTTTAATTCTCCAAAGAATGTTTGGTTTAGTTAATAAATTGCACTCTGTTTCTAGTGCAGGACTGAGAGAACAATGTACTCTGACAGTATATTTCCATCATATAATAAAGCTTTCCTTTTCAAGTCCTGCACCTTAATCCCACAAGAGAATGTTGGTTAATTGTTATGGTTAGCAAAATAATGAACAGAAGCAAGAAAGGTGATGTGTGACTGGTATATAAAATAGCGCTGAGCAAAATATTATCCCCCACATCAGCCCCACATTTCCATAATTAGTAAATGTCAGACCTGTCACTCCTGGCTTGTCCAGAGCTGTCATCTTTCTCCTTTCTAAATAACTTTAAAACTGCATTGTAAGGACATATAATGCTTTTCATTTTTTAAAAACCTGGCAGGTGGCACAGATTTTTCTCATCACTGGCAAAAGAGATGAGAAAATTCACATTGCACAGAGCGCGTGGCTTGTAAGGGCTGCTCTGTGCATGAAACTGTCATCACTGAATGCAGAGAGAGACACAAGCTATCAGATCTTCACGCTGAGGTCGGAGGTGGGCAGAACTGAACAGCTATCAAACACCTGCCCAGCCCCTATCCCATTGGCTGGCGTTTGATAGCTGTTCGGTCCCGCCCACCTCCAACATCAGCATGAAGATCTGATAGTTCTCTCTCTCTGCATTCAGTGTAATTACATGACAGTTTCATGCACAGAGCGGCTCTTACAAGCAGCGCGTTCTGTGCAATGTGAATCTTCTCATCTCCTGCATCCATTGTGGGGGTATGTGATGCACACATACCCCCACAATGGGCGGTACCCGGGGTGGACGCCGCCCCTTTCAGCATTGGGCCAATACTGAAAACACAGTTTTTGGCCGAAAATGGCGATAAGTTTCGGCGGCCATAATTTCGGTGCATCCCTACTGTATATGTAAATGTACAACTGTACATTTACATTCTCCATCAGCACATCCCCCATAGTTATTATCTCTTGACCTTCCTTCTTAGATTGTAAGCTCTAATGAGCAGGGCCCTCTTATTCCTACTGTATTTAAGTGTATTGTATTTGTACTGTCAAGTTGTAAAGCGCTGCATAAACTGTTGGCGCTATATAAATCCTGTATAATAATATAATAATAATGAGGACTATTGTACAAAAATAATTGATTTAACCCCAATTTTTTTTTTCCCGTCACAATCTTTCCTTTATCTTTTCAAAATAACAGATACAATAATTGTAGTGAGATTTGGCCCTTGCATGGATGGCTCTGACAGGGGGGGACAAAGCACTGCCTCTGCCAAGATGGCCACCTCCATACAGCAGCACAGTGTAGAATAGGGCATGGTAAGTTAGTAATAGAGAAGGGAGATCACAATCAATACTGGTGACTAGTTCTTTTTTTCTGGGCACAGCTTCCAGATTTCAGTTCCTCTTCAAGTTGTATACATAGTTAAATCATTAAATTTTTAAATAAAACTAGGGTAAGTACCTTCATTTGATGGTTATCATCCACTTGCAATCACCTATACAGCAGCATTCAGAGTAGGCACTAGGTGTGCTGCATGAAAATGTGCTGACAAGGAGAGGAGAGAAGAGAGCAGAGGGATGCCCCTCCTGTTGCTCTTTCACTTTTCAGTTAGCAGGCAGGAGAGAGGACACCATTCTTATAGGTGGAAGAAAACTGGCAGCTTGATCTTCCACAATGAATTAACTTATTAATCCAGATGTAGTACAAAGTAATAGAGGGCTTACATGTTTGGCATGTAGCCTTAATCACAGCCATAAAATCCTACATTGTTTCCATTCTACAGTCTATAACCACTTTTCTCAACCATTTTAACCCAGAAGAACCCTTATAATAATTTCCAGGTCTCAAGGACCCTCTAAAATAAGTTCATAAGGGGTCATTAGGAAAATGCCCCTTACATCGATGGTCAGTGAGTCTCCCTTACAGTGGTGGTTAGAATGTCACCCTTATAGTCAGCTAAGAAGATCATTGGTGTCATAATACTGGTTCTAAGTGGTGATGGACCTAGAACTATGCAGGCGTCATAAGATGGGAGGTCAATTGGTCACTGCTCAATGAACCCCTAGTAAACTCTGAAGGATCCCTGGTTGAGAATGGCTGATCTATAACATTAACAAGGAAACAGATGGCATCTGTCCAGCTGTAATGTCTGGCATGGCTAGGTAAACCTGAGAAAAGGGACGACCAATACAAATATTTTGTTGGAAAAAAACAGCTCTCATATATGCATTTCATCTATATATTCAGCCGTTTGCCTGCAGTTCAGCTTTAATTTATCTAGGATAAGTAAAAAACTTGAATCACAATAACAGCCAATGTAAGTGCAGCGGTATAGCTTAGTTTACGCAGATTTTGATTATATCATTCTTTTTCTATCAAAGTTTCCCGTGAAGCTGCCTCAATGTGTCAGACTCTCACCTCCTTCCAGACCATCCCTTTGGACATGGCTCCGGAGCTCACCCGAGCTGTCACTAATGTGGTGTGCTCCTTGTGCTTCAACACCAGATACAAGAGAGGGAATGCAGAGTTTGAGACAATGCTCAAGTACAGTAAAGGCATAGTGGATACAGTGGCTAAAGACAGCTTGGTGGACATCTTTCCCTGGCTTCAGGTATGAATATCATATGTACATTTACTCTGATTTACCTGTGTTTTATCCATGCAAAAATACTTACCTTTCCTTCATTCTCCTGCTGCTCCTTTCAGCACCCCGTACATCCGGGTATGGACTAGCATGTGACATCTCTGGGCCAGTCACCAAGCACCAGGGTTATCACGTTGTAAGAGTTCATAACCTTCTATAAGCTTTTCCTTCTCCCAGAGTGGTGAGGGAGCAAAGTAAAGTTGAATATGTGCTGCTGGAAATGGGGGAAATACATGTATGGGCAAAGCATAAGCTCACTTTAAATTACAATGATAGCCTTCCATTCCTATGCGCTACCACTTATTATAAGAAATAGGAAGCAGCTGCTCACAACAATGTGTCCACACATATAAATACAATTGTATACAAATATGAAGTGGTGCTATGCTTCAAAACTAAAAGAATATTGAAACTATATAAAGATTTGCAAACAGTAATATTACGTGGGTCTGATCTCTCAAGATAGATATTCAATAATGTGAATAATAATATATTATCTACTGAGTTTGTACTCAAAGTGCTAGTGTTGCAACAAAGTTCCCATCAAGATCTGCAAAATAACGCAAATAAAAATATTTTTTTTTCCGTATCAATCTTTTTATTAAAATTTAGAGTAACAAAAAAGGACATTGTTGGGTAGCACACAGTAGTACAAAATAAAACTGTCAACAAACAGTACATAATAAAAGTTCACAAGTAGGTATGACAAACTACAGTAATGTAACCTCTATAGTACAAAATTAATTTTTTTGCTCGACTTTGATGTTGTCATCTATAAATAGTGCCCTACAAAGTTATACAACATATATGCTTCCATCTGAACCAGTTTGTTGGCATCATGTGGGTAGGAAATTAAATATCCATCACTTATCTGCAAGAATGCCAAAACTACATACCACTATGCCCCATTCACAACTAGTGCAATAGTTGAAGACACTTTTAGACATTCCGCCATATTCTCCAAGCAACCTCACTGTCTACAAATACATAATATAAATGGATGTTTGTCTATTGAGATATATATATTGTGACTGGAAGCCTGGAAAATCTATGGGTTGTGTCCCGGATGGAAGATATATTTGTCCCAGGTTTATGCTGTACACCAGGGATATGCAATTAGCGGACCTCCAGATGTTGCAGAACTGCAAGCCCCATGAGGCATAGCAAGACTCTGACAGCCACAAGCATGACACCCAGAGGCAGAGGCATGATGGGACTTGTAGTTTTGCAACAGATGGAGGTCCATTAATTGCATATCCCTGCTGTACACTAATTGTTTTTGTGTTTGTGCTGTGCAGTGAGCCTGTTTGGGCTCAATGAGGGTTAACAAGCTCAGAGGTAACAGATAAAGCACTCAGGGCTCTATAAAACTCCCAGGTTGCTTCAACAAGGGGCTCCACCCTGGAACAAGATCTTTGTGCACGGCAGACTGGGAAGCAACAATACCTCTGAATGGTGAGATTAAGTCTGGGTGACTAAAAGCCTCTGTTTATTTCTCTGTGACTGCCAAGTGTCTGGGCAGTGGTAGGCTGTGGCAGAACAAGTAGTCAAGTTCCTGTGTCTTTGTAGTTAAACGCCCAAAGTGGCAAGGGTTTATTTTCGGTTTTGTTTTATTTTACCTGTTTTGATGCCTGCACTTTGTAACCACAGACGTGTAAATAAACCACCGTTTTTGCTTTCACAAAGATCCTGCTTGTCTGTCCGTACCTACTTCACTGTGTTGTGTCCCATCTAGGGGGTCCTGCACACCCCACTACTGAGCTAATCCCTTACAATATATACAGTATCTCACAAACGTGAGTACAACCCTCACATTTTTTTAATTATTTTATTATATTTTTTCATGTGACAACACTGAAGAAATGACACTTTGCTACAATGTAAATTAGTTAGTATACAGCTTGTATAACAGTGTAAATTTGCTGTCCCCTCACAATAACAACACACAGCCATTAGTGTCTAAACCGCTGCCAACAAACGTGAGTACACCCCTAAGTGAAAATGTCCGAATTGGGCCCAATTAGCCATTTCCCCTCCCCGGTGTCATGTGACTTGTTAGTGTTACAAGGTCTCAGGTGTTAATGGGGAGCAGGTGTGTTAAATTTGGTGTTATCGCTCTCACTCTCTCATACTGGTCACTGGAAGTTCAACATGGCACCTCATGGCAAAGAACTCTCTGAGGATCTGAAAAAAAGAATTGTTTCTCTACATAAAGATGGCCTAGGCCCTGAAACTTAGCTGCTGTACGGTGGCCAAGAACATACAGGACAGGTTCCACTCAGAACAGGCCACGCCATGGTCGACAAAAGAAGTTGAGTGCACATGCTCAGTGTCATATTCAGAGGTTGTCTTTGGGAGGTATGAGTGCTGCCAGCATTGCTGCAGAGGTTGAAGGGGTGGGGGGTGAGCGTGTCAGAGCTCAGACCATATGCCGCACACTGCATCAAATTGGTCTGCATGACTGTCGTCCCATAAGGAAGCCTCTTCTAAAGATGATGCACAAGACAGCCAGCAAACAGTTTGCTGAAGACAAGCAAAGGACATGGATTACTGGAACCATGACCTGTGGTCTGATGAGACCAAGATAAACTTAATTGGTTCAGATGGTGTCAAGCATGTGTGGCGGCAACCAGGTAAGGGGTACAGAGACAAGTGTGTCTTGCCTACAATCAAGCATGGTGGGGGGAGTGTCATGGTCTGGGGCTGCATGAGTGCTGCTGGCACTGGGGAGCTACAGTTCATTGAGGGAACCATGAATGCCAACATGCACTGTGACATACTGAAGCAGAGCATGATCCCCTTCCTTTGGAGACTGGGCAACAGGGCAGTACTCCAACATGATAATTACCCCAAACACACCTCCAAGAAGACCATTGCTTTGCTAAAGAAGCTGAGGGTAAAGGTGATGGACTGGCCAAGCATGTATCCAGACTAAAACCCTATTGAGCATCTGTGGGGCATCCTCAAATGGAAGGTGGAGGAGCGCAAGGTCTCTAACATCCACCAACTCCATGATGTGGTCATGGAGGAGTGGAAGAGGACTCCAGTGGCAACCTGTGATTCTCCAGTGTACTCCATGCCCAAGAGGGTTAAGGCAGTGCTGTAAAATAATGGTGGCCACACATAATACTGACACTTTGGGCCCAATTTGGACATTTTCACTTAGGGGTGTACTCACTTTTGTTGCCAGCGGTTTAGACATTGATGGCTGCGTGTTGAGTTATTTTGAGGGGACAGCAAACTGTTATACAAGCTGTACACTCACTACTTTACATTGTAGCAAAGTATCATTTCTTCGGTGTTGTCACATAAAAAGATATAATAAAATATTTACAGAAATGTGAGGGGTGTACTCACTTTTGTGAGATACTGTATATATATATATATTTTTTTTTTTGAATGTTGCCTTACTGTACTTTTGTATAAGATTTCCCTATAAATATATTTTTTTTTTCTGGTAGATATTTCCAAACAAAGATCTAGACATTTTGAGGCAGTCAGTGGCAGCTCGAGACCAACTTCTTGATAAGAAACTAAAGGAACATAAGGTAGGTATAATAAGGATGGATTCTTTAACAAACAAAGAAGTGTGAATCTGTGCTGTAAAAGGCTTAGTATGTTATATATACTGCACGACACAATTTATTTTGACAGTATTAGTATAAGGCCTCATACACATGGACGTTTTTATAGCCGCATTTCTGAGCTTTTTTCACAGCTTGAAAATGTCTCCCCATGTTATTCAATGGCCGCATACACACACACACACACAGACGTTTTTGAGCTGTAAGTGGCATAGGCGTTTTTAAGCTGTAAAAAAAACCACGACCAGCGGGTTCTGAGGCTCCAGCGCTAGAGCGGTTTTAAGGTAGATGCCAGTAAAAGCTCAAAAACTAGGATTAAATGTTGTATACAGGGTATTAAGCCTCATCAGGCGTTTCTCTGCCTCTATTCAAAATCAATGGCTCTCCCTATGGGAGCCCATTGATTTGAATAGAAGTAATGATCCGACTTGTGTGCTGAGGATCTTGAAGGGGAACCCCCCCTCCCCGAAATGAAAAAAAAAATCCCCCCCCAAGAGATACCAGACCCTTCGGTCTAGTATGGATTTTAAGGGGAACCCCCACACCAAAAATATGGCGTGGGGTGCCCCCCAAAATCCATACCAGATCCTTATCCGAGCACGCAGCCTGGCATATCAGCGAGCGAGCGCCCCTCTTGGACCATACTAGGCCGCATGCCCTCAATATGGGGGGATGGGTGCTTTGGGGCAAGGGGGCCCTGCGCCCCCCACCCCAAAGCACCCTGTCCCCATGTTGATAATGACATGGGCTTCTTCCCCGACAACCCTGGTCTGTGGTTGTCAGGGTCTGTGGGTGGGGGCTTATCGGAATCTGGAAGCCCCCTTTAACAAGGGGCCCCCCAGATTCCGGCCCCCCCCACCCTATGTGAAGGAGTATGGGGTACCCATTCACATATAAAAAAAGTGTCAAAAATAAACACATTACAGAGGTTTTTAAAGTATTTATTAAATTAGCTCCGGTGTCTTCTCCCTCTCCAGCTCTTCTCCCTCTCCGTGCTGTCTTCTCCCTCTTTTGCCGGGGCTTATGTCTTCCCGCTCTGCCGGGTCTTCTCCGCTGTCTTCTCCCTCTGTTCTTCTTCCGATGTTGACTCGACTCAATCTCCTTGATCTCACAGTGTAATGCTGACTCCGCTGTGTGCAAGAACTTATATTGGCATGGGGCAGGGCCACCTGCTGACGTCATCCAGAGGCCCATTTCCCTTGTGACGTTACCGCCCAGGGCATGATAGGAGCAGTGACGTCACAAGGGGCGGGGCCTCCGGATGATGTCCTTGCACACAGCGGAGCCAGCATTACACCGAGAGATTACGTCGAGTCACCATCGGAAGAAGAACAGAGGGAAAGGACAACGGAGAAGACCCGGCAAAAGAGCGAGAAGACAGAAGACCCGACAGAAGAGGGAGAAGAGAAGACAGCGCACAGAGGAGAAGACATTGCCGGAGGAGGCAGAATAGCCAGAGAGGGAGAAGATGCCAGAGCTGATTTAATAAAATACTTTAAAAACCTGTGTAGTGTGTTTATTTTTGAAACTTTTTTTTTTTTTTTAGGTGAATGGGTAGGGGTACAATGTACCCCATACTCATTCACATAGGGTGGGGGGCTGGGATCTGGGGGCCCCTTTTTAAAGAGGGCTTCCAGATTCTGATAAGTCCCCGTCCGCAGACCCTGACAACCACCAGCCAGGGTTGTCGGGAAGAGGCCCTTGTCCTCATCAACATGGGGACAAGGTGCATTGGGGTCCCCCCCTGTCCCAAAGCACCCACTCCCCCATGTTGAGGGCATTCAGCCTGGTATAGTCCAGGGGGGGGGGGTCGCTCACCTCGCTTCCCCCCTTTCTGCATGCTCGGATAAGGGTCTGGATTTTTGGGGGGACCCCACGCAATTTATTTTTCATTTTGGCAGGGGTTTCCCTTCAAGATCCTCTGCACACAAGTCCACCGCAAGTCGGATCACCATGATCTGACTTCTGGTGCGACTTCTATTCAAATCAATGGGCTCCCATATTATGATGAGCTGAACTCAAAGATCTACAACTTTTTATATGTACACAAAGGGCCTATTTCTCTCAAATATTGTTTTCAAATCTGTCTAAATCTGTTAGTGAGCACTTCTCCTTTGCCGAGATAATCCATCCACCTCACAGGTGTGGCATATCAAGATGATTAGACAGCATGATTATTGCACAGGTGTGCCTTAGGCTGGCCACAATAAAAGGCAGCTATAAAATGTGCAGTTTTATCCCACAGCACAATGCCACAGATGTCGCAAGTTTTTAGGGAGCGTGCAATTGGCATGCTGACTGCAGGAATGTCCAGTTGTTGCCCTTGAATTGAATGTTCATTTCTCTACCATAAGTCGTCTCCAAAGGAGTTTCGGAGAATTTGGCAGTACATCCAACCGGCCTCACAACCGCAGACCACGTGTAACCACACCAGTCCAGGATCTCCACATTCAGCATCTTCACCTCCAAGATCATCTGAGACCAGTCACCCGGACAGCTGCTGCAACAATTGGTTTGCATAACCAAAGAATTTCTGCACAAACTGTCAGAAAACGTCTCAGGGAAGCTCATCTGCAAGTTTGTCGTCCTCATCAGGGTCTCGACCTGACTGCAGTTCGTCGTTGTAACCGACTCGAGTGGGCAAATTCTCACATTCGATGGTGTCAGGCACTTTGGAGAGGTGTTTTCTTCACGGATGAATCCCGGTTTTCACTCTACAGGGCAGTTGGCAGACAGCGTGTATGGCATTGTGTGGGTGAGCGGTTTGCTGTCAACGTTATGGATCGAGTGGCCCATGGTGGCGGTGGGGTTATGGTATGGGCAGGTGTATGCTATGGACAACGAACACAGGTGCATTTTATTGATGGCATTTTGAATGCACAGAGATACCGTGACGAGATCCTAAGGCCCATTGCTGTGCCATTCATCCACGACCATCACCTCATGTTGCAGCATGATAATGCACGGCCCCATGTTGCAAGGATCTTTACACAATTCCTGGAAGCTGAAAACATCCCAGTTCTTGCATGGCCAGCATACTCACCGGACATGTCACCCATTGAGCATGTTTGTGATGCTCTGAATCGGCGTATACAACAGCGTGTTTCAGTTCCTGCCAATATCCAGCAACTTCACACAGCCATTGAAGAGGAATGGACACAGGCCACAATCAACAACCTGATCAATGCTATACGAAGGTGATGTGTTGCACTGCGTGAGGAAAATGGTGGTCACACCAGATACTGACTGGTTTTTGGACCCTCCGGACCCCCAATACAGTAAAACTGCACATTTTAGAGTGGCCTTTTATTGTGACCAGCCTAAGGCACACCTGTGCAATAATCATGCTGTCTAATCAGTATCTTGATATGCCACACCTGTGAGGTGGATGACTTATTTTGGCAAAGGAGAAGTGCTCAGTAACACAGATTTAGACAGATTTGTGAATATTTGAGAGAAATAGGCCTTTTGCGTACATAGAAAAAAAGTCATGTTGCGTTTATAAATACTTACATTGAGCCAAGCTGGACCACTGTAAGCTGGCAAAAATGTTTATTCCAGACATTACACTTTAAAGCAGAATTCCACCCAAAAGGGGAACTTCCACTCATCTGTCATCTCCCACCCTGCTGTGCAAGATTTGGCACCTCTCAGGGGGGAGCGGATACCTGTCTTTGACAGATATCCTGTCCCTACTTCCGGGAGACTGGGCCACGGTGAAGTACATCAGCAGCTCAGTCCCCTCCTCCCTTCCCTTCCGTCGGTCAGTGAGAGAGCGCAGCGCGCTTCGCGCATGTGCAGTCGGGACCCGGTCATGAAGCCGAAAGGCTACACTGCCGGGTTCCCTTACTGGCAATGGCAGTGGCGGCAGCACCCGACAGCTGATGGAAATATCAGCTGCGGTGCCAACATCGCTGAACTCCAGGATAGGTAAGTGTCCGATTATTAAAACTCAGCAGCTACAGTATGCCTGTACATTGCCTGTAAGGAAAACTGTCAGTGAAGCCTTGCGTCTTCACAGCTGGTTCCCTACTGCGCATGCGCGAATCACGCTGCTTTTTCTGAATGGCCCCTTGGCGAGATCACTCGGAAGTGGGGACAGGTACCTGTCAAAAACAGGTCCAACCCCCCCCCCCCCCCCAAAAGGTGCCAAAATTCAATTAATACCATACCCCATTTGTAGGGATAGAACGGTAAACATTTGGGTGATCTCGTGGTGAATCTCCAGGTAAAGACACTCTCATCTACTGGGCTCTGTTAATAAGCACACAAATCCAAAGTGTACACTGCGGGTGAAATCCTCATAGGGTAACCAATAATGGTATTCACTGGAGAGCTCCATATGGTATACTGAATATGCCCTCAAGATGTTTTTAGGGCACTGTGGTCCAGAGGAGGTTATTATACAGAACGTATAGATTTCCTTCGGATAGAAGGATCCAATCCCCTTACAGGTAAACAGGTGAGGACTCCAATACTGTGAACGAGGAGGAATCTTCCCTGCCATCCATTGTATTCTGATATCCAGCACACTTGGCTGTCAGAATACCTGAACGGCAGTTGCATCTGATTGGATGTAGCCACTGTTCAGCTGACCATTTTCCACCTAACTCCTTCGATTTTCAGATCAAAGGTTGTTGGGCAGGAGGGTGCCAACAGGGCCTTCCACAGCTCAAGTTTAGGGATGGTTCATCTGGAACTGGCTGAAATTTGCTGTGTATGGCCAGCTTTAGTACTGTATAAGAAGTTACTTTGCTATCTGTGTTAAACTTTATTGTATTATTACCACCATACCCATTTTATTCATTCTGTAAACCATAGATTATAAGGCACAGGCAACCAAACAAAAAACAACAATAAAGTAGATTTGTGCTTTCTGCGTTTCCTTTACATAACCCCTATAATTTACTCCGTAGGATGCGTTTTGTGGTGAAACTGTCAAAGACTTAATGGATGCTCTTCTGAAAGCCAAACTAAGCATGGAAAACAATAACAGCAACGTATCGCAAGATGTGGGGCTGACGGAGGATCACATCCTTATGACTGTAGGGGATATATTTGGAGCAGGAGTGGAGACCACATCTACAGTCTTGAAATGGGCTGTTGCATATTTGCTGCACTATCCAGAGGTGAGTAAAATTAGTAAATTGGATAAAAACAGAGTACAGACATGAGTAATAGTAAAGTTAGAGAAAGATTTGGCCCTAATTGTAAATCTTTCCAATGAAAAAAGTGCTGGTCATCTTATGAATATGCTGGTTGCCTAGCTCATTCCTCGGCTTTAGTGCCTTCTGAGCCACTATCCAGGAACAGGTATGAAAATCAAAGTCAAGGTAAGGGCCAGAGTCAATCAGCTCATTTCTGATATCAATTTAAGACTGAGATCATTCAGAATTAATTGATTTTATGAATCAATGAATGAATTTTTATTATTCTCATAGACTTGTATAGGAAGAGAAGGCCTTAACGCCTGGTACACACTGGCAGATTGCTGTACCAACACAAGCTGTACCCCCTGGCCACACTGATCAGCGCTCGCAACCATTGGCTAAAAGTGCTCATGGGATACTGGTTTTCCAGCATGTGCCTTTGACAAAAGGCGGTAGTTAGGAAGACTTCTGTCGGACAGGCAGCTGTACATACTGACCGAATATCGGATTTTCGGCCCGTGTGTACCCAGCATAATCAGATGTGTTCTTAGAAGTACATATGTTTTGCGGTATTGACTCAGGAAATTGAGCAAAAAAAAGGGTCTGCCATTGCAAATGTCCTTCGGAGAGTGCTTACTGCAAGTTTTTCTCTGGATGAAACCAATGCTTTCTGACCCACAAGACTTAGATATGTAGCCAGTGAAGTCAGCAATTCTGAAATCAACTCTGAAAACATTGTGTCATCATGACAGCTAACAACTAACATTTTCAGATAGAGTGGTTAGTAATGGTATCCAGTATATTTCAAGCAGCCGCTGGCCGGAGTCTCGAACAAAGCCAGAATCAGCTTTGATCGGATCTCGGATGTAGTAACCTGAAAGCGTTCTCATTACATCACCATCATCGGGAACCAATGGCGGCAGTTTTCAAAAATCAAAAGTTTTCAGAAACGCGGATCTTGGCGTTTTGAATGCTTTTAAGTGCAGAGAAGGGGTTTGAAGTCTTATAGATCCCAGATCCCTTCATAGAGAATACCTGTCACTTGCCTATTGCTGTCACAAGGATGTTTACATTCCTTGTGACAGCAATAAAAGAACTCAAAAATTTTTTTTATAAGGGGCCGTGTAAAAATAAAAAATTAAAATAAATGAGAAAAAAAATAAAACACCCCATCCCTTCATGCTCTCACACAGAAGCAAACCCATACGTAAGTCGCACCCGCGTTGGTGAACAGTGTTCAAACCACACATGTGAGGTATTGCCGTGATCACTGGAGCGAAAGCAATAATTTTAGTCCAAGACCTCCTCTGTAACTCTAAACAGGTAACCTGTACAAATTTTAAAGTACCGCCTATGGAGATTGTTAAGTATCATAGTTTGTCGCCATTCCACGAGCATGCGTAATTTTAAAGCATTACATGTTAGGTATCTATTTACTCAGAGTAACATCTTTCATATACAAAAAAATTGGGCTTTACTTTACAGTTTTGTTTTTTGTTTCATTAAAGTGTATTTTTTCCAAAAAAAATAGCATTTGAAAAACCACTGTGCAAATACAGTGTGACATAAAGTATTGCAACGACCACCATTTTATTCTCTAGGGTCTCTGCTAAAAGTAAATATATAAAATGTTTGGGAGTTTAAAGTAATTTTCTAGCAAAAAAATACTGATTTTAACGTTTAACGAATGTCAGGAAAAGGCCTTCAAGTGGTTAATGCATCCTGTGCATTAAGGTAAAAAAAACCTTCTGTATTCAGTTCCCCTCAGCCCCCTATATACTTACTTGAGCCCAATCGCAATCCATTGCTGTATCCCAGATCAGTGGCTCTCTCTGCACTCTCACTCCTCACTGGCAGAGAGGCAGGAGCCACTGGCAATCAGTCACAGCCTGTAAGGAGAGAGCAGGGTCAGGATGTGCTGTGTGTGTCAATGGACACACAGAGGTGGCTCAGGAGTGAGCCCACATGAGTGTCCCCATAGCAAAAGTTACTCAAAAGAGGGGAGGAGCCAAGTGCGCTGACAAGGGACCCCAGAAGAGGTGGATCTGGATTGCTGTGTGCAAAACCATTGTACAGAGCAGGTAGGTATGACATTTATTTTTTTAAGTACATTTAGATTTACGTTAACCACTTCAGCTCCTGAAGGTTTTACCCCCTTCCTGACCAGGCCATTTTTTGCGATACGGCACTGCATTGCTTTAAGTGACAACTGCACGGTCGTGTGACACTGTAACTAAATAAAATTGATGTCCTTTTTTCCCCACAAATAGAGCTTTCCTTTGATAGTATTTGATCATCTCTCTGCGGTTTTTATTTTTTGCGCTATAAACAGAAAAAGACCGATAATTTTGAAAAAAAAAAAACAATATTTTTTACTTTCTGCTATAAAACATATCCAATAAAAGACAAATGTAAAAAATCTAATTTCTTCATCAATTTAGGCCAATATGTATTCTGCTATATATATTTGGTAAAAAACAAAAATCCCAATTAGTGTATATTGATTGGTTTGCGCAAAAGTTATAGCATCTACAACAGGGGGCTCAAACTAGCGGCCCTCCAGCTGTTGTGAAACTACAAGTCCCATCATGCCTCTGCCTGTGAGAGTCATGCTTGTAACTGTCAGCCTTTCAATGCCTCATGGGACTTGTAGTTTCACAACAGCTAGAGGGCCGCCAGTTTGAGACCCTTGGTCTACAAACTATGGGATAGATTTATGGACTTTATATTTTTTTTTTATTGCTTTTACTAGTAATGGCGGAGATCAACGATTTTTAGTGGGACTGCGACATTGCAGCCAACAAATTAGACACTAAGTGACACTTTTTGGGGACCAGTGGCACCAATACAGTGATCAGTGCTAAAAAAAAATGCACTGTCACTGTATAAATGACACTAGCAGGGAAGGGGTTAACATCAGGGGCGATCAAAGGGTTAAGTTTGTTCCCTGGGAGTGTTTTCTAACTGTGGGGGGTAATGCTGTGACTGGAGGAACACAAAGATCCATGCTTCTGCTTAGCAGAAACACAAGATCTCCATCTTCCCCTCTCACAGAATGGCGGTCTGCCTTGTTTACATAGGCAGACCGCCATTCTGCCTCTCCTGTGAACGATCGGACCCTCTGATTGGCACGGCGCATGTGCTCCAGAGCCGAGAAGAGGAATCACGTACAGGTACATGATTTTGCGATCAAGGGCTGCCCTGCTGCAGCATATATACGTGGGGCAGTCCTTAAGTGGTTAAAGAAAATCTTATATGGCTAAGTGTTTAGATGTGAATATATATATATCAGATTACTTTAACTTGTTGTATGTTAGAGTTACTCTATGCTAGGGTTAGTAAAAGGATAGAAGTACCTGACTGAAAGGGGAAAAGCCTTTCAATTTCAATTTCTTCACTTCTCCTTCATGCAGCCCGATTATTATCAGTGTCCATGTCTGCTCATTTAAAGCGGTAGTAAACCCATCCATTTAACAGTTTAAAAACCAGCTACATTTCTGGCACATGCCGGAAATGTAACACTCCCATTGGTTGTGCTCTAAACCAAATTGTCAAACCATCCAATGGCTGGAGTCATAGCTGATCACATGTGCAGCATCATGGCAGTCGTATATTAAACAGAGGCCAAGATGGCAGCTTCCTTGGCTGAAAATGATAGGTGGGCTTACTACCACTTTAAGTTGTCATTCTCTTATTTTTTTAAGTAAGCCTAAGTGAACAAATTTCAGGTAGCGGACTACTAAGACTAAGACTAGTGGCTGCAGTTGTGGCTATTCTTTCAAGAATCTGTATGGTATTATAGCTGGTAATGTATACCACACAGACATATGGACAGGTGAGTTACTATAATGTATGTTCTGTACAACAAAACAGGTCCAGAAGAAGATCCAGGAAGAGCTAGATGCAAAGGTCGGATTTGGACGACATCCACTCCTTAGTGACAGGAAAATCCTCCATTATACAGAAGCCACCATCGCTGAAGTGCTGCGAATTCGTCCCGTATCACCATTGCTTATTCCGCACGTGGCTTTACAAGAGTGCAGGTGGGATTTCCAATTGGTTAGTTTAGGACATTTCCACTTTGCAGCCATAATGCTTTTGAAATTTTGTTTAAGTTATTCTAAATGGCTGTTTGAATTTACATAGCTTGAGTTTAAAGCAGAATTAAAGCTTTCTATCCTTTACAGCTAATTTAGCTGTCATCTTAGGGTCTGTTGATCTGTAGTTGTCACGATGTGATCAGATATGACACAAGCCATTTGATGGCTTTACAGGTGGTTGATAACTAACATAAGCACAGTTGTAACTGTAACAGTTATAATTCATGGCAAACCTTAAGGCCTAGTTCACACTATTCCTGGTGGGGAAATCACACCCGTTCCCACACCCGCAGCCAAAACGTTCTGCTGTTTAATTAAAAACGTGCGGGTCATTAATTCTTAATTGCACCCCCCATGCATCAAAAAAATGCAGAGCGTTTTCAGGTGCAGAAGCTGCGGGGAAATCTGCACCATGCAATTTACTGGCTGCTGCATTTTCAAAATGGTGCAGGAATCTTTTTCCTGCATGAAATGCACCCAGAGTAGCCCAAATGAATGGGCTGCTGTGCCTGCACAATCACGGCCCGCAGACCTGTGATAATGTGAACCAGGCTTAAATATAACTGATTTAAGAAACAGTTAATGTGGTCCTAAAGGCTCACAAATTACTCTTTAATTCATTCTCTGCCATTAATTGTATCATCCCCCTGTACACTTACTTTAATCCTATCCAGATCCAACACTGTGCCCGTCTGTAGCAGCTCCCTCATCTTTCTGCTGACAGAGACAGCAGTGGAAGCCATCAAATCCTTTGAGTAAAGAGTGATGGGCAGGGCTGAGCCATGCCGTGTGAGTCACTAGACACACACACAGTCTGGCTCAGGATCAAGCTCGCATGTGCACCACCATAGGAAATGGCTTCCTATGGTGGCGCAATAAGAAGAGGAGGGGTCTGGAATGCCGGCGGAGAACCCAAGAAGAGGAGGATCTGGGGCAGGTCAGCATAGCATGTTTATTATTCCCCCCACCCCCCAAAAAAATCTTAAGAAACATTTAAATTGGTGGATATAATACTGCTTTAACCGCCTCCCACCCGCCGCATTGTCAAATGACAGTCGGGGGCTCTGTTGTTATGGGAGGACGTCATATGACATCCTCCCACTCTTACTGTGCCTACTCACCCGCTAGGGTGCGCGGTTATTGGTGGTGCGCTCTGTCCCTGAGACACGGCGCCTCACCAGTCCCCGCAAAGAGCCAATCTGAAGGCTCTTTACGCATGTGATCAGCTCTAACAAATCACAGCTGATCACATGTGCTGCATATTAGTGCCTCTTCATCAGTGACACCTCATCAGCGCCTATCAGTGCAGCCCATCAGTGCCCGTCAGTGCAGCCTCATCAACACACATCAGCGAAGGAGAAAAATTACATATTTACAACAGAAACTAACAAAAATGTTTTTTTCTAAATGTTGAGCCTTTTTTCATTTTTTTAGCAAAAAATAAAAAGCCTAGTGGAGATTAAACACCACCAAAAGAAAGTTCGATTTGTCTCCAAATTTTGTCTGGGTACAGTGTAGCATGACCGTGCAATTGTCTTCCAAAGTGTGACGCCACTGAAAGCAGAAAATTGTCCTGGGCAGGAAGGGGGTAAAATTGCCCAGTAAGCAAGTGTTTAATTTGAACTTTCAGTTTAGATATGCTTCATACATTCCAGGGACATCAAAACAATATCAGTGTTTAAAGTCTTACAGTTTTTTCTTTAGAAACAGCTGCAGTCTAATTAGAAAAGACTGTCCCTTGCCAGCAGCTGCAGAATGAGACCCTTGCTCTATATGGAAGCACTGGTCTCTCTGCAGGAGGTCTGCTTAGGCAGATCTATAGCTCTAAAGTTAGCATTCAAGCTTAGAGGATGTAAACCTGATTCATGAAATTTGACCTAAGCACATATATCTGTAGTGTTTACTTATCTCTCACCAAAGCACAAAGTCCCATGTCTTTCTGCTGCTCTTTTGTTATCAGCATGATAACTTCTGACAAGTTGTCCGACAACCGAGATAAAACCAGCCTAAAATTTGTGTTTGGAGGGTGCTATAAATAGATTAGCAGACAACTGGTCTATTCACAGCACAGCTCTGCACATTCCTTCCTTCCTCTGCCTATGTGGAGTGTGGGGTATGTGCCTTTCCTTCAATCCACTCTCACACAGTGTATGCCAAGACTTCACTCCCAGTGCTGAACAGGAAGAAAAAAATCTCTAACAGGATGTCCACATTCTAAAGAGTATAGCAAGCTGAAGACTGCAGATATACATGTAAAACGTATGTAGAAGATTTGTTTCATCTCTGTATATCATCTGAGGCTGTTCACTTCACTGGGTATATGTGAGGGTTTACATCCACTAGTTGTAAAATCAGAAAGTGTTTTTTTATCTTCATGCAATGCATGAAGATAAAAAAAACCTTTTTAGGTTTGTGTAGGTTTCATTCCACAGTCGAAACCCATACTGGCTATATTGTATTATAAATCAGCTGTCTAGACTGGCTCTGACCTATCAAACAGATCAGCTGCGTAGACCGGTCCTGGTCAGTGCCAGATTATCAAATACGCAGACTAGGCACCGGCCTTTGGGCCCCATGCCATTTATGGGCTCAGCAACAGCGGATCATAATGATATTAATTCGATCTTGAAATAAAATGACAACAAAGCTTTTTTAAATTGTTTGCAAAAGATAGAAAAAATGAATCAACTCAAAGAAACCAAAACTTTGCATTAAACACTCTATAGAGAAAATATTGTATTTCTGGAATGTACCTAATGACAACTTAACCACTTTACCCCCCCAGAAGGATTTACCCCCTTCCTGACCAGAGCACTTTTTGTGATTCGGCACTGTCGCTTTAACTGACAATTGCGCGGTCGTTTGACGTTGTACCCAAACTAAATTGACGTCCTTTTTTTCCCACAAATAGAGCTTTCTTTTGGTGGTATTTGATCACCTCTGGGGTTTTTCTTTTTTGCGCTATAAACAAAAAGAGCAACAATTTTGAAAAAAAAACAAAACAATATTTTTTACTTTTTGCTACAATACATGTCCAAAAAATATAAAAAAACTAATTTATTCATCAGTTTAGGCCGATATATATATTCTTCTACATATATGTCGTAAAAAAAAAAAAAAAAAAAACGCAATAGGCGTATATTGTTGATTGGTTTGCGCAAACATTGCCACATTTACAAACTATGAGAATTAATTTAAGGCGTTTTTACTTTTTTTTTTTTACTAGTAATGGCGGCGATCTGCGATTTTTATTGGGACTGCGATATTGCGGCGGACATATCGGGCATTTTTGACACTTTTTTGGGACCATTGACATTTATACAGCGATCACAGCAACTGATTACTGTATAAATGTCACTGGCAGGGAAGGGGTTAACCTGTAGGGGGGCAATAAAAGGGTTAACTGTGTTCCCTACTTGTGTTCTAACTGTATGGGTGCTGGGCTGGCAGGGTCACAGGGATCAATAGATCACTGTCATGCCGCCTGACAGAGCGGGGAACCACTTTTCTTCTGTATTAGGCGATCGCGGGTTGCCGGCAGAGAGTCTGCCTGACCTGCAGCCACGCTCACGGAGCATGCGATGCGCACGAGGGGATACCGGTGACGGCGCACGCCCACTCGCAACTGCGGCTGCATGGATCGCCATTTATAGATGGTGATCTGCGCAGCGGAGCCAACTTGCCACAGTAAATGTACGCGAGACGGTCGGCAAGTGGTTAAAGTGATATTTAAGGCTCTCTTTTTTTTTTTTAACATCAAACATGTCATACTCACCTGCTCTGTGCAGTGGTTTTGCACAGAGCAGCCCCGATCCTCCTCTTCTTGGGTCCCTCGCTGGCACTCTTGGCCCCTCCCTCCTGCTGAGTGCCCTCACAGCAAGCAGCTGGCAAGGAGGCACCCAAGCAACCTAATTCCCGAGCCGTAGCTGTGTGTCCATTCACACACAGAGCTGTGGCTCCGCCCCACACTCTTTCTCTCCTCAATGGCTCATTGGCTGTGATTGACAGCAGTGGGAGCCACTGTCTCAGCTCATGAGAAGGAAGAGACCCCGGAGATCCCATAGAATTCATGAAGGTAAAAAGCCTTGGGCCTTTAGAACCACTTTAAAGTACATAAACCATAGATATCAGGTTCATATTACATTTATCTCTTAAAAGCTCATCTTTTCACCTGTCAGTTTGTAAAAATAAATTGGTACAACCGATGTAAGTGTAATGTAAAGTAGTAATGGTTATCTCCATCTAGCGGCCAACATGCATAATACTTAGTTCAATGTTATCCCACCAGAGTGCACTAGAAACCTCCAGAAACTTGCGATGGGACCCCAAGGTTTCAAACTACCTACGGGCCTCCGCAGAGTTTAATCCAGCACTGGTCCTGGCCTATCAACCAAATCAAGTGCCTAGACTGGTCCTGGCCTGTAAAACAAAATTGATTGCCTAGACTGGTTCTGGTCTATCAAACAGGAGTAGGCACATTAGATTGTACGTTTCTTTGGAGACAGATGGATATGCCTGGTTTAGCATTCTCAGAAAAGCGCTTTAAAACTTCTAGAGATAATGCTAATAAAACCGGTACGCCGTATGTGACATATGTGATGTAATGCCTCCAGTATGTTCAGCACTAATCATACATCTATCTTGGACAGTATTGGAGAATACACCATTCCTAAAGAAGCTCGAGTGGTTATTAACCTCTGGTCTCTACACCACGATGAGAAAGAATGGGTTAATCCTCATCTCTTCAATCCAGGTGTGTATCTTTGTACAGTGCCAAATGTTGTATAATTTATATATATTTTCTATGTTGTCAGCAAATGTATCCAAAATGTGGTTTGTATATAGGTAGGTATATAGTATATAGGTGACCACACAACAGCAATATAGAACAAAAAACAAATATTTTCATTCAGGTCTGTCCATGAAAAACCAATATATCAGTTTTCAGTGGATGGCAGAGTGTAATAAAGGAGTTTTGTTATCTATTGGGTCTCTAGGTTTGCCCACCTGCATTATGAGGGGCACCAGTCTTGTGTTTATTCATCATTTATTTTTTTAGGGGCCAGCCCACATCAGTGTGTTGCACTTTAGGTGCGATACCATGCACCTTGAACATGTGTTTTGAAGAAAGTGCATCATAGATACAGCAAGCTGGACGCCTATACCTCCCCTAAAAACGCATATGTGTGAACGGTGCCTTACATTATGAAGAATACAAAAAGAGAAGCAAAAGATGAACAAAAAAGGCAAACTAGAAGCCCTAGTCGGAGTTACAGAGATATAGAGGCAGCTGGTGAATGATTCAGCCAACCAGGCTCTTCCTACCATTACTGTGTCAAAACACATGACAGCCAATCAGACTCAAACTTTCATGGCCCCGGTGTCAATTTCCAGTGCATACTGGAAATCAATTGGTTGCCATGTTGTGCTTAAGGAAGCCATTTACGCCAATGGTTTTACATGTGAGAGGCAAGGTGAGAATTTCACACAGCCATTACTTAAAGCTGAACTCTAGGAAGATATAAAAGACACAAATTAAATGTACTTGTAGCACCCTGGTCTTGAACAGGGATGCTGTCAAATCTAGTTTGCTAGGTGTTAACTAGCCTGGCCAATTGTTAGGGGATCGCCTGATTCTTTTCCTAACTCTGAGTTTGATGCACCTCTCTCCTCTGTCACTGGATGGCACTGCCACTTATGGCATTGGAATGATAAGGTGCACATGAACTTGGAATATGAATGGATAGGTTGCTCTAGTCCAGTGATGTCGAACCTATGGCGCGCATGCCACAGCTGGCATGCAGAGCCATCTCTGTGGGGGACATGTGAGAGAGTTCAGGTTCGTAGCGGTGATAGTGGGGAAGCAACAGCGGCGTGGTGCGGGAATCCATGTGAACAAGTGAGTGGGTGGTCCCATAGCCTCCGAAGGGAAGTTTAGAGGCTTGACAGCATGCGAGAGAGAGAAGAGCTTCCACCTCCTCCTCCTTGACCTGTGAGCAGCTGGCGCAACATCCCCGGTGCCTTCCGGAGCCTGGACTCCTTAAACTTCTTTAACAGTGAGGCCCAAAGAACAGGCTGACTGGTGGCCCAGAATATAGGGACAGGTGTGAGGCGCAGGCTGCGAGGGAGCCGCTGGATGGAACAGAGCAGAGAGCTCCGCCGGATCAAGGACGGAGACTGGCATGGAAGGTACTGGGAAAAATCATACACAGACTAACTGCAAAGACTGGAACAGGGGGACAGAGCAGGGATTGCAGATAGGGACAGAGCAAGCTGTCTCTCTCTCACCCCCGTGTCTCTCTTAGCCCCCTTTCTCTGTGTCTCTCTCTCTCTCACACCCCACTCTCTCACTCAGCCCCCTCTCACTGCCCCCTCTCACTCTCTCTGCCCTCCTCTGCCCCCTCTCTCACTCAGCCCTCTCTCTGCCCTCTCTTACTCAGGCCTCTCTCTGCATGCCCTCTCTCACATAGCCCTCTCTCTCAGCCCTCAGCCCTCTTTCTCTCTGCCCTCTCTCTCTTGGCCCCGTCTCTCTCTGCCCTCTCTCTCTCAGCCCCCTCTCTCTTTCAGCCCACTCTCACTAATTGCAGTGTTGGTACTTGAAATAAATAAGTTGGTTTTGTGTTGCAGTTTGGGCACTCAGGCTCAAAAAGGTTCGCCATCACTGCTCTAGCCAATTTACAGGGGTTTTATTGGGCACCATAGCCTGCTGGGAGAGCCTATTTATTTGGGAGGAGTCAGGTGATCGGGGTTCTGTGCCACCCGGACGGCTGTCTGGGTGGACGTGTGTTGAAAACTCCTGGCTGCTAGGCCAGAAGCCTGAGACCTATTCGGGAGCGCCTGGTTGGTAGGCAGTCTGAGGCTTACCCAGGACAAGAAGCAGCAGCATAGGGTTGGGGCTTCATGTCGGAAGCTTAACCAACCATTCCTGTTGCCAGAGGCAAAGCGTGGACCAGGGTCAGAGGTAAAGGGGAAACTGTCGCCCTCGAGGGACAACGCTACTGTTATAGGAGGCCAGAGTTCAGAGTCTGAGAGGGTACCAGAGCAGTCTTTTTCACTAACCGGGGATGGTGGAGAAGTTGGGAAAATCTCAGCAGAAGTCAAGCTAGGGACCTGGCAGGTCAGCGAGGGTGACGCTTGCAAGAGTGATCAGCAGTTGGGCTGAAGAGCCAAGCAAGGGACCCAGCAGGTCAGCGTGGGGAGAATTGGAAGATACAGCAGTTGGCTGTGTGAAGTTCAGGGGACCCAGTGACAGTGGGAGTCCAAGAAGTCAGAGACTGAGTTCAAGTTCATGATGCTGCAGTGGGAGGCTGCAAGATGGAGGTCAGGTCTACACAACGGGGATACAAAGTTTGGTATGTGTACAGATCTATGTTGAAGTTAAAAATACAAGTTCAGTACCAAAGGAAATAGCCCTTGTCAGGCACAGTTCAGTTTGAAGGACAGTGGGAATATCCAACTACCTTGTTGTCATATCTTTGAGAGTCTCGGAGTCTAAGTACCTTTGCACCCAATCAAGGTGTGCCCTGGCCCTAACCCGCTCTCCCCAGTTCTTTAAGAGAAAATAAATCTCTTTTGTTCTGCATCATCAAAGTATCTGGTGCCCAACTCAATTCTTCTATCTGCACCCACCATGCCTAGTAACCCACCCTATGAAGATGAATGTCAGCTTTCCCTGACTCTGGAGGTCACCATTAGGCCTCTAGGGGCCGGGCCATGGCTACATACCGTATCAGTACATAATTAAGGGCTCATTCCTGCTGTGTGTGTTGTGGTGCCATTCATTGTGAGTAAAGTACACACACCAAAACATGCAAATTACGCATTGTGGTGCACTGCATTTCTTTTCATATGCTGTGGGGCATTGGCAGCTCCTTCATAATGAATGAGCTAATGTGAAATGAATGGGTGTAATGTATTTTGGGTCTTTTTTCATTTTTTCAGCAAAAAATAAAAAACCCAGCAGAGATTAAATACCACCAAAAGAAAGCTCTATTTGTGTGAAATAAATCATAAACATTCTTACAGGCACAGTGTAGCATAACTGTGCAATTGTCATTCAAAGTGTGACAGGGCTGAAAGCTGAAAATTGGCCTGGGCAGGAAAGGGGTAAAAGTGCCCAGTAGGCAAGTGGTTAGCTATTAACGTAATAAAAATCTAACATCCACAATCTTAATATTCCAGATTGGTATTATAATGAACCAGTCATGTTTGACTGTGTGACATGGTGTTCTTACCTATGCCATGTATTGTGTAGGGGGTGATTAAATAGGTTTGCAGGAACAAGGGGAAGAGTACAGGGTTAGTAAGCTAGACATACACTAGTAGAATTGAAAAAAAGGTTTTCATTTTAAGAACATTTGTTCGATTTTGCAATCATTAGTGGGTCAAACTGACAGTTGTTGACCGCAGGGATGAGAATATGCAAAGGAGCAGGATAGATCATTTTTCTTAGATTAACAAATTTATTATAGTGTATGTGATTTTCGTTTAGTAAAGTCCATTATTTCCAGAACAGAATGATAAACGCAAATTACATTTTAAAGCATTTCTTAAATGACATTCGTCAAGTCGTCGAATGTACTGGAGAATTTTCATACAAATTCTAATGAAAGTTTGTAGGAACATTTGTTCAAAAATCTACTAATGTACAGCCAGCTTAAGGGTGGTGCTGCTCATTCATAGTACAGTGAGCAGATTTGTAGGACATGTGCACCATATGACAACATAGGTCAAACAGGCTGGTTTGGGAGTGTGTCCCCAATGGAGGTCTTCAGAGGTAGGATCCGGGTTCAGGAGTAGTAGCTTTGTTCCATTATGCCGATCAGCATCCAGGGGGGTCTTCAATGGTGCTCATTCCAAGAGATATCCAACCATAGATAGATAAGGAGACAGAGGGCTCCACATAGCGTAAATCAGTATAAAATGTATTTAAAATATAGTGTACACTTGCATCGAAGTTGAGATCAGCCAGCAAAAAACAGGTTAAAACAGGAAAGCGATGCTAGCACGGTCATCACCCGACATGTTTCGTTCAATAGAACATCATCTGATATTTGATTAGCGCCACATATTATTATCTGTGTTTTCTCTGCATTCACTATAGGTCTAGTGAAAGTGTTGGCAGCTTGCATTGCTCTTTGCGCAATTTTCTTTGATTTTGTTTCGTACAGTGAGCAGAATGAAGACAGAAAGGACACAGAATTTTCAATAGTGGGGTCACCTTGGGTATACAGTGGGACAGGGGTGTGTGAATCACAGTTTATATATTGGTATTGGACTGCAGCGCCATGTTATTTGGGCACAAGATTCACAGGGCAGGAGATATAGAAATATCCCCTATGTCCTTACTGACCTAGACGGCATGCAGAATCACCTTTTGGAGAGGGCCAGAATATTGCAGGGATGTGTCATGATTACATAATGCTTAGAACCCAACATGAGATTTTTGTTTTCAGATCGATTCTTGGATGAAAATGGAAACCGTGTGTACTCCGCAAGTCAAAGTTACCTTCCCTTTGGAGCAGGGATACGCGTGTGTCTCGGAGAAGCCCTGGCCAAGATGGAGGTCTTCCTGTTTCTGTCTTGGATCCTTCAGAGGTTCACACTGGAGGTTCCAGAAGGAGATCCTCTGCCAGATCTGGAGGGGAAGTTTGGTGTTGTGATTCAGGTGAAGCCGTTTAAAGTCATCGCTAAGCTGAGAGAAGTGTGGAAGAACATAGAAATCATTACATAAATACCATATGGTACCACATTTCATATCGCGTTTAACATCCCTGTAAGGATGTTTGCTTGATGGCATTTCACATCTAGATTTCACAATGACATTTTTATTCAGATAGGAGTTTTCTGTAAAATCGCTTTTGTTTATTGTTATATAACATACCATCACTAAGTTCCTATGACACATCCTGTAAATTATATCTGTACACAGTCTGAGCATTTTTATGGCTACTTTACTCTTATTTAACTGTTAAATTATACATCTTGTCTGGACACAGACGGCACTGTCTGATTTGATGGCACCAACAACTGAAAGTGAACTTTGGGTAGAGGTTGTGGCTTCTGGTTCTACACAGTCACAGAGGGTAATCAAGCCAGGCAGTTTACCCAGGCATATACTGTATCTGTCTGTCCTTTGCTGTTGGTGTGTGTGCACATCTGTCAGTTTCTTACAATCCATTTTAGCCACAATCTGCAAGTGTCAATTTTTGTGAGTGTGTTATGAACAATAGTGTTAACTTGTCAGTTTATCGTCAAAGCTGAAGATGTATGTTGGTCCATCTTTGGGCAAAATAATTATACTTATCTACCCAACTGATCCTTGTGTGAGCTGCAAATCACTGTAGTAGTCACTGCTACTACAGTGATAGCAGAAGTCTTCCAGGTCCAGTGCCAAGCAGCTTCCCTTCTGCATATTAACCACAGGGGTCACTTGCTCGGGACACTGCCACAGTTCAGACAAAGCCTTGTATTTCTTTCAAAGAATACAAGGCATTATCTGATTGGATGAGGTTGAGGGGAAGGGTGGTGACATCAAAATCTCCACCTCGCCTAACCAGAGAATGCCTTGTATTCAATCAAAAAAATTACAAGATGACTGTATGGTGGCAGTGTTGCGTGAGTGACCTCCCATGAGTACTATGCAGAAGGGCAGCCATTTGATATTGGACACAGAAGATCGCTGCTATCACTGTAGAAGTGGTGACTACTACAGTGATTTGCAGCTTACACAGGGAGTGGTCAGACATGAGATATACATACGTATAATGGGCCAAGCTGGACTAGCGTAACTATGCTATAAAAATCATTTCTAAACTTCAACTTTAAGGTGTTTGGTTGTACTTCAAAGTTCTACAGCCTTATAGCATATGGTAGGATGTAGATTATGCCATAGTTCATTAGTTTTGATTTTGAACATATTAGCACAAGTTCTTTGGCACTGATAATTCATGGTGGTATTCATCTGAATGGTAATATAGCACTTACCGTCTTGATAGTATACATTTTTTGCCTGCAGTTTCATTTTGGAGTAAGGCTGGGTTCACACCTATGTGAATTCGCATGTCAGGAGAGTGTGATCGGCTCTCTATGGAGCCGGTTCACACATCTCCGCTGCAGCTCCAGTGTGAATTTGCACAGGGGTCCTGTGCTTCTTTGGTCCGTTTCAAGTCTGAATTCAGCCCAAAATTCGGGCTGAAATTGGACCTGAAACGGTGAATGGAGACACACCGGACCCCTGCTGTTAATCGCATGTAGCAACAGTGTAAACCCAGCCTAAAGCTGCTTACAAACATAATTTGTGTGCCAACATTTCTATTTGCAAAGACCCCCTTCAGGATTTTGGGCTGGTTAAAAATACACTCAGCTGAGCCCCAATGAGCAAAACACTAAGGGCCGGTTCACACTGTAGCGAGGCGGAGCGGCGCGATGCGGCGCTCCAGGCGATCTCAAAGCGGCTTGCTAGGAGACTTCTATCATAGAAGTCAATGCAAGCCGCCTGAGATCGCCCTAAAAATAGTGCAGGGACCATTTTTCTAATGCGGAGCGAAGCGATTCGCTCCTATTAGAACGGTCCCATTTGCACAGCATTGAGGCGAATTGTCAGGCGACTCAAGTCGCCTGACAATTCGCCTAGATGTGAACGGGGCGCGAAGTCGCGCCGCTCCGCCCCGCTGCAGTGTGAACCGGCCCTTACCCTGAAAAGACCATGGAGGCCTGAGTGAACAATTGGACACACCATTGCTTATACATCTCATTTATTCAGACAGGGAATCAGCAGATGGCCCTGATCTTTGTCATAATCTGGGCATAGACTTACAGATTCCTCCATCCACACATGCAAGGTGGATGATGGATGGTGGATGAATAGGGTTGCCACATCATCCCTTTAATCCAGGACGCATACTAATTACACAGGTTCTGTGGCTGATTAAGGTGGTAATTAAACTCACTTGGTACCTTTGTCTGCATTAAATTAGCCTCAGAACCTGTGTAATTCATATGTGTCCTGGATTAAAGGGATGATGTGGCAACCCTATGGATGAAGTATTGGCACCACCCCATTCACACCAGAATGCTGTATTCTGACAGCAGGACCCACTGTCTCAGAATAAAGTGATCAGTGGATGCAGCTGCTGATCGTTAAAAATTTTCCAACATTCTCCTTTGACAGAACTTTATGTATTGAACAGGGACACAGACACACATCAAAATTCGGCCTGTCCCTGCTGAACCCACATCATTTTGATGTGTCTATGACAAACTTAAAGTTGGTCATACACGGATAGGTCTTTTTTGTTCAGCCTGGAAAAAGATCTAAAAGGTTCCTCCATTCATGCTATACAGCGGGGATGGATGAATATACAGTGCTGACCTATTGTTGTCTGACAGCTGGCCCCAGCAACAGTCAAAATACTCAATCAATGCCTTCATCTGCCTGGATGCAGCCACTGTTCAACTGAAAACTTTTCACCTGGCTTTTACACCATTTTCAGTCAAAGGATGTCGAGTAGTGTTGAGCTAACCCGGACTGTAACGTTCGGGTCCGTACCGAACTTTCGGGGTTCCGGGACCCGGACACGGACGTTTCAAAAAACGTTCGGGTTCTGGTAGTTGATCACGCATGTTGAATAGCTGCAGGGCAGCCAATCAACAAGCGTTTCACTGGTTTGCCCTTAGAAGCCATCACAGCCATGCCTACTAATGGCATGGCTGTGATTGGCCAGTGCATCATGTGACCCAGCCTCTATATGAGGCTGGAGTCACAGTGCTGCATGTCACATGCTCTTGGGTTAGTGTAGGGAGAGGATGCTGCCGGCGTTTTTGTGAGGGACAGATTGCAGACATTTTAACATCTGATCCTGCATCCTGAGATTACTACTACTGTTGTTCTGAGGGACAGATTGCAGAAATTTGAGA
Source organism: Glandirana rugosa (assembly GCA_018402905.1). NCBI lineage: Eukaryota > Metazoa > Chordata > Amphibia > Anura > Ranidae > Glandirana > Glandirana rugosa. Next base: position 898,581 of record BLSH010037215.1, read on the forward strand.
TTTCACATACTGCTGCTTTGAGTGACAGATTGCAGATCAAACCCTTCATATCACAACGATCATTACGATCGAACACAACGATCAGATTGTGGGAGTAATTTGAGATTTCACATACTGCCGCTTTGAGCGTTCTGACTGCACTAGGTAGAGGCTTCTGCTTAGAGGGACAGATTATTGTTCAAAAATCATCTCCTAGTTCTAAAGGGAGAGGTTCTAGCTGCAGCTGTATAAGTGACACATTATTGTTCAAAAAATCATCTCCTAGTTTATTTGATTTTAATTTATTTTCCCTATCCCCATTTTTTTGTAGGGCACTTGCCCTACTCTTACCCCCATTTTACTTCCTTTTGCAGCCCTCTAGCACTTGCCAGGACTTTGTTACAGCCATTTTTGTGCCTAAAAGTTCGGTTCCCCATTGACTTCAATGGGGTTCGGGGTCTGGGATAACGTTCGGGCAACGTTCGGTGCCGAACCCGGACTTTTTCCCAAAGTTCGTTCGGACCCGCAGAACCCGAACGTCCAGGTGTTCGCTCAACTCAAATGTCGAGCAAGCGGATGCCAACAGAGCCACCAAAGCCGCTTAGTGACCCACTTTATATCCACTGTTTTATTTATATTCTACTGTTAAAAATTCATGTCCATAATGCAGTATGCTGGAAGTGAGGAGTACATCTTTTGATAATAAAGATAATTTGAATAACGAAAACTACTGTGTGATTTTTGTCTTTACTTTTCTCTTTTTACACATATTGGAGACAGAACAGTTCTGAATTTTATTTATGGTACTTGGTTAAATGTTAGGTGGAAGATTGTCATGAAACATATTGCAGTTAAACTGTAACCGATACAGCATTTCATATGTTTATATACTGGAACCCATGTCTTTTTAATAGGTGGTAAATTATTTAATCAGAATTTAGCTACTAGTCTACAAGCTAATAAAATACTTTGAGAAGACCCAAGGGTTATTGCTCTGCGAGCACCAATTACCAAATAAATAATGTTAGGCCCCTTTCACACGGGCGCCTCCGTCTCACGGATTCCACTTGCTCAGCGGAATCCCAGCTGAGCAGGTGGATGACAGGTCTGTGTCCACTCACTGTGCAGAGAGGACACGGACACAGTCCCGCTCTCCTCTATGGTGAAATTGGATGGCAACAAACCGTTTTCGATCCAACCAGCCAGACGGATGGAAAATGGGACCACCGTTCGTCTGTTTTTTTGCGGGCAGGGTCGGATCAGATGGCGGCGGGTCTGCTGACATATGTCACTCCATAGAGGAGACTGCAAGGTCCAACCTGGAAAACTGACAGACGGACCTGATCGGAAAGCCCCTGTGAAAGTGAATTTGCCAATCGTTTGTACAACAGGAATGCCAGACACAAAGATGCAAATACAAAACACGTACCTTGAAATACTTATATAGAAAGGGCAATGGTGCACATTATGTATACACTGTGTATATACAGTACCTCACAAAAGTGAGTACACCCCTCACATTTTTGTAAATATTTTATTATATCTTTTTATGTGACAACACTGAAGGAATGACACTTTGCTACAATGTAAAGTAGTGAGTGTACAGCTTGTATAACATTGTAGATTTGCTGTCCCCTCAAAATAACTCAACACACAGCCATTAATGTCTAAACCGCTGGCAAAAAAGTGAGTACACCCCTAAGTGAAAATGTCCAAATTGGGTCGAATTAGCCATTTTCCCTTCCCAGTGTCATGTGACTCATTAGTGTTACAAGGTCTTAGATGTGAATGGGGAGCAGGTGTGTTAAATTTGATGTTATCAATCTCACTCTCCCATACTGGTCTGTCACGTACCTGGTGGTAGAGTCTGGTTTATGCGGGGGCAACCTCTCTTGCGGCCCTGGTTCGAGAACCCCTGATAGTGGGAACAGGGAGCTCTGGAGCACAGGGGGGCACGAGGGCTGGACAATCTTCAGGTGGTAAGGAGAAGTCCAAGGTAGCTCGTGCAAGACGGGAGAATAGTGGTTCAGTCCGAGTTGGCAACTGGCAGGCGGTGCGGTACAACGGGATCAGGCAAACGGATGGTCGGGTTTGGCAGGGTCGGTAACGTGCTGGCAACAGAAGTACAGGAGGAGCAGGCAAGCGGGTGGTCGTAGACAAGCCGGGGTCAGATGCAGGCAGATATCAACAGGTCCAAGGGATAAGCCGGGGTCACAGGAACAGGAAGTCACACAGAAGTAGTCGCCGGGGGGTCGCAGGTGTAGGAAACGCTGTAGAGCGGACAGCACTGGCCATCAGGCTCTGCAGACTGAAATAGAGCCACCAGGCGCCGTTTCCGGCACGTGCACGTGAGCGTGCGCGAACGCGCACAGGCGCGCGCACCACCGCGGAAAGGCTAGGAAACAGTCTTTTCCTGACATTGCCCCCCCCAAGGGGCAGACTCCGGATGCCCATCTGGGCGCGCTTGGCTGGATTGTTTCTCCAAAAAGTTCTGACCATCTCCTGGGCATGAAAATTGCTTTCCGGCTCCCACAAATTCTCCTTGGGGCCATACCCTCTCCACTTTACCAGAAACTGTATTCCTCCAGCTCTTTTTCTGCAATCGAGGATTGATTCCACCTCAAATTCCTCCTCCCCATCTATTACCACCGGTCCAGGTAGAGCCGACCTTCGTCCAGGAAACAGGTCCTTGGCCACTGGCTTTAGGAGGTGTACATGAAATACTGGGTGGATCTTGAGCGATGATGGCAGGTCAAGTTCATAGGCCACCTTGTTGATCCTCTTTTTAATTGGAAAAGGTCCAATAAATTTTGGTCCCAGCTTCTTGGATGGACAGGACAGTCGCAGGTTAGTGGTCGCCAACCAGACCCGATCGCCAGACTGGAGGTCAAGCTCTCCGCGCCTCTTCCTATCATAAAGTTCCTTATTGCGCTCCTGAGTCTGCACAAGGGTCTCCTGCAGCATCTTGTTATTTTTCTCCAAAAATGTGGCGATTTCCTGTGTGGCCGGGATGGCACTTTCCGGGATAGAGACAGGCAGGAATGTGGGATGGTAGCCGAGATTCGCCCAAAACGGAGACTGCTTGGTGGCAGAATGGGTGGAATTGTTGTAGGCGAACTCGGCTAATGGTAACAAGGAGACCCAGTCATCTTGGGAATAGGAAGAGTAGCATCGGAGATATTGCTCCAGGGTCTGGTTGGTCCTTTCCGTTTGACCATTAGACTGCGGGTGATATGCTGACGAGAAAGCCAACTTGATTCCCAAGATAGAACACAGGGACCTCCAAACTCGGGA